>CM062297.1:569943964-569984417 GCA_031216915.1 Pictodentalium vernedei | reverse complement strand
AAATCGGGTCCTTGGGTTAATATTTGGTCTTTCTATGGGTGCCCGGATTTTAACTTATGGCAATATGAGGGAATTTCTTTAAACGACCTCTTCTCCAGAAACATCTCTTAGATGGTTTTGGTATTTGGTGTACAACATCTCTTCGGGGGTCAGATTCAAGTTTGTTCAAATCGAGTCCCTGAGTTGGGCTTTTTATGGGAGCCTGAATTTTAACTTAGTGCAATATGAGGGAATTCCTTTAAAATCATCTTCTCCAGATCCACCAGTCAGAATGCTTTTGTTTTTGGTACACAACATCTCTACAGGGGTGAAATTCAAGTTTGTTCAAATCGGGTCCCTGGTTTAATATTTGGGCGCCCTATAGTAGCCCGAATTCCAACTTAGTGCAATATGAGGAAATTTCTTTAAAAATCTTCTCCTTCAGATCCCCCAGTCAGATTGCTTTCACATTTGGTATACAGCATCCTGGTGGTGGATGGGAAGGGCTCAGACTCAAGTTTGTTCAAGTTACGTTCCTAGGTTGATATTTGGGACTCCCATGTTTTACATTACTGGAAATCGGGGCATTATTTCTGTGGTAGCAGCCCAGTACTAGAAAACATCATCTGGCATGGATAACAGAGTTATAAACAAGTGCAATGCCGATCGCCCGCGATCCGACAATTGTTCCCACAGTAGGTGGATTAGTGTGAAATATATTGATATTTCCTCAATTATACCCAAACAAATATGGATATCAAAGGAACAACTCAACAAACTAGTCCTAATATTACCCATATTTCTGTGATTTTACTGGAAGCATCCAATTACCTGTAAAAAAGTTAAGTAAGGCTAACTTGCATTATTTATGCACAAGAAAAAAAAACCTGTATAATATGTTGTTTATCTTACCTTCCCTTCAAATCTGAATATTTGAAACAAAAATATGAAAGCATCTCTGAGTACAGGTGGTAACAGTACACAACATAATAGGCACAAAAATATTATACGAGAAAAAGGTTAAGTTAGGCTAATTTGCATAATTTATGCGCAAGAAAAAAACCTGTATGATATGTTATTTATCTTATGCTGCTAAACCTCCCATACCAAAAATTATTGAAATCGGAAATGTCGTTCATAAGTTCTGAGCGTATAACAAATTGCACACAATTTCCAACAAAAATGGCCACCAGTCGGACATCTTGAATTTTTTTTCGGAAAAAAATTGACGTGCATCAATCTTTCCTAATGCCCAATCTAATCTGAAATGTCATTTAGAAGTTCTGAGCGTTATAACGAATTACACGCAATTTCCAACAAAAATGGCCGCCAGTCGGACATCTTGAATTCATTTTTGAAAAAAAATTGAATTGCATCAATTTTTCCTAATGCCCTATCAAATCTGAAAATTTGAAACAAAAGTACCAAAGCATCTCTGAGATACAGGTGGTAACAGGACAGAAGGACGGACGAATGGACAGACAGACAGACAGACAGACAGACAGACAGACAGACAGACAGACAGACAGACAGAAAGACAGACAGACAGACAGGACAGACGGGGTGCAATCCAATCGTCCCCTTCACGATGAAACCATGGGGGACTAATAATTAATGAAATCCTTCTTTAAACAACTATTGTCAGGTGGGGCCTCTTGTTGTTTGTTTGTTTTGTTTTTTGTTTTTTTTTTGTTGTTTTTTTTTTGGGGGGGGGGGGGGGGGTAGGATGTCGGTGCCCGATGACATAGTCGTATCGCCCAACTATTAAATATTTCTGCACAATGGCTAAACGTGACTGCAACATGGAGATTAAGTCAAGTTTAGTAAATCGTGTATTTAGAGGACTTCCATCCCAAACATTGGTAACTGGTTTCTATTTCACCAGAAAAACAGCTTGTTTACCACAGTAAATAAGTTTTCCTTCATTCCGATAGGGACCTGAATGAAAGTACAACAAAATGGTTGATATATATTATGATACAGTGTGCAGATGATATGAGGTATTGTAACATTTGCGATCAGATGATGATCGACAGAGCTTTAGTATTTCAAGTAAGAATAAAGAACTCAAGAAGAGTATATTTTCGAAATGCTCACAAGAAAATAAGGCAAGAGGCCCTCGGGAGTGACTAAAATAGTCCAAGCATCATGCCTTTTCTTCAGTTAATCATAATGTAAAATGTGGAGCTCCCCTTTGGGGCCCCTTGTTACAACCTATGTGGATTAATCTTAGCTACACACCTCTAAAAAAAATCCCCCATATTGCACCAAGTTCAAATTCTGGTTACCATAGGGAGCCCAACTATTAACCCAGGCACTCGATTTGGAACAAATTTGAATCTGATTCCCCTAGAGTTGTTGTATACCACATATGAAAGCATTCTGACTGGTGGATCTGAAGGAGAAGATTTTTAAAGAAATTTCCTCATTGCACTAAGTTAAAATATTTGGGCTATCATTGAGTGCCCAACTATGAACCCATGGACCCGATTTGAACAAATTTGAATCTGAGCCCCGTAAAGATGTTGTACACCAAATATGAAAGCATTCTGACTGGTGGATCTGAAGAAGATTTTGAAGATTATCCCTCATATTGCACTAAGTTAAAATTCGGGCTTTCAGAGGAAGCCCGAATATTAACCGAGGGACTTGATTTGAACAGTCTTGGATCTGACCCTCATAACAATGATGTATGACAAACATTGAAATATTCTGACTGGTGGTTCCGAAAATGAAGATATTCAGGCTCCTGTGTAGGCTGTGTTGAACCCAAATATGAACCAAGAACACTCCGACACAACCGATGCCAATATTCGTTTCCTATTCAATGCTACTGGTCCTAAGGATGCTTCAACCAAATAACAGTTCTTGTGTTTCAGTGTGGTTTGGGAAATATGGGTGTTTGAAAATATTTCTATTTTTAGCTTCTGGGGGTTCCCACAGGGACACGGTAAAACGTTTTTTTTTTTTTTTGCATGAGTCAAGTACTTGTGATCCAATAATACCACCATACCACATTGGTTCATGAGAAGAAAAATGAAATATTTTAAAATTTCGGAGCATTTTCCCCACCACCTCCCTATGGGGCTGGGCATGTTGAGTTGAACAAAAACGCAATGCCCCTTCGGGACCATCACTCACATAAACTTTTACTTAAATTGGCCCAGTGGTTTTGGAGGAGAAGTCCAAAATATGGTGTTGACGGACAGAGAGCGATTGGATAAGGTGAGCTAAAAAAGAAAAAAGTGCACCGATATCGATCGAAAACAAAAAGTTGAAGTTGATTTGGCTTCTTCTTCAATGAAAGAGAGATAGAAAAAAGAAGTAAAAAAAAATATAACTAAGATAAAGAAAAAGAAAAGAAAACACTCACCTGGCTCAAGTTGTCAAAAAGTGTGTCAGTAAGTGATTGGGAGCAAGAGCATTTTTTTTTATTTGCCATGACACAACCAAAAGCAGTTTTTTTTGACATTCGCTTCTGTTGGTCCTATGAAAGCTTCTCAAGCCAAAACAAAGCTGTTTTGTGAAGTCTTAAAAACTGTCCATATGGATTTTTTGTTTTGTTTTTAGCTTCTGGAGTTCTATCTAACCCACCCCAAGGGGAGTAGCAACTTTTGGGGGGAAAAATGAGCATCCTCCCATAGGAAGCCTAAATTTTGACCTATTTCATTCTTTTGAACAAACTTGAATCTGCATCACTAAAGGAAGTTTCATACCATAATTCTAAGCATTATTGCAAGTGGTTTATGCCAAGACGCGTTGTACCAAATTAGTTTAGATTTGGCCCAAAGGTTCTGAAGAATACTTAGTTGATAAAGCACATGAAAGACAATGACACAGCATTTTCCCATTGCAAAGAGTGTAGAAGTGGGCATCTCCTTACAGCATCCCATGACAAAACTGATAGCAATTTTTCTGGCCCATCTGACTTCACTGGTCCTAAGCAAGCTCCATATATTTATTATTTATTTATTGGTGCTTAAGGTCACGTACTTATGCACAATGGCTAATCATGACCGTGACAGTTTTTACGGGTGGAGAAAGCCGGAGCACCCGGAGAGAACCACCGAGCAACGACGAGCAGCTGCCAGCTCCCCAACATCGTAACTCCTCACTGTAGCACTGTCAGGGTTAGATTGGTTGAAGACATGCGCACCATCGATGTGCAGTACGCCTTAGTACACGGCGTCATCGTGCCCTCATGTGGACAATCGGGGTTAAGTGCCTTGCAGCAAGCTTCATACAAAAAACAATATTCTGGTCCATGCGGTTTTTTAAACATGGACGTTTGAACTTTTTTTTCTATTTTTAGCTCTTGGCGGTTCCCATGGAGCAGCGAAAAAAAAAATCTGGGAAGAAGATAAGTACTTATGACCCAGTTATACTACCTGCCAAATTTGATTCAAATCAGCCCTTTGGCTGATAGAAATAGAAGTTTTGGGTAGAGCCCAAATATTGACCTACCAACTTGCCTTGAACAGACTTTAATCACCATACTAAAAAAACAATATTCTGGTCCATGCAGTTTTCTTGAAATATGGACGTTTGAATCTTTTTCAAATTTTTGCTCCTGGGGTTCCCATGGGGCTGCAGAAAAAAAATTTCAGGCATAAATCAAGAACTAATGAACCATTTATACTACATGCCCAACTGGATTCAAATCATTGCATTGATTCATGGAATGGAAATTTTGGATGAAGCCCCAAAAATGGGCATGCTCCCACAAACAGCCCAAATAATCCCCCCCCCCCCAACTCCCCCGTGGGAACCCCGAGAAGTGAGGCAGTACTTGTTTACTGTGGTAAACAAGTTCCGTTTTACTGGTAAAATAGGACCCAGTCACTAATGCTTGGGGTGCAAGCCCTCTAAAATAGGCAAAATGAGGTATAAATGATTGGCTGACCTTGAGTTTATCTCCATGTTGTGGTCATGATTAGCCATTGTGCAGAAGTATGTGACCTTAAAACACCAATAAATAAATAATGACCCCCCCCCCCCCCCTCCACAACTTGCCGTGAACAAACTTCAATCTCCTCCACCAAAGGAAGTTCCATACTAAACATGAAACAAAGCATCCTCTCTGATAGTTCATGAGAAGATTTTCAAAGATTTTTAGGCTTTTTGGGCACTAACCCCAGCCCCACGGGGAGTTTCAACAAACAAGAGGCCCCATGGGGCCTGAGGCGCGCACCTGACAATAGTTGTTTAAAGAAGGATTTAATTAGCAGCTACAGCTAGTTAACACGCCAGAGGAATGAAGTTATTTAATTATTTTTTACTGGGATGCTACCACAGAAATAATGCCCTGATTTCCAGTAATGCAAAACTTGGGAGTCCAAATATCAACCTAGGAACTTAACTCGAACAAACTTGGGTTTGAGCCCATCCCTTCCACCATCAGGATGCTGTATACCAAATGTGAAAGCATTCTGACTGGCGGACCTGAAGAAGATTTTTAAAGAAATTTCCTCATATTGCACTAAGTTGAAACTCAGGCTACCGAAGAAGGTCTAAATATTTAACCCAGGGATCCCATTTGAACAAATTTGAATCTCACCCCTCTAGAGATGTTGTATACCAAATACAAAAGCATTCCGTCTGGTGGATCTGGAGAAGATGATTTTTAAAGAAATTCCCTCATATTGCACTAAGTTAAAATTCAGGCTCCCATAAAAAAGCCCATTTATTAACTCAGCGACACGATTTGAACAAACGTGAAGCTGCCCCCCCCCCCCCCCCCCCCACTCCCCAGAGATGCTGTATACCAAATGACAAAAGAGATGGTTCTGGAGAAGAAGATTTTTACAGAAATTCCCTCATATTGCACTAGGTTGAAATTCGGGCTCCCATAGCGAGCCCAGATATTAAACCAGGGACCTGATTTGAACAAACTTGAATCTGACTCCCTACAGATGTTGCATACCAAATATGAAGGCATTCTGACTAGAGGATCTGAAGAAGAAGATTTTTAAAGATCATTCCCCTTATTGCCATAAGTTAAAAATTCAAGCTCCTGCATTGAGCCCAAATATGAACCAAGGGGCTTCATTTTAACATACTTCTATCTGCCCCCCCCCCCCCCCCCCCCCACCCCCCCCCCCCCCCCCCTATGGATGCTGTATAACAAATATCAAAAGATTCTAAACTTTGGTTGTGGAGAAAATGTTTTTTAAATGTTTGCGAATATGCTGACTCAGCATTTTTTCGCTGCCTTCCTATAAAAAAACCCTGATACAACCAATGGCAATTTTTTACCATTCAGTTCTGCTGGTTCTAAGTATGCTTCATATCAAATAAGAGTTCTCTGTTCCGTGTGGTATGGGAAATATGGCATTTGAAAATATTTCTATTTTTAGCTTCTGTGTTTCCCACAGGGACACAGGAAACATTTTTTTGCAGGAATCAAGTACTTATGACTCAATAATACAACATATCAAATTTGGTTCAAATTGACCATCGGTTCAGAAAATAGAAATTTTGGGGTAGAGCCAAAAAATCTTGTCCCTCCCATCACAAAGGCAAATATTGATCCACGAACTTCGTTTGAACAAACTTGATTCTACACCTCAAAAGGAACCTCCATACCACATATCAAGTCATTGTACCCACTGGTTCAATGAGAAGGTTTTTTTTTAAGAATTATGATGGATTTTCCCCCACCCCCTCCCTATGAGGCTGGGCAAGTTGATTTGAAAAAAAAATGTGATGTCAGATCAAGCAATCACCTCAAATATAAGAAAAAATTGGTTCAGCGGTTTAGGAGGGGCAGGTGCAAAAAACACCATGTTCACGGACGACGGACGGTGAGTGATCACTAAAAACTCAAGAGGATACTCCACCAAGGTGCTTTGTACCAAATTAGTTTAGATTTGGCCCAAAAGTTCTGAAAAAGAATGCTTAGTTGATGGAGCACAAGCTAGATAATGACTCAGCATTTTCTTATTGTTAACAGTGTTAAAATGAGCATCCCCATGACACAATCGATAGAAAAATGTTTGGTCCATCTGAGTCCACTAGTCCTCAGGAAACTGCACACCAGAAAATAGTATTCTGGTCTGTGCAGTTTTTTAGATCTGGACATTTGAACTTTTTTCCATTTCTAGCTGCTGGGGTTCCCACAGGACTGCAAAAATATTTTTCCGGCCTTGAACTTTTTTCCATTTCTAGCTGATGGGGTTCCCACAGGACTGCAAAAATATTTTTCCGGGCAGCAATCAAGTATTTATGACCTAATTACACTACATGCCAGATTTGGTTCAAATCAGCCCATTGGGTCTAGAAAGAGAAATTTAAATTTTATAGTAAATTTCCTTTCTTATTATACCTGCCGCAATTGTTTACAACAGGCTTGCATTACAGTGGAAGTCCCAAACTCGGAAAAAATACTCTCTATTTTCTTCTTTACCAAGCGATTTGGGAAAGAAAAGTGGTGCAAAAGCACCAAGAAACAAGAGGCCCCGCGGGGCCGGAAGCGCTCACTTTGAACAGAACACGATATAAATAGAGACCAAGAACGAGACTACATTAAGCAATCCATCTCCATAGGATACATTATCAATCCTTGAGCCCCTCAGGAGTGACAAAAATAGTCCGAGCATCATGCCTTTTCTTCAGTTGATCATAACGTAAAATGTGGAGCTCCCCTGTGAAGCCCATTGATACAATCTATGTGGATTAATCTTAGTTACACACTTCTAGAGGGTAATGAATACAAAATTTCTAATTCTTCAGCTACATGGCCAATTCCGGCTCCCATAGAGAGCCCAAATATTAACCCAGGCACTCGATTTGAACAAAGTTGAATCTGGCCTCACTAAAGATATTGTATACCAAATATGAAAGCATTCTGAACGGTTAAAGAAATTTCTTCATATTGCACTAAGTTACAATTTAGGCTACCATAGCAAGCCCAAATATTAACCAACGTACCCGATTTGAACAAACCTGAATGACAACCCCCATCCCCCAGACCCCCCCCCCCCCCCCCACACACACACACACACCCAGAGAAGTTGTATGTCAAATATGAAAGCATTCTGACAGGATGATCTGAAGAAGATTTAAAAAAAAAAATTTCCTCATATTGTACTAAGTTAAATTTCAGGTTCCCATATGGAGCCCAAATATCAACCCAAGCACTCAAATTGAACAAACTTGAATCTGACCCCCCCCCCCCCCCCCCCCCTTCCCGAGATGTTGTATACCAAATATGAAACCATTCCGACTGGTGGATCTGAAGGAAAAGATTTTTAAAGAAATTTCCTCATACTGCACGAAGTTCAAATTTGGGCTACCATAGCGAGCCCACATATATACCTAGGGACCCGATTTTGAACAAACTTGAATCTGACCCCCATAGAGATGTTGTATATCAAATATGAAAGCATTCTGACAAGTGTATCTGAAGAAGATTTTTAAAAATTATCCCCCATTTTGAACTAAGTTAAAATTTGGGCTTACATGGAAAGCCCAAATATTAACAAAGGGACTTGGTTTGAACAATCTTGAATCTGACCCTCATAACAATGATGTACACCAAACATTAAAAGATTCTGACTAGTGGTTGTGAAGAAGATTTTTAAAGAATATTCCCCATATTGTCCTAAGTTAAATATTTGGGCTCCTGTATTGAGCCCAAATGTGAACCAATGGGCTTTATTTTAACAAACTTGTATCTGACCCCTCCCCCCCCCCACACCCCCCCCCCCCCCCCCCCTATGAATGCTGTTTACCGAATATCAAAAGATTCTGACCATTGGTTCTGGAGAAAGGATTTTTTTAATTTTTGCAAATATACTAACTCAGCATTTTTTCGATGCCTTCCACAGAACACTGATGGCAATTTTCTTTACCATTCAATTCTATTGGTCCTTAGGATGCTAACCAAATAACAGCTGTCTGTTCCGTGTGGTTTGGGAAATATGGGAATTTGAAAATATTTCTATTTTTAGCTCCTGGGGTTCCCATGGGGATGCATGGGTCAAGTACTTATGACCCAATAATACCACATACCAAATTTGGTTAAAATCGGACCATTGGTTCGGAAAATAGAAATTTTGGGCGGGGCGACCGGCTCAAACCCAGTAGGGCAAGCTTTTCTCCTTGTACTAATCCACAGCTCCCGGAACTAGTGCTCAGACGTATAACCAACGTGTCATTCTATTGAATCCGCCAACATTGAAGTTATGTGATTAGAGGGGAGGAAGGATTCTAACCCGAAAAAGAAGACGGGAAGGCCTCTACGTAAACAATTGCAGTAGGTATAATAAGAAATGAAATTTACTATAAAATTTAAATTTCTGATAATCCTACCTTCCAATTGTTTACAACAGGCTGAATAGACAATAGGAGGAGGGAATCACATAACCATCCCCCACGTAACCTGACTGCGCTGGAACCGTGGACGGAAGAAGAGTGGGAGATGTGGCGTATGGCCCTGAGTGACACACAGACAGAAAGGACAGTACCAAGAACAGGACTGGAACTGCCCCTGAAAGAACCCTAATGGCTAGGGTTGATGACAGCCTGAGCAGAAGAAAAGAGGGCCTAAAGAAAAAGGGTCCTCAGACTGCTCCTGCAACTGTCGCAGATAGGTGGAGAAAGTAGAAGCATTTCTCAAGTAGGCTGCCTGCATAACATCCGACAACTGACGGAGTTAGCATAAGCCCAGGAAGTAGACAATGCACGCACCTCGTGTGCAGAATTTCGATTGGTAATACAATCGTCAGTCGCAAGACGAGCGTATGACGTGCGAATAGCAAAACAAATCCATCTAGAAATGGATTGAGGAGAGATATTCTGTCGACTAGGGATAAGAGACAGAAAGATATCTTTCCCTGCCTTTCTTAATGAACTGCGTCCGGTTGAGGTAAATGAGAATTGCACGAACCGGACAGAGCAAAGGGCGAATACCCTCAGCAGAAGGAAGAGCCCTGATACAGATTGGAGGTGGAGTAGTTTCTGGCATCTGATTCTTGGCCAGAAAGGAGCAATCAGCAGTAATGGAACACTGTTGGTGGAGCTCCCAAACAAGGCCGGATCAACAGAGAGGGCATGAAGCTCAATAACTCTTCTGGCTGAGGCAAAAGCCATCAGAAAAGCCGTCTTGTATATGAGAAAACGCATATCCACCAGGGATAAGGGTACGAACGGCGGTGCTCCTCACCCCCAAGCAAACCAGCACCCAAGAAAGATACCATCTTGGGGTAAGCTGCAAAATCCTAGGCCTTTTCAAAGAAAAGTGCCGAATACGCTTGGAGTGGTACGGATTAGTGTTGATACAATGCTTTCTCACACGTGAAGAGGTCTCCCAAAGCATGGACCTGTACCCTTAGATAGTAACAGGTTGGAGACCCGAGAATCAAGCCGATACACCAGAAACTGCGCAATCTGTGCTATCGAAGAAACGGCCTAATCAACAGAGTGATCTGCATACCACCGACAGAAGACCTTCCACTTAGCCGCATAGGCTAAACCAGTGGAGTGCAGCCTTGAAGAAAAATGCACTCCACTTCTCGTCTCAAACAACCTCTACGGAGGAGACAGGACCTGACAAAAGATATGTGTTAAGGCACAATGAAGTCAGGTAGACGTGGAACCTCCTCGGGTGTCCTTGGCAAAGAAGGTCGTGACGTAGAGGGAGATGTGCCGGAACTGCCGCCCACAGAGAGCGGAGCTGTATTGATCCACACCAGCTGAGGCGACAGGGGAGCGATCAGAAGGATTCAACAACTGCAGGTTCGTATCTTGGCTAGAACCTGAGGCAGAATCGGAACCGACGGGAAGACGTAGCCGACTAGACCATTCCAATCGAGTGACAGAGCATCCACGATGAAAGCCAGAGGATCTAGACTCAGGGACACAAAAGTGCACACCTGAGGATTCCAACGGCTCGCATAAATATTGATGTGGGGACGACCCCAGAGATTGAAAAGCGACTGGAACACTGCCCTGTGAAGCGTCCACTCGGTGGAAATGAACCTGCACCGTCGGGACAGGGAATCGGCTAGGACGTTCAGATGGCCGGGAATGTGAGGAACCACCACCCCAGCGAGCAGTAGAAGATCCCGAGCCAATTCGTACATGGGAACCGAGTGCGTGCCGCCCTAGTTCCAAATGTAAGCGACCACTGTCGAATTGTCGGACAACAGAAGGACCTGACAATTTGAAAGGTGGGGGGATCCACTGCCGGAAACTCAGAAGAAGAGCAAGAAGCTCCTTCTGGTTGATGTGAAGAGCTGCATGATCCTGGTCCCATACACCGTGAAGGGAAAGACCAGAGGATCCAACGTCGCGCACAATCCGAGATCGCTGGCATCAGCCGTCAGAACACGATCGGACATGGGCAAGTCCAACGGAACTCCCTCCATAATCCACTGAACATCCGTTCAGAGAAGAAGGTGTTGACGAAGGGATGCTGGTAACTGAAGAACCAGATCCAAAGGATCGACATTCGGCCTCCAACAACTGAGAAAGTGCTGGAGAGGTCTGACATGCAGCCGACCTAGAGGAATGAGATCCGTCACCGAACCGCAGAGACCGAGCAGCCGGAGAATACTCCGAGCTATCGCGGACGTGGACTGGGTCAGAGTCAGGGCGAAAGACGAGAGAATCACAGCACTCGCCCGGGAACCGCCACCGTATTCAGATGAGTACTGAAGTTCATCCCCAGATGACAAGGGACCAGGTCCGACTTCTCCTTGTTGACTCTGAATCCTAACGACGTGAGCGGGATCAAGTGTGTCAACATCTGACTCCAGAAGAGCAGCACTGGAGTGCCTCTGGAGGATATCGTCCAGATACGCCGAAGTAGTCACCCTGGACTGAGTGCGATGGAAGGCTATCACATGCGACATCAGTAGGATGAAGGCCCATTGAGCCAGGTTGAGGCCAAAAGGTATGGCCTTGAACTGATAAATTCGCCCCAGAAAAGCAAACCTGAGATACTTTCGCAATGTCCGATGAAGCAGAACGTGAAAGTAAGCTTCTCACAGGTCGATTCTGGAAGCGAAATCTCCCTGGTGAATGGAGCAGCGAACCGACCTGAAAGTCACCATGCTGAACTGGGGAGCAATGAGAGACTGGTTCACGATTCTCTGATCAATAACCGGTCGGAGTCAGCCGTCCTTCTGCGGCACCAAGAACAGGCAGGAATAAAGTCCCACTGACTGAATGTTCTTGACGGCCTCGATCGCCCTCTTTGACAGGAGAATCTCAGTGATCAAAAGTTCCCGACGTGAAACGTCTAATGGAACTTGGGTTGGAAGAGGCAATCTCGACAGAGTGGGGTGCCTCCGTAAAGATATCCACAGACTGGACTGAACATCTAACACCCAAGGATCGGATGTGATCGTGGACCAACGGTCTGCAAACTCGGATATCCCTCCTCCAACCTGGGGCGATTCGAGGTGAGGACATTCATTTCGAGCCCTGGCGAGGCCCGTGAGAGGAGAAACCACCCCCTCTGCTAGATAAGGATCCTGAGACCTCCCTCTGGACTGCCGACGCTTACCCTTACCACGTGAGTAAGAGGAAGAAGCGGAAACAGGAGGATCAGCCCTTCGCTTCTCAGAGAAAGGCAGAAGGGCGTTTGTTAGGCTTGGAACGGTCCCGGCCTTCAACAGAAGGCGCATCAAGCTGGAGAAGCAGCAGCTGATCTTTGGAATGACGCAGGACGTCATCCCGGACCGTCGCCACGGAATCATGGAATAGTCGCGGACCCACCAAAGAAGCGGATCAAAGAGCAGCGCCTTGCCCTTCAGGAAGGGAACGGCTTGTGTCCAACACAGCGTCCTGGTGAACTAATTCCAAATTAGCCATGTTACAGGCATGTGTGTGAGTAAGATGCATGAGCGTCTTAGAGATCACACGCAAAGGAGCCTGTATGTTGTCAAACTTATCTGGAGGCAGATAAGCAGCCAAGGCAGAGCCGACGTGATCTAAGAGAGAAAGCATGCCTAGCATCTCTCTGGATAAGCCCTGCATGGACTCCGAAGTCGCCATAGGAATAACGGCCGACTTGGCTTGGAGTCCTGATCCAAGACCGTCAAAGCCTTGCAGACCGACGGATTTGCGGAATCGTAAGAACGATAACATACAAGGGGCAAACGGTATCAGTCTAGTGAAGAACGAAGTCTTCATAGCCTTGGATTAATGGAACTCAGCTTTGAGTCCATTGCTGCAAAAGCTTCGACCATTTGTACCAACTGGTACGATCGAAGGCGTCCAGAATCAGGTGCACCAGAGGTGTAGGTTCGCGACCGATGATCGCGGCCTGGCTGAAACCTCCTGGTCTGACGCTTTGAAGGAACTCAAACATAAAGACAAAAGCCGCCCCCAAGTCAGAAGACTGATGGCTCTCAACGTCAGGTGTGTCTGACCCATCGCCTGAGTCGTGAGACACATAACCCATGTCGGGCATACCAGCCGATGCCTCCCTTGGTGTAGGAACACCAGGGGGATCAGAAAGCAGTGCCCCGTTTCCAATCCTGGGAGTTGGCGCCGCGGAGGGCGCCTAGCAGCCACTAGAAGCCTCGCTGGAGGCAATGGGAAGACTCTTGGAAAGAACCTGCGTGAGCAAGGAGAGGGCCCCTAAGCTCACATCCCGTATCTGCCGGTTCGACGTGGGAACGGCCCAGCAAAGTGGCTTTGCATCTGACCCTCTAAATCAGCGAAGGGTCACGATCCTCTAGAACACACGACGCGGGGCGACAGGTGGCAGCCGAAACATCTGAATGCAGATGCTTATAGGGGTATGAAACATCCCGAGGATCTGAAGTGCGGGAACTCAGGAGAGTCGCCGCGGACCTCTGAGGGACAAAAGGCCCAGGCTGCACAAAAATGTGCCTGTCCCGCAAAACTGGCCGAAGGACCAGAGTGCGTGGACGGACGCGCAACAGAGGTCACGGTGACCGTGACCTCATCATGGATATCTGGATCCAAATCAAAACCTGCTGGGCTCGACGGCTGAGAGACCACAGCAGAGGGATCGGCCGGCAGCCACTTCCGAGTTGAAGCTAGGGAAGGTTGAGGCCGATATCCCACGTCCAAAGATGCGGAAATCCTTGAAGATCCCTGCAGGGATAAGCCGAGGTCGGCTGAAACGGAGACCAATGATGTCACCGACGGAGCAGCAGCAGGAGCGGATACATCAGTAACAGATGAGAAAGGCGGAAAGAGCAACCGAGCTCAGCTTCTAAAGGAGGAGTCACAACCCTAGTGACAGCCTCAGATGTCGACTGGGGGGGGGGGGGGGGGGGGGGGGACAGTAGTCCCAGAACCAGGCATCTCTCCATCACAAGTCAGCAGCAACTACGGTATCCACACCATAAAAGACTGCAAAACCCCCAGGAGAGGTTTTCATTCTCTCCAGACAGAGTCGAATCGAGAGGCCCTGAACGACTGCGTTCCCCTTCCCCTGGGCGCGAGAGGAAAACGGCACATGCCCGAACTACACAATAGACTGAATCCCAAAAGGTGGAAGACCACCCAGCCCACAGGGTCTTTCAATAGAACACCCAGATAAGGTGGAACATGAACAATGGGGAACTTCCACATGCTAAGACAACAAAAATGGCCCGCAAGGTATCGTCCTAGGCATATCTGGTGAGAGCAATGTAGATGGGAAGGTGAACCCAAACAAAAAATAAATCCGGACACCCCCAGCTACCAGAGTAAGGTGGCAGAAAACAAAGACCCGACGGGAACAGAAAAGTACCCCAACAGCCAAAAAGGGAACTGGCAGAAATTATACCCTCAACAGAGGGGAGAAAAAGCTGCCACAACAGCCCCCAGCTGACACCTAACTCAGATAAAAGCAGAACCCAAAGGGTTAGCATTAATGAACAAAAGGCCGAAACAACACGGTACGCGAAAATCGTGCCCGAAATCGGTATAGAGATTTATCACGAAAAATACAGTGAATAATCTAGAGAATATATAAAAACACCGCGCTGAATGTCTGGATAGTGAAGAAACAGCTATGAATCCACAATTCAGAACAGGAAACATCATTAACAAAAGGTATCACCGATGATGTAGCAAAACGAACCGCATCCTGTAAGATGGCGGAAAAAAATAGAATGACACGTTGGTTATACGTCTGCGCACTGGTTCCAGAAGCTGTGGATTAGTACAAGGAGAAGAGCGTCCCTTACTGGGTGTGCGGTGTGCGCCGGTCGCACTCGACCCAGTTTTGGCTTATTTTTTCTTGGTGCTTTTGCACCACTTTTCTTTCCCAAATCACTTGGGAAAGAAGAAAATAGATATTATTTTTTCTGAGTTAAGGACTTCCACTGTAGTGCAAGCCTGTTGTAAACAATTGTAAGGTAGGTTGATAAGAAATTTGGGTGGAGCCCAAAATGTGCATACTCCCACAGAAAGCTCAAATACTGACCTACAAATTTACCTTGAACAAACTTTAAACTTCAACGCCAAAGGAAGTTCCATACCAAATATCAAAACATTCTCTCTGGTCGTTGGCATGAGAAGATTTTTAAAGATTATGACACTTTTTGGGCATTATCCCCAGCCCAAATATGGCAGCAGCTTCACTTGAACAAACGAGAAAGGGTATACTCCAAAGATGGTCTGTGCCATATGTTTGAATTTGGACCAGTGGTTTTGAAAAAGACAAGTTTCAAAAGTTGACGGATGCCAAGTGATGGCAATAGCTCCCTCTGACTTTCAGTCAGGTGAACTAAAAAATCATTCATGAAGAAAAAAATTCTTCTGATACGAGTAGAAGAAATGAAAAGTCGAACAGGCTTCTTCCTTGAGGGGGAACGGTTGATTCCCACAATGGTTACCATCCCTGAAATCGAATTGTACTATGTCAATAGTAGATCCGCACCATAGGCTTAGTCGTTTCGCAACTAGGAAGGCTTTATATTCTACCATTATCAGAAACTGAGAGAAAATACTTATTTTTCATCCATTTTATTCTATGGTCAAAGTCATGCAATACAGACAAACAAAAGTAGAAAAAAGACAAGGGATCACATTGCAGATGTGGGGTCGAGTTTTTGTGACTAACGCAACAGTGGCTATGAACTAAAAAGTACTTTTTCTGAACTAATTTGCAGAAAAAAGTCAGCCCAATAATTATGCTGTTGTATATCTGACCGAGCCCATTTTTGAACTCGATTAAGATAATTTTCCTGGAAACCCATATAATAAGACAAGAGGCCCCACAGGGCCTGAATCGCTCACCTTGAACAGAACACGATATAAACAGAGTCCAGGAATGAATCCACATCAAGCAATCCACCTCCATAGGATACATTGTCAATCCTTGAGCCACTCAGAGGTGACTAAAATAGTCCAAGCATCATGCCTTTTCTTCAGCTGATCATAATGTAAAAAATGCCGATAAGATCACCGATGCAATGTCGAGTTGTGACAGCACAAAAGTGGGTTTAATCATTATCACCTTATTGTCCGAAAACCGGTTGTTCACAATTTACTATGTGAAGGGTCACTGTGACCTTGACCTTTGACCTAGTAATTCCAAAATAAATAAGGCACTTTCTTGTTTCATGAATATGGGTGGAACCATTATCAAGTTATCATCCGGAAACCAATTGTTTACAATTTATGTTCAAGGTCACTGTGACCTTGACCTTTGACCTAGCGAGTCCTGCATTGAGCTTAAATATGAACCAATGGGCTTCAATTTCACAAACCTGTATCTGACTCCCATGTGGATGCGGTATACCAAATATCAAAGGATTCTGACCATTGGTTCTGGAGAAAAGATTTTTAATTTTTGCAAATATACTGACTCAGCATTATTTCGATACCCCCCCCCGCCCCCCCCCCCCCACAGAACACCCTAACATAACCCACGCGAATTTTTTTTTACCATTCAATTCTACTGATCCTAAGGATGCTTCATATCAAATAACAGTTCTTTGTTCCATGTGGTTTGGGAAATATGGGCATTTGAAAATATTTCTATTTTTAACTCCTGCACGAGTCAAGAACTTATAACCCATTAATACCATATACCAAATTTGGTTCAAATCGGGCCTTCGTTTCAGAAAAAAGAAATTTTGGGCAGGGCCAAAAATCTTACCCCTCCCATTGCAAAGCCAAATATTGCTTCTCAAACATCGTTTGAACAAAATTGATTCTACACCTCAAAAGGAAGCTCCATAACAAATATTAAGTCATGGTACCCACTGGTTCATGAGAAGATTTTTTTTAATATTTTGGAGCATTTTCCCCACCCCCTCCCTATGGGGCTGGGCATGTTGAGTTGAACAAAAATGCAATGCCCCTTCAGGACCATCACTCACACAAACTTTCACTTGAATTGGCCCATTGGTTTGGGGGGAGAAGTAGTTAGGGGAGGCACTCTAGGCCAAAGCATTTTTAACACTGAATTTCCCATAGGCTCCATTGCCTTAGTGTTAAATTGTGAAACTTCTAGGCCAAAACTTATAGACCCAAGAACTTATAGACCCAACATGTATGCACTGGTGGCACAGTGCATACATGTTGGGTCTATAAGTTCTTGGGTCTATAAGTTTTGTTGGGGGAGGCACTCTAGGCCAAAGCATTTTTAACACTGAATTTCCCATAGGCTCCATTGTATATGCAGTTAGGGGAGGCACTCTAGGCCAAAGCATTTTTAACACTGAATTTCCCATAGGCTCCATTGCCTTAGTGTTAAATTGTGAAACTTCTAGGCCAACAAAACTTATAGACCCAAGAACTTATAGACCCAACATGTATGCACTGGTGGCACAGTGCATACATGTTGGGTCTATAAGTTCTTGGGTCTATAAGTTTTGTTGGCCTAGAAGTTTCACAATTTAACACTAAGGCAATGGAGCCTATGGGAAACTCAGTGTTAAAAATGCTTTGGCCTAGAGTGCCTCTGCATCATGCTTTATGACCAGATCCTATAGTACATTTTTGGCTTATAAGTTTCCAGGAAAAATAAAACGTCACGAAGCACAACGTCATTTTCTGGGAAGTGGTTTACATATAACGTGAGTTGAGGATTTGAATACATTTGATCATCTGACTCAAGAATTATCTTTGACAGAGAGGAAAAACATGGAGTCAATGAAGATTGATTACAGTTCCATAGAGAGTTATGAGAGAACCAAGAAACAGAGCGCTGATGGAGAATTCGCCTTGGCTTTGAGAAAGTGGTGGTCGGCAACACTTTCCATGAAAGAACAAGATAAGAAGATTGAAGACAACCCTCCTTTCGTTAAATCCGACACCCATCCGTTCGGGGAGATCCAGTATAAGAACCGACCTAAACACTAATTTGATCTCCCCATACATATGCAGGAAGAAGCTCTTGTGGGGAAAAGTTATCCATGGGAACAAGTTTGCTTTACAGATGCTGAGATGCTACCAATAACCATAGACGTGTGGGAAGGTGAATTCTTCACAGAAGAAGAGATGAGTTTTACCAAATAGCTCTCTACGGAACAGAAGTGTTAAAAAACGGTCCTTTTAAGGGCCAACTACAATATTAGAAAGAGATATCTTCTCACGTGCACAACGAAGTCTTTGTTATAAAGACAAAAAACAGTTCCCTGCCTAGAGTGTGACCCAATGTCTATATTAATTTAAATCATTTTATATTAGGGGTTATCCATGCGGTTTTGGGTTGTCATCTCTCCAGTCTGTGCATACAACTTCTATAAATGTGGATTTTGTGTGTGTTCTTGTGTTTTGTTGTAAGCATAAGGAAATTATGCTTACAATAAAACACAAAATAAAAAAACTTAGTGATTCGCGTTGTGGTCAAACTCTCTGTGATAGTTGTTTTTTCTATAGTAAGAAAAGTATTCATTGTATGTTTAGCAATCAAAATTCCTCTACAGTATAAACTGTATATCAGGTTACACTATAAAAGTTTTTGATAAGTATGCATACAATATTAAACCTAATACTCACAGTGAAAAAGAGAAGTGACTCTTGACTCTTTTTTACTGTTGGGAAATAATAGGGACACGGTGATAAAAAAGGATTTATAGGACTAATCTAACAAAATCGACTAAACTATCACAGAGGTTTTAACAAAAAACAAAAGAGTATTTAAAGTTGAAGCATTATAATGAAATGAAATCTGAACATATATACACCGAGATCTGAGTTTGCCTATCCATGAGAAAACCTATTTACATCAAGATTCTTTTTATGCAAGTTTTTATTTGACACCCAAGATTTTTTTTTTGAAAAAAAAATCTTGGGAGTCAGATAAAAAAAACTGATATCACTCAAGTGATCTGATTTTGAAACAAATATAAAAAATAACTAAAAAAACTATCTCTCTGTTACACAAATGTCTGGCGAAAATTATATAATAGATGACTGACTTTAATAAAACTTAAAAAAACTAAAAAGTCATAAATGTAAAAAATTACCTATGTGGGATTGTTTTGACACCTGATATTTATTATTATTACAGTTATTTCAAATAATGTCTATAAGTTTGCTCAAACCATCGTCGAACATCTCTATCATTCTCTTGGAAATTTCTTAGATCGAATTTGATAGTAAGAACTGTCTCTAAATCATATCCTCTTGCAAGATGATCTAAAGCAAATATACAGTACATTCCACACACAACAGTAAATTCACTTTGTAGTCTCATTGTATTTATTGTCCAGGAATCTGGGTTTTTCACTATGAAATTGTATATGTCTCTATCTATTGGTGGTAAACCATATGAATCGAAGTAGATAGCAGGATGATTGTCTTTAAAATATATTGCTATCCAATGTTCTCCTGGTTCTTTTGATGAATCTGTGTTCACAATATATGCTTGTCTGTGTTTAGGTTTTTGTTTTGGTAACAAGTCTTTTGAACACACTTTTCCATTTAAGGATGATAACCTTTGAGAACTATCAAGTATAGTTTGTAATTGTATGGTTTCCATCTTCTTAGCCTTGAAATAGGCTGGCACGGAGACGTTAATCAAGATATGCTGTATAATATGACCAGTCTCTTTTAACGTAATCTGCTCACATTTGAATGTCTTTTTTGCAGTCTATTTCAAAGTCCATATGAGCACAATATTCTAATAAGTTTATTTTTCTTGCTCTCTTGTGTAGATTATATAGTATAGTCACTGGACACACTTTCTGTAAACACTCTGCAATGTTTATATCTATTAATGTTGTTGTGTTGGTTCGATTTTCTTCACAGATATTTTCTGTTTTCTGTTTAATGGATTTTGTCAGTTCTATCACTACACATTCTTGAAATAATGTTTGTATTTTTTCTTTACACATCTTGCAATGTTCACACTGACTCATCTTGTTTAATAGTCAAATATCACTTCTCTGAATTTGTTGATTTCTATCTCACTATCAAATTCTGCATAGACAACAATGTTGATCACCTCTGGAAGAGCTTGAGCAAACAGAAGTTCAAACCTAAGATTGTCAGACTTTATTGGGTGAGCCAGGGGCCCACTACTACTCCGATCAGGTGTCAAATCAACACCCCAAAGGGTATACCCTTTTGCATAATCCTGCAAAGATAAATTAAAGGATTGATTTTGTCCAAAATAGCCCATAGCTTCGTACAATGATAAATATGAATTTAGATAAAGTTCACCTTCAGAATTCGGTTCAAAGGGACGTGCTTTAATGGAATGTCCATCTATTGTGATTTCCAACTTATTCAAATCGAAATGTTGAAAATTAAATGGATTAGTGCCAATATCTCTATTTATATCTCGATTACTAACTAAACCAAGAATAATTCATGGGCATTTTATAATTTGTTCGATCTATTTGTGCATTAAGATCATTCGCAAATTTTGGAAATAAATCCATTGCCGGTATTCTGAATATGGCTTTTTGAATTTCTTTTTTTCCATGTTCACTACCTATCAAACAAAATTTGGAGCACGATGCAATTTAATTCTCATCTCAACTCCATTTGGTAAATACTTATCTTGCACAAATAGATCTAAATGTAGTTTTCCTCTTAGTTGTACATTTTTGCTACCACCAATTAATTTAGCTCGTTCAGTCAAACCTTTGTTAGACGAAGCTTTACTTGTTTCTGTGTGGTGTCCAGGAGTATCTGTATACCACATCTCACTAGCAGCTAGATGTGTCTTTTTCACATCTCTTGAATAACTAAGAAAATTCTCAAAAAATGCTCTATAAGGATAAATATCTGTATTGGTGGTGATAAGATTGCCATTCAGTGTAACATCAATTTTACTGAACATGCTATGAAAAAAATTATTGATAGGAGCAATCTGTGTATCTCCACCCAAAACACTCCCATCTTGTTTTGTAATTTTAAATTGAACTTCAAGTGTAGATGCTGCAAGATCTAACCACTTGGTTGTTTGTCTTGGAATTAAAAATTCTATTGGTGAAGAATTATTTAAAGATGCAATAGGAAATTGTTCAATTTCACCAATATTTTCTATACCACATAATGTTGGTGATACATTATCTGGATCAAAACTACTACCAAAATGTTCGCAAGACCCATGTAACATCATAATTTTTTTAATCAAATATATCAAGTGGTCTTGATTTTCGTTTTGAATAAGCTTGTCTTTGACGTGTCTTGCCTCTACAAGAACGAACCACAGACTGACGTTTTCGTTCTTGTTTTTGTCTTTTTATACCTAAAGCAGATTCACCAACTGATTTCAAAAGATCTTTTCCATGAGTTAATAAAATGTCTTTAGGTGCTTTACGTTTTTTTATCAATTCATTTGCTATTTCTAAACCATGTTTTAATCCATCTCTCTTTAATGTTTGAAATGCATTTTTTGCAATTGGTTTTATAAATGGTGCAGCTGTTCTTATTGCTGTGTGAAAAATAGATCCTAATCCATATCCATATTGCCGTGGTACACCTTGATACACCGGCATCATTTTTACAAATTTAATTTATGTCTCTGTCTAAAATGCAACTTGACAACTGTCTTGCCACTTGCAAACTGAATGGGTTTACCAGTGTTCCCATTTATATTTATACTAATCTGATCAAAATAAGATTTTGATACTGATACGTAATGTACATTATCAAATTCTATATGAGTATGCAAAGACTCTTTATGTGATTCAAATGGAATCACACGTAAAATAAGTGCTTCAATATCACCAAGAAATGTATAATCTGCTATGTCAGAATAAATAAAGATTTGATTGAAATCCACATTTAAATCCACATTATATTTAAATGCACCTTTTGATGTGTTAGGAAAAATGACAGGAAAAATATTGTCTTTACATCCAAGTTTTTGTAATAAACTTTCTAACATTTCAATACCCACTTTCCCAATACTATTTCCTACTATTTTTACACGGCCTTGGAGACTTGAAAATCCAAGATGAAATAATACATCAAATGATTTAAATATGTCTCCAAGTTTTTCTTGAATTTCTATTTGCATTGCATCTATGACATGAGCGCCATTTGAATATGCACCTGATAAAATATTTAATTCAACAACAGCAACACCTTTGTGTAATGTATGTTTCAAATTCGTTTTATTAATATAATTTGATATTTTGCTATTTGTCACAATGATTTTAAAAACAGATTCTTCATCTGTAATATTTTTTGCTTCCGAAGGTAAAATTACTTCAACTAATCCAACTTCCCAATGTTCTTTATCAACATGAATGGGTTTAGATAATTGTGTTTGAAAACAACATTGGGTATTATTTGGAAACATATTCATAGAACTATCACTCAGAAGTGTTACGTAAAATGAATTCATTTTTCTTATCTTGTGGTTGTTTCAAATATTTTAAACCTGGACTTGGAAGAATATATCCTAATGAACTACTTAATAACACTAACCACAATTCTTTATCAGGGATTTGTAAACTCAAATGTGCAATGGCAGTAATAATAATACCATAAATGATAATAATCTGTGTGAAATAAGTGACTTGATTTTTTGCAATACGATTTCCACAAATTTTAAATTGTTGACTTTGTTGACTTTGTACATCAACACTTGTGGTTTCAATAGGTAATGAAGTTTCATTTGATGACATATTCTTTTTATACCAAATCTGATTCTGCTATCCAACTATCAAATTTCTTTGGATAACCTTCCCAATGTACTTTAAGTTCTTTAATAATTTTCTTTCCCACACGTCTTGACTGTCTGTTAAAAACTGATTTAATTACATATTTTTATCATCTTTTATACTTTGAATTTCTTGTGGATAAAATGTCCCTTGTATATTGTCACCACCCATATCTTCAAGTTTATAAGTGGGTGGTATTGTATGTTTTACATGAGTAATTTTA
Organism: Pictodentalium vernedei; assembly: GCA_031216915.1. Classification (NCBI taxonomy): domain Eukaryota; kingdom Metazoa; phylum Mollusca; class Scaphopoda; order Dentaliida; family Dentaliidae; genus Pictodentalium; species Pictodentalium vernedei. The sequence continues at coordinate 569,961,167 of CM062297.1, read as the reverse complement.
AATAACTTTTTTGTCCAATTTGGTAAATACCCTTTTTCAAATGTACGTTTGGTTTTATTAATACGTACTATATCATCAACTTTAAATTGTATTTTTTACTTTTTAGATTTTTTACCATACAAATCTTGAGATACTTCTACTTCATTTTCTAATGATACTGAAGCAGGAGTTCTCTGAATACTTCGATGAAAACTATTATTATATCCATCAACTAAATTTTCCAACACATCAATGTATCTTAATGTATGTTTGTATGTAAAATATTTCCACATTCGTGTTTTCAATGTGTGTTGAAAACGTTCAACAATACTAGCTTTGGTGTCAGGATTTTCTGTTGTGAAGAAATGAATGTTTTGTTTCTTTAAAAAATTTTGTACATCTTTATTTTTAAATTCAGAACCTTTATCAGATGGTAATGATAATGGTTTACGTCCAGAAGTTTTCAAAATACTCTGAAAAGATTTTGTTAATGACTCTCCTGATTTATTGTGAATGGGTATTACCCATGCATATTTTGAAAATACATCAATAACACAAACTAAATAACGAAAATGGTCATTGTAAGATTGTAAACTTTGTAAGTTGGCTAAATCAATTGCCATTGATGATCAATACCACCCACTATAGTCTTACGTCTTGAAAACTTTTTACGGATGGGTTTATGTAAAGTATAAGTTCTTTCTCCTTTCAACCATTTTTTCACTTGATCAAGTGTGATGGAATTATGTTTACTATGAGCTGTTTTGTACAATTTTTGTATACCTACATAACCAGCAGGATGTTTTGTATTGTAATATATTTCAGTTAATAAATCATTCGATAAGTCTCCCATTTTTCAGATAATCTACGTTTTGTCAATTTATGCTTTAGTGCTGACTTTGGTGTGTCTTCACTCCATGGCACTCTATGACCTCGATGAAGTTTACGTTTTGGAGGGGATGATTGTGGAGTTTCAAACCAACTATCTTCTGGAGAACTTTGATATTTACTGGGTTTGGGTATACATTGTCTATTCATCCATAACCAACGTTCATGATTTCCAACAAAATCTTGAGGGATATTTATATCTTTTAATCCACAACTAAACATTTCCCATCCGCTTGGTTTAAAACCTTTTCGGTGTCTAAGAACATCATTGACTAAATCTATGGTATTTGAACCTTTTATGACTTCTCCATCGTAAATTAATACACCCTGATCATCCCAACTCATGTGTGGATGAGATGATAAAGCAGATAATAATGAAGTTGCTTTATGTCTCATTGTAACAGGGACACTTTTTATAATACGATCTCATAAAAATAATGATTTTTCTCCTGATTCAGGCAATGGAACCAATGTTGGTTGTAATGCCTTCTTATGTGACATTTGAAATTTTTGTAAAGTTTCCCCATACTTTTGTTCTTTCTCACTTTCAGACAACTCTGAATTTTCTAACACAGATGATAAATTATTTTGAAGTTGTGCTGTATTTGTAACTTGTGGATTAGGTGGTAATCTTGGTCTTTGAGCTTTTTCATTTCTAAAACGTTGCATATCTTCTAACATTTGATAAGGTACAATAGCCATCTTTTTCATATTTTACTGACTAATTTATTTGCAAGATTTGTTGCAACTCCTATAGCAGGTCTAAGTGAACCAAGTAATGGCAAAAAACCACCTTTTTGATTTAAAATTTGTTTTTTTCTTTTTAAGAGTTATTGATTTACTAGCGAGTGCTCGTAGTTGTTGACGCTTTGGATGTAATTTTTGTTTCTGACTTTTTGTTGGATGTATGTTGCCTTTTAAAAGATTATGACAGCATTCTGACACACAATTAATTAATTCTTTAGGTGCATGTTTCATAATTTGTTTTTGAAATGCTGGAGGAGTTTGACTTAAACCTATTAACATACCACCATATTTTTTAACTAAAGGAATTTTTTGTTTCTTATTTTGTCTCACCATCTTGCTCTTATAGAATCTAATGATTAAATGAAACAAATATAAAATGTAATGCTATTTATATATATATGTGCAAAAGACCACACTTATTTATTTCACTTAAAGTAATACCTTATCCCTTTAACAGGTTTAGGTGTATTTAAAGCTGTAAATCGTACCATTGTGAGAATCTTTTCTTTTAATGGTACATGCTCTTCTGTATTTTGTCTAGAACCCATTGGGTAATGCAGTACATTTTGACCTGGTTTTATTACAGAATACATTGGTTCATGATTTTTGACACCATCTTTTGTTATTGACACTACATGTGTTAACTTAAGAGGGGATACTTTTCTTTGTTTTTGAACTTTTTTCACAAGTAATGATTTTGTTTTTGTATGCTTGGTAATTGGAGAATTATGAGGTGCAATTTCAAAATTTGTGTACATATATTTAGGTCCTACCTTTCGTTGATTTTTTATCTCTCTAGAACTTGTTGAATTATTTGATCTTTTCTATGGGGATTTTCTTTCCTTTTAGGTGACTTTTGTTTCTTACTCTTTGTTTTTTTGAATGGTGAATAGAATGATCTACTTGTCTTATGACCATCCCATCGAATTAAATTATGAATGATAACACCACCAAAAAATCCACCTCCTCCTGGTTTTAAAATAATGTTTCGTTTTGTTGCAAGATCTACTCTCGGATTTGCAAGTTGTTCAAGATCTTGTTTATGTTTATCCATATAGGTTAAAGTTTGTTTTGGCAATTTAATTTTCTTATTAAGTATGATTCTACTTGCTAATGTAAACCATTTTAAAATTTTCTTATAACCTTTCTTAAGTAATTTTTGTCTTGCAAATGGACTTGTTTCTTGATCAAGTTGTTCCAAAGAATGTATGTACGATACCATGATGATGTGTAGTCACTGACAAACTTTGACTAACACCAACTCATTAGAACATGGGGAATTTATAGTTTTGTATAAATGATGGGACCACGTTCATTTTGTGTTACCCAAGGATGAAAAATATCAGTTCTTAATCTCAAAGATTCAGGAGTTCTAGGATGAAAATCAATTAATAAATAACCATGATCAATACTTGTTGCATCTTGATAACATGCATTTAAATGTGGTAATTGAACTTGATTTGCCAATACTTTAATTTGCCCTTTATCTCTGGTATTTTGAAATAAAATCATATAATGTGCATTTAAACTTATGGTACGACTAGGTTTAGGTTGTTGAAACATATTTTGTGTAATGTAAATGACACTTGCATTTCTATGATGTCCTTTTTGTGTGAACCATAATTTAATTTTTTCTTCATCTTTATCTCCTAACATATCATCAAAAACTACAAGATGGGGAATAGTGACATCACTGACAATTTCATATTCATCATCAGAGATACCTTCTATGAACTTAATATCTTCACTTTCTTTAAGTAAAGTATATGTATTTTGCCATTCTTTACAACACCAAATGATTTTTTTGTGGGGGAATTTGAAATAAGTCATGTTTCATATCAATAAGCTTTTTGACAAATTCTGTTTTTCCTGAACCACTAGGTCCTGAAATAAAGATATTACAAGGGTGTTGAAACAATAAACATTCACTCGATGCCATAATTGTAGTTTTGTGAAAATGTGTTGTCAAATCATTCACTTATATACTTTCTGTTTCCATACCTTGCTCATGTCTTTTAGTAGGTATTCGTTTTAAGGGTGCTTTTAACTCAAATAAAGTTTCTGAAGAAACTATTCTTCTATCTATTTGTGGTACACATTGTCTATACAAGTAATTAATGATTTCTTTGTCATAAATTATATTACCCCACACAACTCTTGTCCAAATGTTTTCTACATTATCTTTGTAAAAGGCATTCATGATTTGCAACACATTACAAAATTCCCCATACATTTCATCTTTTTCCAATTGATTATGAATAAACTCTTTTGTTATTGTTAGATAACCAGGAGTGATCAATTGAAATGCACATAATAATGCCTTACGTGTAATCTTGTTGTCTAAGATACGTCTTACTGGTTCCATGGTTGAAATCAAAGTGATGTTTCTTTGGTCTGTTCTGATGTATTTTGTGCATCAGGTACCACATTACACCATGTACTTTGTACATCAGGACAGTCAGGAAAATCATTTTCTACATTATCTGTAAACAGTTTGTCTAACTTAGTTTTGAATTGTTCTGCAGCTTGTCTTGCAATTATGGTACTAAATGATGTACTTTGATCATTTAGTACCATGAGTGCAAATAAAGAATTAGAATCTGGAAAATCATCTAGACACTTGTCATATTTTTTTATTGTTGAAAATATTTGATTTAAAGTGAATCCATAATCCAGTCCTTCCCAGGAAGAAAATCCCACGGGAGCAATAAAATGCCCTCGTAAAAATGATGACGGGGGCATTATGCACTCGTGAATCTATAACAGAAATGTTACAATTTTCCAGTGAAAATTTTAACATGCAGGTAGAAAAGAAAATTTGTTCCCACCCAAATTAAAAGTAGATTGGCACCCTACGAGCCACCAGAACAAAGTGATTTTCATGGAAAATGCAAGGCGATTAGGCGGATTCGGAGCTGCATGGTACAGTCTTTCGATTTTGAAAACCGTAGGAACGTTATATCCTACATTGCTTGCTACTATTTGAAGTGCTGTGCACTATCGTGAATCCAACCCCGTCGATAGAGAAAAAAGATTTGTCGGCGGCAATTCTTTGGCAAGAATGCTTGGGAGTGATGCCTGATGGTCGTGTTGTTTGCAAGAACAATTAACATGCAATGAAGAATGCAGCCACCAATTGACAGCACTGTGCATTCAGTACGGTATTTGGGCATATCCGTATCGAACAGTAACATGAAAGCTGGACAATTTGGTGCTTTCATGGTTTTCATTAAAGGAATGATCCGAATCCCAACTTTTGGGTCATGATGATGTGTACTGACACGTACTGACCCGTGTCGAAGCCCATTTTCGTTATTAAGCCCACCCCCCGCTTTTTTCAGATTTGTGAACCAGGGTGCCCTACTCGAGTCAAAGCCCACCACCCCAAGTTTCAAATTGGACGAAAGTTGTTTGAGACAAGACATCAAATTTACAGGCATCAAATGGAAAAAACAGGTGACTTGTTGCAACACTGTACTTACCAAATTAAATAGAACTGTAATACTGTATTACATGTATGTATATTTTTTGGAGTTGAGGTTTTTTTGTGTTGTTAAATTCGTCTTTTGTGTAATACATTATGTCTGTGTTCAGTGTAATAAGTCTTTATTAAAAAATTATATATCCCAAGCAAAATTGTCTTGTTTATTTTTTTGTTGACCTCGTTTTTGGAAGCTGTCACTTGTTTCAAATGAGTGTGCAGGCTGCTGTCAATAGTTGTCTGAAACACGCCCACAACATATAGTTTTCACAGTGGTTGAATATCATCAGAAAGATACTGATTGAACACTGCCACTTTCGAGCAGTGCACAACTCGTTGTGAAAGAACACTGCCACTTTCGTGCATGCACAACTCACTGTGAAAACGGGTGTTCAGAAATTAATGAGAAAGTGGTCATTAAAAAAAATAAAAAATAATTACAACTCTGGTATTTGAGAATTATGTAACAATATAACCAGGGATATGATTTATGACCTATTCAATAAAACAAGCTCATTTATCATTTCATCATGCTCTGCAACATGTGAAGTTATGACTTTCAGTGTAAAATAAATTTTTTGAATTTTGACAAGGGAGGCAACTATTTTGTTATTCATATTCCGCTGTGTAAATTTTATCTGGTCTTTATATTATGATTTTTTTTATTGATTTTGTGTGAAGCTATATTTTATTTTATTCGTAATAAATGTACATATTTAAAAAACGGCTATTTTTAAACAGACTATGTTTGTCTGTTTTCAAGGGGATGGTTTGCAGTGTTGATTGACATGCTTACATCCATTTCTGGCTTCGAGAGTAACCTGTACAAAAAATGAAAACAATACCGCATGGTTTTCTGTTTGTTTTATTCATTAAATTGAGGATTAAAACCCCAAATCTGGAAATGAAACAGATGTACAAGATAATTATGAGAATTTTTAAAGCAATTTCTATAAAATTGGTGGGCAGTTTCCAGAGAAACGTAACATACCCAGTGGATACTTGTCTTATATCCCCAATTTCCGACGCATCCCAATGCGACTTGCAAGCACTATTACTCGTCCCAAAGCCCATCCCCCCACTTTGCAATTTATCCACTGCAAGCACCCCCTGGGCTTCGACATGGGTCAGTACGGTAGGCGCCAAGTAACAAAAAAGCGCACATTGCGGCTATAATTTATGCAGAACTGATAAATTTGCTCCATTGGTGAATACTGAATGGTGATTGGACCAGGAAGCACGAACCTCTCAGATAACATCAGGTTTTTCCAAACAGAAGAAGTGAATAGGATTTGTGCTGAATACATTCACGCTGTTACTAAAGCCCACTGCCAGATATTCGTCCCTTGTTACTTAATAAAAAAATAATTGACTGTTCACACAGAAATGATTTCTCAACTGGAATGAATTACCAGATTTTAATAGCTCTCTTAGCCGAGGTGCACTGTTGTTGACTCGCATTTCCGCCGAATCGTCTCGTATCCCAATGAGCTTGTAGGTGCCCAATCAAAATGCGTATTACACTAAGTGACAGCAATACATGGTATGTTTGATCATCATGATTCCGGGCCATAAATGCCGGTCTGGCAATTTTACAGTAAATAATTAAAATATAGTAATCGCTCGCTTGAAACCTTTCTCCTTACATGATAATAATATATGCCTGGTCAAAACACGAGCGCAGTTTTTTTGCACTCAGGAAACAGGAATGATGGGCATGGATGGGCACAAGTGCTATAGCGCCCGACTCATGAGAAGGACTGATAATCCATCACTGATAATATTTTATCTGGGGGTGTTTGCATACATGTTGGTGGATTGTACAATTGACAATTTCTTATCAATTGAATATAAGAACAATTTGGTGACCACTTAACATGTTCTTGCAAAGGAATATCCTTTTCTTCCCAATTCATTAAACCTTGTCCACATACAAAACATTTTACTTTACCATCTCCCACATAGAAAAATCCAGCTTTAGCTAATTCTTCTTTCTTGGATTTTAAAATAGGATTTGTAGTCATACTAAAACTCGAAAGTCTTCTTAACTCTGACAAGTATATAGGATAAGTAGGATTAAGTGGTAGAGACATCTTGCCAGCTCAGTGTTCAAAGATGAAATTAGAAATCTGAAGGGTAATTTATACCTTAAACCCATAAGGTCTTGTGTCATATTTATCCACTACAAAACATTTTGTGTACACAGATCTGAATGTTTTGGTTTGTCTTTCACTTGTGACTTGTCTGTTCTTGTTACGTTTAATTCTGTGTGTGTATTCAGTGTTCATTTTGTAATTGTGTCTGTCTTGTACACATTCCACCATGGATTCAAAATTGACTTTCTGTGATGTATTGTAATCTAATGTGATTCCTTTAACTTTACATGCTGTGTGTATTTGACCATCTTTAATGTATTTGTAACCATAATTTTTTGGACCTAATCCTACATATTCAATAATTTTTGCATCAGGATGTTCATCTGTCCATTGACCTAACCTACTGTTTACAATTTGTGGATTCCAAAGTGAAGAGTTATGGATGTAAATGCAACTGTCTGTGTCAAAATATAACACTTGTCTACCCAAACGTCCTATTACTTTATATAATTCCATTTGTGCATAAGCTGTGACAAAAGATGCAACTGCAACATTAGCTGATTTGTGAGGTTCATAAACATCTGTAGACTTTGTGTAATTCACTAAAATACATTTATCATGATCAAACAATTCAACATTTTTAATAATGATGTCTTTATCTTGTATCAAGTCAAAATATTTTGATGGATCTTGTATGTATTCTGTTTTTGTTTTTACATTGTTTTGTGCACTCTTCCCCCATAAACAGTTTAACATGGTTTTAGCAAATGATCTTTGTCCTGGATTTTTTTCAATATTTTCCAAATGTATGTTTTCAATTTGTGCATAGTCTTTCTTAAATGTATCTTTGTCTGTTTCTGTTTTCACCCAATCTGGATATCCACTGGCTTCTTGTTTCATTTTTAAATATTTGTTCACATAATGTTTGTAAATGTCTGAAGACCATTCTCCCCAATGCCAAATCTGGTAAGTGTCAAGTAATGTGTATCCCATCCCCAATGCTTTAAAAAGTTCAACAGATGTCCATGTACCTGTAATACTGCGTTGATCTGGTGTGTGTTCTGTGTTCACATTTGTCTAATTCTTGTTCTGCACATGTATTGCAAAGTGTAAAAAACATTTTCTTGTTGCAATGAATTGGTAATACTGGCATGTGTGGAGATTGTGGTGGTAAAACTTTACATTTGATAAGTCTCCTGTACTGTCTTATATTATTCATGTCTATGTTTTCTTTTGTGAGTATATTTGGATGACCTACTGGGTATTCTCTGTGTTTATTGACATAAGGATAGAGTGAACAGATATCTATGTATTTTATTTCATTGTCTGTGTTTTGGTCTACTTTATGTTGTAATTTAATGGCATTTGTTCTCCCCCCCAAATAATGCTTCACGTGGTTTAATAGGATCCATGTTTGGAAAAAATTAATTTAATGTTGATTTTACTTCAGGATTTGATTTGCAAAAATCATCAAGTTCATGTTCCCATGTTTTTCTCATGTTATACCCTAATGATTCTAAATGGTGTATGCATTCCTGTGTATTGTTGTATAGAGTTTGGTAACTTAGCAAATTGATTGAATTTTTCTCATGTGTATTGTCTTTGTAACATGTCATGCACCCATGCCACATACATCCATAAAATTCAAAGATTGTATTTGTGTCTTTGTGAAACCCATCAACATAATATCCCCCTATTCTAACTTCCCCACCATTGAGTGCATGTTGAATATGTATGTTTCTTCCTGTGCAACTGTCTGTAAAAATCTAATGGCTTTAATGGAGTATTTGACTTTAGCAGGGTAACCTATGTCTGAAATGATTGCCTGTTTGTTTTCTGGAAGTGATTTTTTTCTCCCAGCTTTTGTACATGCATTGGCTAAGGTAAATACTTCTCTCAAGGGGTCTATGCCATCACTATATATAAATTTTTGTCTGAATTCCCCACACCCCCTACACAAGATATCTACATCTGATTTGCAGTATATTTCCATTTCTTTTTGAAAATCAAATCTGGCATTACTAGTAAATTTTTTGTTGTACCACTTGATAAAATCTTCCCTATCTGAGGGAGACATAGAATCTGGCATATAAAATGTTGAATCTAAATAAGGGCCAACATAATTTTGATAAGCTTGTGTGTTTGTCAAATGGGGGAAATAACCTTTTGCTAATTCTGTCAAGCCAAATGTTTTAGGAAATTGTGCCAATCTCATAGAAAGAAAATTTAAAGAATCTATAAGTCTAATACCACAAGCTTTAAATTAAATAATTTTGTTCCCATTCATAATTACATCAGGAGTTGTTGTACCAGTTTCAATGAGGTGCCTTAAAATAAACTGTCCATCAAAACCTCTTAAATTGTGAGCAATAGCTGTTGTCCCTTTACGTTCCTTACTGAAAAGCCAATCACAAAAATCTGATAAAGTAGATTCCCCTTTAAAAATTGATTGCCGTTGTCCAAATTTGTCACAGGAAATACATTCTTGATCTATAGATTTGCAAATACATTCCCCACATGCACGATGCAACACAGCAATTTGGGATATGAACTCCTGGGTCTTGTGTGGTTTCAAAATCAAACAATACAAATGGAATGTTTGGTAATTTTTCATCCTCGGGTGAAGTGTATTTTGGAATGAAACATTGGTGATCAGAATTAACTACTTGACAATATTTACATTTTTTGAATCCTTCACAAATGTGTTTTCCTTTTGTTGGATATACTAATAATGAATTGCACTGTTTACATTTTTGAACTAAATGACAAATTATTTTTTCTTCTTTCCCCTTTGTAGTGATATGGTTATTATAGCATGATGGACTTCTAAATTGTCTATTGCAAGTGTAACAGGTGATGGGATGTTCAAGAATACATTTTGTTGGAGCATAGCAAACACAACCAAAAGGGCACGTTCTCTCTGTTGGACCCCTTTACTGCAAAGTTCACAATAGTATGAACATCCTAAAAACCCTGTAATTGTAGTGATGGTATCAAAATGCTGGTCATGGTGGTAAATATGAATAACTTTACTATCAGTGGTGGTAATTGGGGGTTTGAATAAAAATTCACTTTTTGCAAACTGTGGATGGATTTTGATGACATAATCTGGGTAAAGCAGGTCTTGTATTTTATAATATTCTTTATATCCACAAGGAATATTATAATCAAGACCTGCTTTGTCCATCAATGCATTAGCTTCCCGCTCTTGTGTCGGTCTATCAGAATATCTAATATTTTTCCATTTCTTTTGCCAAAGTTCAGAATTATCTCTATCAACATGACACTTTCCCACTACAATGGCCTGTGCGAGACACATTGAATCAGTAACATTTTTAATTTCAATAATACTCTGTTTACTTTTAACCATTTTATCAACAGATGAAAATGAAATTGGTGCGTGTCGCCCAGACCCATGTGGTAGAGAAGTGTGTGTCATTTCTAAAGATAATTGCCCATCATGGATAGTAAAGTTATCATTTGATTGTACAACTTTTTCTATTTCATCTAATATGGTGTTACCAGTGATAGCCAAAGCCTTAGTAAATGGGGTAAATATACCTATTTCTAATCCTGGGTGGTTAACTGAAATTCTCATCGGATCATTGTCTTCTATACAACATTCTTCTTTAATATCTTCTACCATGCTGTCAAATACTTTTCCAAGCATGTCAAATGGATTCTTCTGATTTAATCGTTTGAATGGTATTCTGCATACACGGGGTTTGGAATGGAATTTTCTTGATGTTCTTTGTAGGAGAGGGTGGATGGTGTATATATCCTTAGCTGATTCTACTCTCTGCTTCTTGTTATCTACTTCACTCTCTGTCTCACTATATTCTTCAATGGCTCTCTTCATCTTTTTCTTCTATCGTCTCTATCAACTGGAAAGCTGTGAAAATATGTCTTGTCTTCTGGAAGTCAAAAAACCAAGTGTGAATCAGCTTAAGATTCTTTCTCCTTTTATACTTTTTTAATGTACATTTAACTGTGCATTTAAATGTACATTTAATACCCACTGAATTATACTGTTAATAAATGTTTCTTATACACATTTGAAAAGTCATAAATGTTATCCATTAACTCTATGGGAAAAAAGCCTATGGTAAATATTTTATAGCTTTTTTTTTTGTTAGTGTATCTTTCAATCAACATTAAAATCACTAAACACATTTAACAACTGGTGTATAGTATCCAGAGGTCATTGGGTGTAAAAGACAGGAATGTTTTCCAACTCGGGGGGGGGGGGGGGGGGGGGGGGTTATTTATAAAAATAAAAAAACTTGCAAAATAGAAAAAACATTTGCAAACACAAAAAATATTTTTTTGTTTGACATACCTGAAAGGTTAGGTACATGGTGCCATAATGCGCCTAATTCGCATTTAAATAGATAAGTAGTTGTTGCCATGTCAAGTGCCTGTGAAATGCTCCACACTTATGTCAGAGTGGCAAATGTCCCGGTAACAAATTTAGGGATGGGGGGCAATCTGAAATTGTCGGGGTGGGTGGGGTGGTGTTGGGCATGTCCGCGAACCATTTACAGTGTTAAATTCAATTAGAATAAGAGCCTTTTGGTCGATTATCAGAGTGAAATTCTCATAAAACTGGAACCCTTGTCGGATCCCATATATTAGGGTTGTTCTCATAATGTTAAAGTCGATTTGAAACGGAATTTTCTGGATCTCATATTGCCGGGTTTCATGCCAAATATTATAACAGCTGTCAGTATAACGTGGTTCTGTGGACACTATGCTTGATTTTCTGGTGTGGATGTACACTATATATAGGCTGAATATACACCTGTTGGTCCATTGTAGACCCTAAGTACGACTGAGACATCAAACGCAGACAGGGTCTGAAATAGATATATAGCATTCATATGGAGGTGCTGCGGCGTATGAATAATCACCAAGCCACGACTGCTTTCAGTCTTTTGAAGTCACCAAACATCCAGATGATGATATGAGTAATGATAAATTGTGTGTAAACCACCACGAAGGTGGGGGGGGGGGGGATCTATACCGTATCCATACACTCTAAAAAACCCAATAAATTTTGGTATTACAGGATACCAACAGCATAAGAGAAACATAAAATCCAGATTATCCCCACTGTAAGTTTTTCTGCTGTGAATCTAGTGAGAACCCGGCCATTTGATCGCATCTACTCATTTTCGTTGCGAATTAATGAGGAGCCTGACTCAGTGTCAGACGAAGCAATAGGGAAATTTATGACTAAATTGTCAGTGGTGGGTCAGGGTTGTTTAAAGGCACCTGGAACAAGTTTCCGGGCCCCCGGCTGATTATTATAATATTACTTTCGCCTGGGCCTATTTGAAATCATGGCGTATGACTAGTCGTTGAAGTTAACAGTAATCATGAGATCACGAGCCACCGTCCACGACCGAAATATTGAGCCCCCAACTTGTCCCGTGTGGAGTACCAACTTGTCCCTTGTGGGATACCAATTTGGTATCTCATTTTTAGAGTGTATCTATATTATTACATTCTTGAGGTACAAGCAACGCTGGGAGGTTTGCTGCCGGCGACTCTTGAGGTGTGAGGTACTTATTTTTTTATCTGAGAGAAGAAGCGTGCCTACCCTCCCACGGAGATGGACGGCCAGCTTCTCCTCCCAGATCTTAAAAAGGAGTTATTCTTTTAAATGAAGTCTCCTTCCGGTTTTAGAGAATAATCTCAGCATTTTTTTTGGAACTCGAAAAGGAAGATACGCTACCCATATTTTAGCATCTGCATCCAACCTTGTACAAATGTTATATCCCTCAGCTGGGTGCGTATGCGGGAAAAAGGGAGTCAGTGTGTGGGTGAGAGTGGGGCGAATAGATGTGTGTGTGTGTGTTTCTGTGTGTGTACGTGGGAGGGGAGGGAGGGGGGGGGGGGGGCAAACTCTACATTTAGGGGCAAATCGTCCTATGTACCACTGGCGTAATTGGGGTAAACTTCGCCCCATCCCCACCATTGACCGGTACGATGAAAAAAGGTCACCCACAACAGTAATTAGTCCGTTATTTTATGGGGTACCGAAAATCGAGTGACACGGGACCTGGCCTGTATACCCAGGTGAGGATACGGGGTGTGACAGATTTCACTATACTGAGTGATCCCCACCCCATCCATTGCCTCATATACGATCAAAAAGTGATGCCGCATGGGGGTTCCTGTGATGGATGTATTCGATACAGTATAGCCTTTATTCGCAATACTATTGCGTTTATTCGCAATACCTATTGCGTTTATTCGCAATAGTATTGCGAATAAACGCAATACGTATTGCGAATAAACGCAATAAGTATTGCGAATAAACGCAATAGCTATTGCGAATAAACGTAATACTATAGCGAATAAATCCATCACAGGAACCCCATTTGGCACCCTTTTTTCATCGTAAATGAGGCAATTGGTTGGGGTGGGGTGAGGATCACTCATTATAGTAAAAACTATCACACCACGTGTCCTCACTTGTGAACGATATCACTCGACTTTCGGTACCCCATCAAATAAACGAGTAATTACTTTTGTCTGTGCCCTTTTCTTATCGTATGGATCAATTGGGGGGGGGGGGGGGGGGGGTATTATAACATATATAGATGCAAATATCTGGGACACTGTGTCGATGCAAGTCTCGATGCTACATGGGACATAGGGCGATTTGCCCCCAAACGTAGACTTTACCCCCCCCCCCCTCCATTTCGCTCCTCCCCAGGTCGACACACACCCTATCCGCCCTCCCTCATAGCCAAAATGACTCCCTTTTCCCCTCATACGCACCCAACTGGTGGACATATCCAATAATGATTAGTACAAGGTAGGATGCAGATACTTAAATATCGGTATCGTTTCTTCCTATTCGATGTCCGAAAAATGCTGCGATTATCTCTCAAAATCAGAAGGACACTTCATTTGAAAATATAACTCCTTTTTAATACTTGCGAGGAGATGCCCGAATTCCATCTTTGTAGATAAAAAATAAGTCCCTCACACTTCGAAAACGCCTGCAACAAACCTCCCAGCATTGCTCGTGCCTCAAGAATGTAATGATAGGGATTACGGATACGAATACGTTACAGACATGCCCCCCCCCCCTCTACCCACTCCCCCTCCCTGTGCACGAATGCCTCCATGGGGCGGCCACCAGATTAGACACAATTTATCATTACTCATATCATCATCTGGATATTTGGTGACTTTAAAAGACCGAAGGCAGTTGTGTCTTAGTGATTATTTATACGCCGCAGCACCTCCATATGAATGCTATATATCTATTTCAGACCCTGTCTGCGTTTGATATCTCAGCGGTACTTAGGGTCTACAATGGACCGACAAGTGTATAGACAGCCTATATATAGTATACACCCACACCAGAAAATCAAGCATAGTGTCCACAGTACCACGCTACACTGGCAGCTAGTATGGTATTTGGCATGAAATCCGGCAATATGAGATCCAGAAAATCCCATTTCCATGGGAATTTAACATTATGAGAACAGCCCTGACATAAGGGATCCGACAAGGGCTCCCGTTTTATGAGAATTTCACCCTGATAATCGACAAAAAGGCCCTTATTCTAATTCAATTTAACACTATGAATGGTTCACGGGCATGGCCAACACCACCCCACCCACCCTGACAATTTCAGATTACCCCCATCCCTAAAGGTGTCGCATCATTTTTACACAACATGTCTAGTGTGTTTTAGACCTAACTACTGCTCGACAGTTTCTACAATTCTCAAAGATTCTCCATTGGTAAAGCAGCTCGCCTTAAGCGCCCTTCTAGATCCGTATTCGCAATCGAATAATTCCCCACAAGCTCACTCATTTGTATTCCTTGTTCGTCCCGCCTGAAAGTTTGAATCCCATACGTAGTTAAGCATCGTTTTACACAGAAATGACGCGACATGTAGGGATGGGGGTGCCGTACATCATGGTACATGATTAATTAACAAACATATTTTTTCAGTCTGGAGGAACACAATGAGGACCACAGCCACAAATACTGTACTGATATACCTGAAAGGTTAGCTTCATGGTGCCATAATGCGCCTAATTCGCATTTAAATAAATAAGCAGTTGTTGCCATGTCAAGTGCCTGAGAAATGCTCTACACTATTAAAAAATTCTGTAGCTTTTTACGGAACATTTTACTGGTCTCACTGCTGTCAGCACATTTTGCCGTAATTTTGAGAAAACTTTTGTTAACTTTTGAACTTTTTGTCCCCCTGCTTAATATTTTGGGTATAAAAAATAGTTCTTATAAATTCACGTTATTAAAAATTATTGGAGAGTGCCTATAGGCACTCTCCAATAATTTTTAATAAATTAAGTTTATAAGAACAAAATACAGTTGACTTATAAACTGAACATGAAAAATGAGCAAACATCAGCCAGTTAAGAGTGCAAATTTTATCACACAGACAGCCCACTAATTCAATTATCCAGTCATTTTTGTCACAAAATTCCACATTTTTTTTTTGTACACCTCCAATGGAATAGTGGGAAGGTGTGAAGCGTCCCGGGTGTGTATACCGCAGAATTATTTCAAGCTGATGCCTATGTTTACATTTTATAGTGTTAACAAAAGTTCCGCGAAAATTACCGCAAATAGTGCTGGCAGCAGCAGGGATATCAGTAAAAAGGCCCATAAAAAGTACGGTATTTTTTAACAGTGTAGTATGCACAAAACTCCACTTTCCCAAAGGCGATTTTCAAACATTTTTGCAAGGCAGGAGGTGGGGGATCACGTATCTACACCCAAATTAGAATTTCAATAGCGTCGCGGACCGGACCGCAAAAACCGGTCCGGTATCGGTCCAGGTGTGGACCGCAGTACGGTCCGACGTGGACCAGACCGCCTCTGCTGTACCGGTACACAGACTCGCTGGTCCAAGGGACCGGTCCAGGGAGACGCAAAGGAAAGTTTTGCATGTCCCATTTGATACACAAACTGATAATTTCATCTTGATGGACGGTGAGTACAATGAAGTCAAGTAAGTTTGAAGTAACTGTCAACTATATTAAGCCAATCTGTCACCAATCAACCACATGCATCCTGTGATTTCTGTCACGGGTGTCGGGTGAAGGTATCAGCGATGAGCGGTTGTACAATAAAGTTCACAAAATAGCGAACGCTTAAATTCGGTGACAAGAAGTCACTCAATTCCTTTGTCGGCAGAGAATTTCAATGTGTATTGTGTTTCTATTTCTATAAACCCCGATCTGGATTATGTGCGCATGGAAACTGTTTAGTTGATAGCAGCTTGATCCCCGTATTTGATTTGGTGAGTTTGGTATGGTGACCCTATTGAATTGGACCATGGGCCTAGATCGGGGGGGGGGGGGGGGGGGGTGTCCCCCACAAAGTTTTTCAAGGGATGCATTATATGTTATGTCCCCCCGCACCCATCCCATATATATAGGGCCGATAGCCTGAGCTGATATTGTTCGAGCAATGCTGCAATAGGCGGAAATCGTGTATTTTCAGCTTACTTTTTTAAAATGTCCGCCCGCAGGACCAAACTATGGTTGGCCCTTCGCGTTGTGTGTCCCCCCCCCCACCCCCCCCCCCCCCCACACACACACATACTCTAAAAGAGAGACATGTGCCCCTGAATTGGACCGCCTTGGACCGGTCCATCTAGAAAACAACGGACCGACTGCCCGAATATCGGACCGCTAATTCTTGGATCGGACCGGACCGGACCGGACCACCATTGGCGGTCAGTATGGTCCGCATCACTAAATTTCAAGGGGCCTCGCCCACCTCGCCCACCCCAATTAAAGGGGCTCCAGCTAAGGCCGATGTTCTACACCATGTGCTCGTTGAGAAATTTGCCAAATAATTTAGGAAGCATAATTTCCCTTTATCGAATCTATCTTTGGGTGGAATCCTCTCAAGTTCACCTCTGGCCGCTCCCAGTGTGTTGTTTGACTCAGTGATCGCCCGACAAAAATATTATACAAATTGAAAAATAAACAAAAACTGTGTATACACT
>CM062297.1:568899707-569333934 GCA_031216915.1 Pictodentalium vernedei | reverse complement strand
CCTCATAAGTTTCTGCATCATTTATTATCCCCCAGCAAGGGAGAGATATAACATAGAGCCAGACATATTAACCCTTTACCCAACTTAACGGCAAAACCGGCCAGAGCTATTCACAAAAATCACCATTCAATTTTCGTTATTTTTTTTTCACTTTTTGTCTCAAAAACATAGCTTATGACCCCTCATTGGAATGAGCTCGTTCCATTGAGGGGTCATAACCTATTTTTTAGACAAAAAATGGAAAAAATTAGTTATTCAAGAATTTTTTTGCAAGTGTCGTCTGCTTTTCATGTTAGGTAAAGGGTTAACCTCCCAAAACAAATTTTCAGGGAAACTTGAGTTGGTTTTCAGGGAAATGGCATGGATTTCAGGGAAAGATTTGTGTGATAGAAAATGCTGTAAGTCAACTACCACTAAAACACCCTCAGTGAGAGGACTTCAAGAGACACTACAAAACTATAAATGCAGCTTTCATGTGTTGTATTGCCCCTCCTCACCACCCCCCCCCCCCCCCCCCAAAAACAAAAAAAAAATAAGAAAATATGGTCAAAATATATAAGTATAAATATTCATTTTGGAGTTAATTTATAGCTCATCTCAGCTGGCTCTGTATCCTGTGTAATGACTATTTCATTCACAAACATTGGAATCACACAGTAATAAAGTTTCACCCAATATGCCCCCCCCCCCCCCCCCCCCCCCCCCCCCCAAAAACAAATTTTAGGAAAAATTCCTAAATTTGTCTGTTTCAAGTATGTCCCATGTAGATGTCAAACTTCAAAAAAAACATGTTCTCTTGCGACTTATCCTTTAATCTATTCATGACTGTAGCAGTAATCTGAAGACAAGAAATTTATTAAAAAAAAGACGCATACTTAACTCCTGCAAATGTTCAGAAATTTCAATTGTTCAACTTCAGAAAATGTCATGCAGTTATCGTACAATCACTCTGTGGCTGCTGAACAGCTGACATGAGTTGAAATAAAAAAAAGAAAATTCCCGGGAATAAAAAGAAAATTTCTCAACAGAGGACCCCTTGAAAAATGTAAGAGTCACAAAATTAATTTCTCTGCAGATACTATCCTTTTCAATATTATTCTGAAAGAAATAATAAGTAAAGTAATAAAATAAGAACACTTTCAAAAGAGGCCTTAAACTTGGAATTAAACTAGAGTTGTCATCAGTTCAACTTGCGCATGTGTAGTACAGTTTTGTTTATCTTTGAAATCGATGTTTTTTAACGTGGTGAAGTTGGATATTTTTCAACATTTCTTGAATTTGATGCTGTGTTTGCGTTAAAAAATGATGCAGACACGTAAATAAATTATATTTGGGCTGAGTGCGACAAGTAGAATGTTGATTATGTGATTTTTGTCTTCGATATGAAGCGTGAACTGAGTCGACCCAAATGCGGCCAGTTTCTTTCAGTTTTAGTCAGATGAAATTTGAACGGGTTTCTCAAAGACTGTGAGGGCCAGGAGGGCCCCGGGTCACAGTCTTACAAAGACTAAGGTAAGCAAAACTGTTTGACTTGCCTATAATATGTACATGCATTAAAACAAATATCTCATCATTTCTTAGCTTTGAACACTGTGTGGTACTGAATTTAAGTTATTATTAATCAATGTTTACGGCTGGGAAATAGTGCTTAAAATTCCAATTTTAACCCTTGAAAAGTGCTTAAAAAGTGCTTAAAAAGTGCTTAAATTTGATTTTCTCAAGAGTGGGAACCCTGAGCTATGAGTCATGACGTTTCAAGTTTCCGTGTTTCATTCAGCACGGTGTAGATACGAGTCGACTCGAGTAGATCCCTTGTTCACAATTGCGACAGGAGATAACTCGACGATATTATCATCACAGTATGTTTCGACATGATAATAGAAGGAGATAGTCGGATCGGCACACAAATATATTATATTTGTGTGCCAAGCCGACTCTATCTCATTCGGTCTTGCTGCAATAACAAAATCATTTTTCAATCAATCAGTTATTGCCCTAGAAAAATGAGGACAACCAGTTGGGCAAGTTTGACACAGAAACAGCACGACCGGACCAAAATCTACTAGACAATGTCGGTCGGACGTGGGTTAGTGTCGAACCCTGTCTGGCAACGACCATCGATGAACTTGGAGCAGTTATGCATCAATATTTCCCTTTGGCATGCCCTGCAGAGCACATTTATGATCAGATCAGTTTGAAACTTGGGATGCTTGTTTGGGGTTGCCTCTAGATGGGAGCTGTCGATTTTCTTTGGTTTCCATCAAAAAATGTTACCTCTGGCAACGACCTTCGATAAACAGTTATGCATAAATATTTTCGTTTGGCACACCCTGCAGTGCACATTTATGACCGGATCCCTTTGAAACTTGGTGTGCCTGTTTGGGTGACCTATAGATGGGAGCTATCGACAAATTTCTTACATTTCCACCAAAAAATGTTGCAGCTGGCAACGACCTTTGAACTTAGTTTAGTTAGACCATGATATTTCCCTTTGGCACACCCTACAGGGAACATTTATGATCGGATTGCATTGAAACCTTGTATGCTTGTTTTGGGGTGACCTCCAAATGGGAGCTATTGATTTTCTTCCATTTCTGTCAAAAAATGTCTCTGTCAATGACCTTTGAACTTAGTTTTTAGTCAGGCATCAGTATATTCCTTTGACTCGTCCTGCAGGTCACATTTATGATCAGATTGCTTTTAAACCTGGTATGCTTTTTTGGGGTTACCTCGAGATGAGAGCTGTTGATTTTCATTGATTTCTGTCATAAAATGTTGCCGCTGGCAACAGGCTTCAATGAACTCAGTGCAGTTATGCATTAATATTTCCTTTTGGCACACCCTGCAGGGCCCATTTACGATCAGATTGCTTTGAAACCTGGCATGCTTGTTTGGCATGACCTCTAGATAGGAGCTATCGATTTTCTTCTATTTCCGTCAAAAAATGTTGCAGCTGGCAACGTTCTTAGAACTCAGTAGAACTGGTAGAGTGCTGGAAGCCCTATTTTGGGCTTTACTAAAAGTGACGGGCAATAACTCTGTAGCTACATTCTGCCTGAGGAAGCCTTTATTGTCCCTGATATGTATCAGATTTTTTATACAATACCTTGCTCTCTGACATTTAAGTGGATAGTGCCTATAAGACACTATCCGGTTAAATGTAATAGAGCAGTATATGATGAGCTTTGATTTGTTGTCAGAAAAAACTCGTCACTTTACCAGTTAAGTCAGACCTCAATATTTCCCTTTTGGCACACCCTGCAGGGAACATTTATAATTGGATTGCATTGAAACTTGGTATGCTTGTTCGGGGTGATCTCTAGATAGGAGCTATGTATTTTCTTCCTTGTCCGTCAAAAAATGTTGCTGTTGGCACGACCTTTGATGAACTTAGTGCAGTTATGCATCAATATTTCTCTTTTGACCGGCCCTGGAAATAATTTTTTTTGGTGCATCGGTCATAATGACCGGTTCCATAATGATTGGGAGGGGGGAGGGGGAGGGGGGGGGGGGAGGGGTTGCTTGCAGTGGGTTGAGAACAAATCGAGGGGTGGGCTTAAACATGAAGACTTGGGTCTGTGACTGGGTTTTTCTTGATAAACGATACTGATAAAATGACGATCCCACATCATTCACTTTATAAACGAAATACAAAATCAACATTGGTTTTCAATATCATTTGTCAAATCACCAATAGCGGGGGAGGAATTCGTCACATACAGGTGAATTGTGCACTTGGTGATACCTTCTTGAAATTTGGCACACTGTTAGTGTAGGCTATGAGGTTCTCAAAAACGATCGGCTACAAGTTGACACCGACCGGTGGCGACCAGTAGCGGCACAATCCAAAATGGCCGCCAGCGGCTGAAGGGAACCTCCTTTTCGACGGTCTACCGACTATACATCCGATTGTAAGGGCGCGAAAGTGAACTCTGATCCACGCACGTGTTGGAAACAGACGTGGGAGATGATGTAGAATAAAACGAGATTCTCTATACGGACGCATCAATTTCTTGGAACTTGAAAAGAGCGTTGTTTCTCCGGGATCAGCGTCATTCAGGCAAACCTGAATGACGCTGATCCCGGAGAAACAACGCTCTTTATGAAGCAGTCTCTTTGCCATACAATCTCTTGTTTGGCGTAATTCCGCAAGCAATTCTGATTTGTCTGTCGAAATTAATTCGAGAACGCGATTGTTCACAAAAATCATTCACAGAATGAGTGAGAATCCTCTTCGTGTACGGACTAGTACTGACTGGGAACGTTGTTGCTTTTGCCAGCAAGACAGTTCCAAGAAATTGATGCGTCCGTATAGAGAATCTCGTTTTCATGACGCCTATAAAGCTATTGAGGAAGACATAACGCGCTTCCTAGATAATGGCGTTGAGCTTCCATATAATTTGACCATTGATTGTTTGATGAGAGAGAGTGATGAGTGTATGTCGATGTCACTGTTGACGAATAAGGCAATATATCATAAGACATGCCGTGACAGTATTCGGACTCACATCGTACAGCGCGTGCTACACAAGCGAGAGCGAAATGAGGCAGTGGCATCCTGCTCCACGCTGAGTCCTAAAAGAACACGGACAAGTTTTGAATCTGGCTGTGACAGGAAACTGCCCCAGTGTGTTTATTGTCACAAACGCGAAGGTGACAGCAGTGAGCCTATTTGCAGATCAATGTCTGATAACAATAAACTCAAAATTATGGCAAAGGAAGCCGAGAACTGGGTTGTTTTTTCTCGGGTCAATGCAGCATTTGATTCCGCTGCTAGTGATCTTTACTATCACAAAACCTGTTATTGTAAGCTTGCCAATGAAGCACGAGCGGCTAAATCTAAAAAGTCGAAGAACGCCGAACATTCCGCGTCAGGCCTGCCCTATGACCCTCTCGTTATGGCAGAGCTCATAACATTTGTTGAACACAACGATTCCGCGATGAAGCTTGTCGATCTCAAGAATCTGTACAGTCGGAGGTTGAAGCAAGTCGGTTCTGATTGGCTTAGTGAAGAAATACATTCCACTCGATTCAAAGAACATTTGTTGCAGAAATTGGGCGATGGCTGGGACGCCTTCACACAGGGTAGAGATGTGTTTATTTCAAGTAGGTTTCGAGTTGGCTCCTTGTTGTCCGAATCTTTAACTCGTATAGTGTCTGAGGAAGAGGCAAAAAAGATAGTTGATGTGGGTCTTCTTCTGCGTAAACACATACTCATATCTCAAGCTCCTTTCACGGGATCATTTTCATCTTATTGCTTGAGCGAGCCTGTACCCAACTCACTCCTGACTCTTCTTAGAGTTCTACTTGAGGGCACATGTAGTATACAGAACTTAGGCGATGATGAGACTGTTAATGCCAAGACTCGAGTGGCTTGTACTATTTCACAGATGTTGATCAGCAATTCAGCGAAACGCTCCGAACATGCACAAAATGTTCACCAGAGACGTGACAGAGAAACTCCAATGCCTCTTTATGTGGGTTTGAAGTTGCATGCCCATGATCGTATGAAAAATCTTATCAGAGATTTTCATCAAATGGGACTCTCTGTCTCTTATGATCGCGTAATGGATGTTCGCAGGAGTTTCGCGAGAGCTGTTTCACTGCGGTTCAAGAACGAAGGTGTTGTAGTCCCAGCTAACTGCAAACGTAATGTTTTCTCGATAGGAACCACTGATAACATTGATGTATCTGGTAGATCTGATATGCATGGTACGTCCATCACACTCATTGGTCAACTGAGCAGGGACAATGTGGGTACTGATCCCCCACCACTGAGTTTAGATGTTCCAGAAGACACACAAATTGAACTCCCAGACGACTATGCATTTGTTCCTTTCGTTGAAGACTTTGGTGGGGACATCAGGCTTGAATCTCCAGATGAATGTAATGTACGGCCCAATGAATATGCAGATTTGAACGTGGGAGAGAATGACTGGTTGTCTCATGTGTCACAGATCAGCAATAAAGGGAAGGTTGATGGCAGCTGGCAGCTTGATGAAGTCCCTGTGACCTTTTCAGGCTTCTTTTCAAAACATGAAGATCAAGACAATGTCAAACCTCGTGCAGTTATTGGGGTATTCCCTGTTTTCAGTGAGCAGAAAGCGGACTCACTCAGTATGCAGAAGCATGCTATGTATGTGGTCAGGGAAGCTACTGCTTTCGTAAACCCCGGCCACTTATGTGTGCCAGACCCATCACAGTACGGATGGGAGTGGAATCCACGTCTCAATATTCTGGTCCCATTTTGGACTCACCTAGGAGACGCAAGTGCTGCATGTGCACTGATGCTCCACTGTAGTTGTGCCAAGGCCTGCAAGGGCAATTGCAAATGCTTGAAAGCTGGATTAAGGTGCACACCTTTGTGTAAGTGTGAAGGTGGCTGTTGTAACAATATTGAGTAGTATACTGTCATGTTAGGACCAGTCATCTCCTATTCTGGTATTTTTTTTTCCATTTTCGGCCAGTTAACACATGTCATGTTTCTAGTTGAGTTGATTTTGCTAACAAATGTTCATCCCATGTGGCTTGCTACATTGTCCGGGGTATAGGAATACAGTTTTAGATTTCGGAAAATAGTCTGTTATTTACTGCACAAGACGGTGTTAATTCATGCATAGCATGATACAATATCCCCAACTATTTTGCCTCTGTACAACAGTTGATACCTTCGTTCACCCGTGTGTTCATCTATGGTATCCTTGTCTTTCTCTGGCCATAGGCCACATGTGACTAGTCAGTTCCTACTCCATAGCAAATCAACTTGGAAATCCTTCATCTTGTAGCGCACTCATGTCTCAATGAATCCATACCTGAGTTGATCTAATAAATCTAACGTAAGGTATCAAATTGCCATACCGGATCATATTTCGATAAGTTATTCGCTAAAACATTTCGACCACTCATCGACATCAAAGGTCATGTTTTGGCTCCCAGTGGTGGCTATATCTCTATATCCCTGGTAAAGTAGCATACCATGAGGGATGGGCATTAAGTGTCGGCAACATTAATCCTGACTTGGAACACACCACATCTTAACTGGCCGAAAATGAAGAATACTACTTGTAGTCAAAAAATATTCCTGTACCTCGAATGACTGCAAACATACACTCACCCCTTCTAGTCCCATTTTGCCAATGTTCTATACTGGCAAGATAACATTGTATAATTAACAACGGGAACTAATGCATCCCGAGTTCATTCCAGCACTGCCCTTGCTGGCAGACGTGTCGCTATGGTGTTGAGATTGAACCAGAACTCCTCTAGAAATTTGATAGTTTTATTTTCTTAGAAAATAAATCTATCGAAAATGCCGGAAGTTGAGAATAGACTGTCACTTTAATTGGATTATCAAATGTCCAAGTATCCCCACTGCTGCATACTATCGAGTACCCTTGTTCATGTGTTGACAGGAATCTCTCATACCATGTTCATTTGACCATTGCATTCCCGAGAAACATTCAACACTAATTTATCTACGGACGGACGATCATACTGACAGTCAGACACACAGACGCACACATCGACGGAAATTCTGATCCCATTATCCATTAATCTTCCCCCCAACTTGTTCCAAGGGCTTCACTCCATCATTCACATCAATTACAGCACATGTATGGTGTTAGGTTTGGAGCTTCAGTTGTGCGATCGGCGAAAATAGCTTTTTTTCGATCCGCTTGGCGGCCATTTTGGATTTCGCTGCTAGTGGTGGCTAGAGGATGGTGCCAACTTGTAGCCGATCGATTTTGAAATCTCTGATGCCTACCCTTACATCATGCCAAATTTCAGGAAGGTATCACCAAGTGCACAATTCTAGCGAATTCCTCCCCCGCTACAATGAGTACCGTATGTAACATGTTTTACTTTCAGTGTTCAATTATTTTAATATATTTACTCATATTTCAGCTGATCTGTGAATAAAATTTTATTAAATCCATGTGTGTTGTTCGTATTTTTTAGCTCACCTGAGCGAAGCTTAAGGGGGGCTTTACTAATCACTTTCTGTCCGGCGTCCGTCATCGTCCGTCCGTCGTCGTCCGTCCGGCATTAACTTTACATTATCGACTTCTCCTCCTAAACCGCTAGCCCAATTTTATTCAAATGTTGGCTAAATGTTTATTACCTAATGCCAATTCAGATTTGTTCAAATGAAGTTGCCCCTCCTCCTGGGTGGTGCCACGCCCCCAAGGGGCACCAAAATCTTTGTAAATCTTCTTCTCATGAACCAGCAGTAGCAGAGACTTGATATATGGTGTGCAGCTTCCTTTTGAGGTGTAGACTCAGATTTGTTCAAGAGAAGTTTGTGGGGCTATACTTGGCATCGTTATGGGAGGAGCAAAATTTTTTGCCCCGCCCAAAATTTCTGTTTTCCAAACCGAGAGGCTGATTTGAACCAAATTTTATGTGAGGGCTTATTGGGTCATGAGTACTTGATTTATGCACAAAAAAAATTTCCCGCAGCCCCGTGGGAACCGCAGGAGCTAAAAATAGAAAAAAATTTAAAACGCCCATATCTCCAAAACTGCATGGCATTGAGAATTTTTATTTGGTGTGCAGCTTCCTTAGGACCAACAGAAAGGATTGGTAAAAAAAAATTGCCATCGGTTTTATCATAGGGTACAGTTTCGGGACTTTGAAAAAGTGCTGAGTCAGCACTTTTTAACACTGTAGGCAATGGGAAAAACATTAAAAAATCTTCTCCAGATCCAGTAGGCAGAATCTTTTGATATTTGGTATGCAACATTGTAGGGTGGATCTGATTCAAGTTTGTTCAAATCGGCCCCCTGGGTTCATATTTGGGCTCAGTATAGGAGCCCGATTTCGAACTTAGTGCATTTCAGGCAAATTTTTTTTAAAATCTTCTTCTCCAGATCCAGCAGGCAGAATCTTTTGATATTTGGTATGCAACATTGTGGGGTGGATCTGATTCAAGTTTGTTCAAATCGGCCCCCTGGGTTTATATTTGGGCTCAGTATAGGAGCCCAAATTTGAACTTACTGCATTTCAGGCAAATTTCTTTGAAAATCTTCTTCTCCAGATCCAGCGGGCAGAATCTTTTCATATTTGGTAAGCAACATTGTGGGGTGGATCTGATTCAAGTTTGTTCAAATTGGCCCCCTGGGTTTATATTTGGGCTCAGTATAGGAGCCCAAATTTGAACTTTGTGCATTTCAAGCAAATTTATTAAAAAATCTTCTTCTCCAGATCCAGCAGGCAGAATCTTTTGATATTTGGTATGCAACATTGTGGGATGGATCTGATTCAAGTTTGTTCAAATCGGCTTCCTAGATTCATATTTGGGCTCACTATAGAAGCTCGAATTCGAACTTAGTGCATTTCAGGCAAATTTCTTAAAAAATTTTCTTCTCCAGATCCAGCAGGCAGAATCTTTTGATATTTGGTATGCAACATTGTGGGATGGATCTGATTCAAGTTTGTTCAAATCGGCCCCCTGGATTCATATTTCGGCTCACTATAGAAGCTCGAATTCAAACTTAGTGCATTTCGGGCAAATTTCTTCAAAAATCTTCTTCTTCAGATCCAGCAGGCAGAATCTTATGATATTTGGTAAGCAACATTGCGGGCTGGATCTGATTCAAGTTTGTTCAAATCGGCCCCCTGGATTCATATTTGGGCTTAATATAGAAGCCCGAATTCGCACTTAGTGCATTTCGGGCAAATTTATTAAAAAATCTTCTTCTCCAGATCCAGCAGGCAGAATCTTTTGATATTTGGTATGCAACATTGTGGGGTGGATCTGATTCAAGTTTGTTCAAATCGGCTTCCTAGTTTCATATTTGGGCTCACTATAGAAGCTCGAATTCGAACTTAGTGCATTTCAGGCAAATTTCTTAAAAAATCTTCTTCTCCAGATCCAGCTTCAGAATCTTTTCATATTTGGTAAGCAACATTTTGGGGTGGATCTGATTCAAGTTTGTTCAAATCGGCCCCCTGGGTTTATATTTGGACTCAGTATAGGAGCCCAAATTTTAACTTAGTGCATTTCAGGCAAATTTCTTTGAAAATCTTCTTCTCAAGATCCAGCAGGCAGAATCTTCTGATATTGGGTATGCACCATGCTTAGGGGGGGTGGGTGAGATTCAAGTTTGTTCAAGCCAAGTCCCTGGGTTCATATTTGGGCTCACTGTGGTAGCCCGAATTATAACTTAGTTCAAAATGAGGAATTTTCTTTAAAAATCTTCTTCAGATCCAGCAGTCGGAATGTTTTGATATTTGGTATGCAGCATCCTTAGGGGGTGAGATTCAAGTTTGTTCAAGCCATGTCGCTAGGTCCATATTTGGACTCCCTGTGGGAGCTCGAATTGTAACGTAGTTCAAAATGAGGACTTTTCTTTAAATATCTTCTTCAGCCATGTCCCTAGGTCCATATTTGGACTCACTGTGGGAGCTCGAATTGTAACTTAGTTCAAAATGAGGACTTTTCTTTAAAAATCTTCTTCTTCAGATCCAGCAGTCGGAATGTTTTGATATTTGGTGTGCAGCATCCTTAGGGGGGTGAGATTCAAGTTTGTTAAAGCCAAGTCCCTGGGTTCATATATGGGCTCCCTGTGGGAGCCTGAATTATAACTTAGTTCAATATGAGGAATATTCTTTAAAAATCTTTTTTTTTTAGATCCACTGCTCAGAATCTTTGGATATTTGGTATAAGCTTTTCTTAGGAGGAGCAGATGCAACTTGTTGAAATCAATTCTCTGGGTTGATATAAATTTAGGCGCTGTGTCAGGTGAGCGCCCTCAGGCCCCTTGGGGCCTCTTGTTTCAGTAAACATTGTTGTTTCTGGTAATTGCATCACGTGCAAACAAGGACGAAAACCAGAAAATTAAACGCCCAAGCAAGCCAACTATACAATCTCATCAGAGGGAATCCACTTGAAGTGACAAAATAACAATACAACAAACCCAGTTTTATCTTTTTTATTACTCAATAACACTAATTACTCAATAAAACAACAGATGAATAATGCAAATATAAAACAAAACATGTGATTAAAAAACCGCCCAAAATAGCACAAACCACAAAGATGTATGTGCGTGAACTCGCCCCTCAGGTGACATGCAAAGAAACAAAAAATTCTCATTTGATGCGAATTCACACCAGGTGCAAATTCAGTTCGTTCACAGGAATTGAGATTTTTTTTTCTTTCCATGTCACCTGAGGGACTCGCTCATTTCATATTCATTACAATACTTATTCTCCCCAAGTTACACCCACTCTTGACTCAATACTAATCCTCCCCCCCCCCCCCCCCCCATCATGAGCGTCCCAGTTGGAAATTTCAAGTAGATCTGTGACTTTCACAACATTCTAGAGCGGCTGTGATCTAATAGCCAGGTGGAATATATTCGCGCTTGAATTTTGTGAAAATCACATCATCAACAGATCAACTTCTGCTTGGACCGCTGTTCATACCCCCCCCCCCCCCCCCCCCCCCCCACCCTCTCCAATCCCCCACCCCTCTTGTCAGGTTGCACAGAGTCTCCTGGCTTTGGACCGGGCATGGGTACTTTGGTAAACTACTACAGAAAATGTATTGATAACAATACACTTTTAATAGTAGTTTCCTGTAGTACTCCAGGGTGCCATCCTTATAGTATGCTTATGGAATATATTGAAGTCAGTACACTTTTCTTAATAGTTTCTCTTAATACTCGAGGGTTCCATCACTGTGACGCACTTATGGGGATGGACTATTGGGGGAAAATTCACATAATGTCTACCCCTATGGTGGTACCCTGGAGTACTCAGGAAATTTACTATAGAAAATGTATTGACGCTAATACTTCTACAGGAAATTACCAATTAACGAGTTCAAATGCCTGATTAATTATTAGATTCCATTGCGATGACTGTTTGATTCAGTCACTGCCTGGCCCAAGTTTTATACATATTGTGGGAAAAGCCATGTACAATATCATCGGCAGACTTTAAAGACATTTATTTTGTGTGTGACTGTGTTGTCGACACAGCCAAGTGCGATTATTATAATAAAGAAAACAAACAGAACCTCTGTTCGATCGAGTGGTTGTTTATGATTGTGTACACAATAATTAGTAATTTCTCTGCATCCTGTATAGATTCTTGTATGGATTCACCCCCAAGCTGTCTTCAAAAATAACCCAACACAACAGAAAGCAATTACAATTCAGTTGGTAAAAATATACATTTAACACACCCTGGTTCATGTATAAATTATCCAGTCTGTTATGGGCGTGTTTTTGGAATAATTGACAAGTAAGGTGCATGTTGTCAAGTTTGTGGATATTATTCAGCAAAGTGAATTCGTGAAAATGAAAACAACATCATTTTTGCTTTGGAATGAATTTTATTTTAATAAAATAAAACCACTTACCTCATTTTGACATATCAAGGCATTCAACAATCAATTTCTTGAACGTTAGATGGAAATGGAAATCTGCACTGCTTTCCAGCCTCCAGGTAATGACAGCACATTGTTACTCACCTAATTTCCTTTCAAATTCACCTGCGAACTGGCGGACTTTTAGTTTTCGAAATTGGGGGAGTGGACTTAAACACAGAGAGGGCACCTTGTTTCTGAAATGCAGAAATTATGGGGTGGGCTTAATCATGAATATGGGCTTCGACACGGGTCAGTACGGTACTTGGAAGAAAAATGCGCTAGTCATTCATGACTGGTTGGATACAGTTAGCGCCGGTCACATCAACGTTTCGTGGTGGCACTTATTTCCAGGCCTGTTTTTGACACACCCTTGAGGGCACATGATTGAATCGCTTGGAAACTTGGTGTGCTTGTGTGGGGTGACATCTAGATGGGAGCTATCGATTTTCTTCCATTCCCGTCAAAAAATGTTGCCACGGCCAACATTCTTAGAACATAGTTTAGTCAGACCTCAATATTTCCCTTTGGCACACCCTTCAGGGCACATTTATGATCGGATCACTTTGCAACTTGGTATGTGTGTTTGGGGTGATCTCTAGATGTGAGCTATTGATTTTTTTTTAGCTTGCCTGACTTTGTTAGGTGAGCTATATAGTGATCACTCACCATTGTCTGTCTGTCGTCTGTGAACATGGTGTTTGCATCTTCTCCAAAACCGCTGAACTGATTTAAGTGAAATTTGAGATAACTGTTTAAGACATCGCATTTTGATTTTTTTCAAGTTGCCCCGCTCCTTAGTAGGGCCATGCCCAAAAAGTGTGCATAAATTGACTTGATATTTGGTGTGCAGCTTTCTTTTGAGGTGTAGACTCAAGATTTGTTCAAGAGAAGTTCGAGGGGCTATATTTGCCGTCGTTTGGGAGGGGCAAGAATTTTCACCCTACCTAAAATTTCTAGTTTCCAGACCGAGAGGCTGATTTGAACCAAATTTGATATGAGGGCTTATTGGGTCATAAGTACTTTATGCCAAAAAATTCTTTCCCATCGCCCCTGGGAACCGCAGGAGCTAAAAATAGAAAAAATGCCCATATCTCCAAAACTACACAGCACTGAGAATTCTTATTTGGTGTGAAGCTTCCTTAGGACCAACAGAATGGATTGGTCCAAAAAAATTGCTATCGGTTTTATCATAGGGTTCTCTTTCAGGACTTTTGAAAAGTGCGGAGTCAGCATTTTTTAACACTGTGGGTAATGGGAAAAACATTTAAGGCTCTTCTCACAAACCACTGCTCCAAAAGCTTTCAAATTTCACATATAACATCTTAGGAAGATTGTTTCACATGTTTATTGAAATCAAATCCTTGGGTCCATATTTGGGCTTAGTTCAACTTTGTTCAATGAGAGGAATATTCTTTAAAAATATTTTTCTTCAGATCCAGTAGTCGGAATCTTTTGATATTTGGTATACAACATCCTTACAGAGGTGAGATTCAAATTTGTTAAAGCCAAGTCCCTGGGTTCATATTTGGGCTCCTGTTGGATCCCGAATTATAACTTAGTTCAATATGAGGAATATTTTTTTTAAAATCTTCTTTTTTTTCAGACCCACCGGTCAGAATCTTTGGATATTTGGTATAAGATTTTCTTAAGAGGGACAGAAGCAACTTGTTCAAATCAATTCCCTGGGTTGATATTTAGGCTACCATGTCAGTTAAGCACCCTAAGGCCCTCTGGGGCCTCTTGTTTTCATTTCCATAAAAAATTGTCGTTATCAACAGCCTTTGAACTTACTGCATTTGTGCAGCAGCTTATCCCTTTTGCACTCTGTGAGGTATATTTATGAATTTCCATAAAAAAGAAGAAAAAAAAACATTGCCACAAGCAATGACCTTCTAACTTAGTGCATTTGTGCATTAACATCTTCCATTGGTATGCCTCAGAGGGAGCATTCATTATCAGGTTGTTTTGAAACTTTGTATGCTTATGCAGGGTGACAAAGATAGGAACTATCGATTTTCTTTTCATTTCCATCAAAAACTGTTGCTGTTGGCAACAATCTTTGAATTTATTGCATTTGTGCATCTGCATTCTTCTTTGACATGGCCTACTGGGCACATTTATCTTAGGATTGTTTTTTGAACTTGGTGTGCTCATTTGGCGAAACCTCTAGATAAAAGCTATTGATTAGCATTTATTTCTGTGAAAAAAGTTGCTGTTTACAATAACCTCTGAAATTACTACATTTGTATATCAACATTCTTCCTTTCGCCAGCCTGGCCCAGCCATTCAGTTTACATTTAAAAATGCATGGATTACTCTGACGTTTGTGCACACACAATGCTGTTATGTTGAAATTTCACCAAATAATAACATTGGTACCAATGCTCTTCAATTTTGCCATTTCACTTGTATAACCTACCAGGTTCAAGTTCATCAAGTTGAGCCACAGTGTCACTGACACTTTCATTTTACAAACCAGACATCTGAAAGCCATGGGGTTGGTGATAAGGTGTTTGAAACTGTACACCACAATCATGAAAACAGCTGAACGAGACAAATTTTGTACACTTCGAAAAAAACTGTTTTGGTGGTGGGGAGGGGCTTTTAATAATGAATTTTACAGTCATTTGAAACTGATCGTGAATCGCCCCTCGAATCATTTCAAAACTGCCAAATGTTTTGACTGATAATTTCCCAAGCAGATCTTTTTCTGGGACGCCAGGAACAGCATTGAATTCCTGGGAATTTCCCGGCATTCCGGGAGGGTTAACATGTCGGTGTAGCCTTCTGCCTGTCTATCCGCCCGAACTTTGTTTATGGCATAACTTGAACAACAGTTAACAGATTTCAATTCTTTTTGGTATATGTCTCTATAGTGGGGTGTGGTGGCCCAGTGGTACACTGTTGGACTTCTATGCTAGAGGTCCCGAGTTCGATCCCGTCTGGGACGACACGTTTTGTGTCCTTGGGCAAGGCACTTTATCCCGGTGTTTGCCTACATGGGGGCACGACGCCACCGTGTAATAAGGCATAATAAGGCATACTGCACTGCACGTCGATGAATTAGAATGTTGAGCTGACAGTTGCTTGTTGATGCTCGGTGGTTCTTTTTGGGTACTCAGGCTTCCTCCACCTGTAAAACGGTCACGATAAGCCATTGTGCATAAATGAGCCCTTCACCACCACTAAATAAATAAATTATATGTCTACAGCAACAATGTCTAAGTCAAGTTCGATGACCACCGATATCTCTTGAAAA
This sequence comes from Pictodentalium vernedei, assembly GCA_031216915.1. Taxonomy (NCBI): domain Eukaryota; kingdom Metazoa; phylum Mollusca; class Scaphopoda; order Dentaliida; family Dentaliidae; genus Pictodentalium; species Pictodentalium vernedei. The sequence continues at coordinate 569,318,296 of CM062297.1, read as the reverse complement.
TTATGGGAGTTATTGCCCTTTGTTATAAAAATATTCTGTAAATCTTGTTTATGGCATAACTTGAACAAAAGTAAACGGATTTCAATTCTGTTTGGTATTAGTGCTGGGAGGTTATGAAGTTTTTCCAATTTTGGTTTCTACTCATTTTTTTTAGCCCACCTGAGCACAGCTCAAGGGGAGCTTTACTAATCACTTTCCATCCGTCGTCCGACCGGCATTAACTTTACATTATCGACTTTTTCTAACAAACTACTGGACCAAATTCAATAAAATTTGCTGTGCATGTACCCTGTCATATGTCAATTCAAGTTTGTTCAAATCAAGTTGACCTGCCCTTCGGTTAGGGCCACACCTAAAAAGTGTGCTTAAATCTTTAAAAAATCTTCTCATGAACCAGCAGTAGCAGAGACTTGATATTTGGTGTGCAGTTCCTTTTAAGGTGTAGACTCTGTAGATTTGTTTCGGTCAATTTTAAGACAAAAAAAATTTTTTTTTTAACACTGAACATTTAGGGGCCGGGTGGGTCTTTTGGACCAAAATCCGGAAATTAGTTTTTTGTTTTTTTATGCGTTTTGGTCAATTTTAAGAAGAAAAAAAAAATTTTAGGCTGAAAATATTTTGTTTGGGACTTCGAAAATTTTCGAACAAAAATAAAAAAAAAATCTGTTTTTTATGCATTTATCTCAATTTTGGGACATAAAAGTGCAGGAACTGAAAATAGAAGGAAAATCCTGTGTATTGTGTGGGCACAACTGCTTCATCTCGTTGGTTTATGCTTTTCTTAGGAGGGGTGTATGCAGCTTATTCAAATCAACTCTCGGGTTTGATATTTAGACTACCATGTCAGGTGAGTGCCCTCAGGCCCCCCTGGGGCCTCTTGTTTTAAAAAGAGTTCAGTTCGTTTTTTTTTAGAGAAAAATATTCAAGTATTAAACACTATAAACACTTTGATTTTTTCCCCAAATATTAGTTTTAATAAAAGTTCAAAGGGCAAGTACCTTCCCCTCTCTCTAAAATTATGAAATTATATATAGCACAGCACATGTACAGTGAACCATTAACCCTGGATATACAGTTGAATAGCATTGTCAGCCCCCCCCCCCCCCTCCCCCGCACACGCACACACACACCAAGAAAGAGGAAAATTCTGTGGTAACAATGCACAACTTAGGTAAAAAATGCTGAAGATGCAATGTTGTGAAATGTCAGGCCAAAGAAAAGAATCCCTTTGTTTGGGGTACCACTGCCAACCCTGAACAATTATGCCGTCTCTATAAAAATTTTAGAAAGTAAAAGTCGCTCATTTAGGTCATTGTAACTCTAATTTTTATCAGACTTCCAACTGTGAATTTGAAACCTATTTTGAGGTTAAAGCTATCAAAAATACATGTAGAAATTAATTTATCAGACAGTATAAACGTGGAGCAAGTGGTAAGTTCCAGTTCAGCAAAGGAAACCACATTAGATAAATTAATCATTTTATAGGTACAGGGTTTTACTGTTGGTGTTGAAAGTCATGAAAGTTAATGAATATCGTGTTGAGTTTCGTGTATTAATACTGAAAGCCCTGAATCTTGAAAATGTTATTGGTGCAAGTATAGTGTACAACTGGGTTTTTAGCTCACCTGACTTTCAGTCAGGAGAGCTATAGTGATCACTCATCGTCCGTGAACATGGTGTTTGCATCTTTTCCTCCCAAACCGCTGAACCAATTTAATTGATATTTGAGATAATAGTTTGTTAGGTCATCGCAATTTGATTTTGTTCAAATCAAGTTGCCTCGCCCCTTGGTAGGGCCACACCCAAAAAGTGTGCTGAAATCTTAAAAAATCTTCTTCTCATGAACCAGCAGTAGCAGAGATTTGATATTTGGTGTGCAGCTTCCTTTTGAGGTGAAGACTCAGATTTGTTCAAGAGAGGTTTGTGGGGCTATATTTGCCGTCGTTATGGGAGGGGCAAGAATATTTTTCCCTCCCAAAATTTCAATTTTCCAAACCGAGAGGCAGATTTGGACCAAATTTGATATGAGGGCTTATTGGGTCATAAGTACTTAATTTATGCCAAAATGGGAACCGCAGGAGCTAAAAATAGAAACAAATTAAAACGCCCATATCTCCAAAACTACATGACACTGAGAATTCTTATTTGGTGTGAAGCTTCCTTAGGACCAACAGAATGGAATGCTCCAAAAAAATTGGTATCGGTTTTATCATGGGGTACTTTTCTGGGACTTTGAAAAAGTGCTGAGTCAGCACTTTTCTGGGACTTCGAAAAAGTGCCGAGTCAGCATTTTTTAACACTGGGTAATGGGAAAAACATTTAAGACTACTTTTATCCCAAACCACTGCTCCAAAAGCTTTCAAATTTCACATATAACATCTTTGGAAGATTGTTTCACATGTTTATTGAAATCAATTCCCTGGGTCCATATTTGGGCTCTCTATGGGAGCCCAAATGTTTAAATTAGTGCAGTATGAGAAATATTTTAAAAAAATCTTCTTCAGATCTACCAATAAGAATGTTTTGATATTTGGTTTGCAGCATCCTTAGGGGGGTGAGATTCAAGTTTGTTCAAGCCAAGTCTCTGGTTTCATATTTAGGCTGAAAATTTTGGCTCCCATTCTGGACTTAAGAATTTTGGACCAAATTCCGGAAATTAGTTTTTTGGTTTTTAGCTCAACTTGACAAAGTCACACTGAGCTATTGGCGTCACTTCTCGTCCATCGGCGTACGTTAGTATGTTAGTATGTACGTCCACAATTTCCTTTGGCACACCTCACAGGTCGCATTTATGATCAGATCACTTTGAAACTTGGTATGCTTGTTTGGGGTAACCTATAGATGGGAGCTATCGATTTTCTTCAACTTCCGTCAAAAAATTTTGCTGCGGCCAACGTTCTTAGAACTTAGTTTAGTCAGAAGACCTCAATATTTCCCTTTGGCACACCCTACAGGGCACATTTATGATTGGATTGCTTTGAAACCTGGTATGCTTGTTTAGGGTGACCTCTAGATGGGAGCTATCGATTTTCTTCAATTTCCATCAAAAAATGTTGCCACGGCCAACGTTCTTAGAACTTAGTTTAATCAGACCACAATATTTCCCTTTGGCACACCCTACAGGGCACATTTATGATTAGATTGCTTTGAAACCTGGCATGCTTGTTTGGGGTGACCTCTAGATGGGAGCTATCGATTTTTAGCTCAACTTGACAAAGTCAAGCTGAGCTATTGCCATCACTTCTCGTCCGTCGGCGTACGTACGTACGTTAGTATGTTAGTACGTATGTCCACAATTTCCTTTGGCACACCTCACAGGTCGCATTTATGATCAGATCACTTTGAAACTTGGTCTGCTTGTTTGGGGTGACCTCTAGATGGGAGCTATCGATTTTATTCAATTTTCATCAAAAAATGTTGCCGCGGCCAACGTTCTTAGAACTTAGTTTAGTCAAACCACAATATTTCCCTTTGGCACACCCTACAGGGCACATTTATGATTGGATTGCTTTGAAACCTGGTATGCTTGTTTAGGGTGACCTCTAGATGGGAGCTATCAATTTTCTTCAATTTCCGTCAAAAAATGTTGCCACGGCCAACGTTCTTAGAACTTAGTTTAGTCAGACCTCAATATTTCCCTTTGGCACACCCTATAGGGCACATTTATGATAGGATTGCTTTGAAACCTGGTATGCTTGTTTGGGGTGACCTCTAGATGGGAGCTATCGATTTTTTTCCATTTTCGTCAAAAAATGTTGCTTCGGCCAACGTTCTTAGAACTTAGTTTAGTCAGAAGACCTCAATATTTCTCATTGGCACACCCTACAGGGCATATTTATGATTGGATTGCTTTTTGAAACCTGGTATGCTTGTTTAGGGTGACCTCTAGATGGGAACTATCGATTTTCTTCCATTTCTGTCGAAAAATGTTGCCGCTGCCAACGTTCTTAGAACTTAGTTTAGTCAGACTTCAATATTTCCCTTTGGCATACCCTACAGGGCACACTTATGATTGGATTGCTTTGAAACCTGGCATGCTTGTTTGGGGTGGCCTCTAGATTTTGATTTCCTTCAATTTCCGTAAGAAAATGTTGCCGCGGCCAACGTTCTTAGAACTTAATTTAGTCAGACCTCAATATTTCCCTTTGGCACACCCTATATGGCACATTTATGATTGGATTGCTTTGAAACCTGGTATGCTTGTTTAACTTGGTGTGCTCATTAGACAAGACCTTTCGATAAGAACTATTGATTAGCATTCATTTCTGTGAAAAAAGTTTCCATTTACAGTAACCTCTGAACATACTGCATTTGTGTATCAACATTCTTCCTTTAGCCAGTCTTACAGTTTACATTTAAAAATTGATGGATTACTCTGTTCTTCAATTTTGCCATTTCATTTATAACTTTCCAAGTTCAAGTTTGTCAAGTTGAGCTACAGTGTCATTGACACTTTCATTTTCCATTTCCGTCAAAAAATGTTGCCGCGGCCAATGTTCTTAGAACTTAGTTTAGTCAGAAGACCTCAATATTTCCCTTTAGCACACTCTACAGGGCACATTTATCATCGGATTGCTTTGAAACCTGGCATGCTTGTTTGGGATGACCTCTAGATGGGAGCTATCGATTTTCTTCCATTTCCATCAAAAACTGTTGCCACGGCCTATGTTCTTAGAACTTAGTTTAGTCAGACCTCAATATTTCCCTTTGGCACACCCTGCAGGGCACATTTATGATCGGATTGCTTTGAAACCTGGCATGCTTGTTTGAGGTGACCTCTAGATGGGAGCTATCGATTTTCTTCCATTTCCGTCAAAAAATGTTGCCACAGCCAACATTCTTAGAGCATAGTTTAGTCAGACCTCAATATTTCCTTTGGCACACCTTACAGGGCACATTTATGATCGGATTGCTTTGAAACCTGGCATGCTTGTTTGTGAAGACCTCTAGATGGGAGCTATCGATTTTCTTCCATTTCCGTCAAAAAATGTTGCCGCAGCCAACATTCTTAGAGCATAGTTTAGTCAGACCTCAATACTTCCCTTTGGCACACCTTACAGGACACATTTATGATCGGATTGCTTTGAAACCTGGCATGCTTGTTTGGGGTGACATCTAGATGGGAGCTATCGATTTTCTTCCATTTCCATCTTTCAAAAAAATGTTGCCGCTGGCAACAGTCTTTGAACTTAGTTTAGTCAGGCATCAATATATTCCTTTGGCATGCCCTACAGGGTACATTTATGATCAGATCGGTTTGAAACTTTGTATGCTTGTTTGGGGTTACCTCTGGATGGAAGCTATCGATTTTCGTCGATTTCCGTCAAAAAAATGTTGCCACTTGCAATGGCCTTTGATGAACTCAGTAAAAAACTTACTGCAGTTAAGCATCAATATATCCCTTTGACACTCCCTGCAGGGGGTTCTATCCCGTTTCTCCCACTTTTAATTACCCCAAGCTAATAAGCTTTTAATCCTAAGCCGAAGACAATAAATCAACCTGTTATTGTCTGTTTCTCACAGCTCTAACTAATCTGTCCCGTTTCTCCCACTATTTGGCTAAATTGGTATAGTATTTGAAAAAAGCGAAACTTAATCAACATTAAACTTGGAAAATATATATTCTAAAATATTCCAATAATAGTTGTGTATGTATATAATAACAGCAATTATGATAAATGCAACAGTTGAGAAACTTTGCATAATCACACCCTGATAACTGTCCTTGTCTGAAATGTTCTTTCAATAAACTTAATCTCTGTTCGATTCCAACATAACATCTTTTCTTGGGTGCTCTAACACCCCCTGCAGAATACTGGATAAGTGAAAGTTCAGTTTGTGCCTGAATTTTTTTGAGCATTTGTACCACAACATAGATATTAGGATGAGAATGATGCAACATTTTTTTCAGTTTGTTATGCCACCCTTCTAGATTGTTTGTAGTTCTAGAGCCTTCAGTATTGAAGTGATTCCACAACTGCTTGTCACCTTCAACCCAATATTCAGTCACATAGACTTTAAAAGAATCAGCATTGGGGTTACGTACATTTTCATCATATTCCTCGAGTGCATTAAACCATACATCTACAGATATTTCTGGCACAAGTGGAAGGGCAGCGGCCCTTCGTATCAGTTTATGAACGTTTTCATTGTCTTTATATGCCGTTTGAAGTCCACAATGCTGTGCTTTTCTCCAAATGCTTTGCATATAATGAAAATAACACCCTTTAACCAACACTCCAGGAATAGTCCTGTACGCAGCATTATGTGCTGCTGTTTCGAAATCAAAAAACATTGTATCTGGTCTAAAAATCAAATTGATTCCGGCCATGGCGTCTTTCACTAAACTAAAAAGTTTCACGTTCACTTCTTCCTTTTTGCCTGGAAGTAGAGCAAACACTAATGGAAACATGTTCCCATCCACTCTGGCATGTATTGAATATAGCTGATGAAAAAGCGTTGGGCATGCATAGAAAGTCCCATCACAGAAAACAGTTTCAGCTGTTGATAAATGTCTCAGATTGTCCGTAGTTGTGAATACAAACATGTTGTCTTCAATGTAATTGACATTAATTTGAAGGAATTGTTCTCCTGAAGTTGTCAGTTTCCACTCTCCTTCTTATGAAACTTCCTGCCAAGTTCTTGGAATTGATGGTCTATTTTTTGAATGTTCACGGTAAAGGGATGATTTACTGGCATAATATGTTGGCAAACTCTCTACAATGAGTCGATCGGTTTCATTCCAATCTGGCGTTTTTAATTTTGCTAATTCTTCAACATAAATTGACAGAATCGGCGTTGTTTCCTCTCTTGCTCTTTTTTTCATGGTTTGCTTTATCTTCATTGCCTCGATGACTGGTTGTTCCCCTTCATGGTTATGTTGACCACCCAATTTAGTCAAATAGCCTTCATGAGTATTTAGTGTAGCTGGACATTCAGCCACATGGCACCTCCAATAAATACGATCTCCACGTCTTGTTTTTCACTTGATATCTGTGTCCTGAAAATATCAGACTGTCATGTCCAAACTTATTCTTCACAAACTCAAGCGGTTGAACTTGTATGGTAGCCATTATCTTCGTCAAAAACTGAATGACCTTCCATGAAACTTCAGTTATCTTTATATATATATATATTTGTAAAAGTTTAAATAAACGTCGGTGATTATTTCTCATAATAAAGAACAAACAAACATCAAACAAATCGGCACTCTCTACAATCAGAATCAGTAATCATTCCGATATTTTGAATAAACACCAGTGATTATTATTGTGAAAACAAAACAAACAGGTGTGAAAACAAACACAAAATTATTTTGAGATTTTTAACAAACACAAGCGATATAAAATCATTTTAAATAAAGACCAGTGATTATTACTTTGAAGTGCATTCAAAAAAAAATTATTTTGATTATTTAAACAAAAGCCAGTGATTTTTTCTTCCAAACAAATTCTTAAAGTGGGAAATTAAAAAGTGGAAGAAACAGCACATTGGTAAAACAGTGTGAGATATTAAAAAGTGGGAGAAACGGGACATCAGTTAAAAAGGCAACAATAATGATACAAAGTATAATCCCTATAACAGCACATGATTTAGGTGTGGATCGCTTGCAAACTTGGTGTAAAAAATGATTATCGTTATCACCAGCCTTTGAACTTACTGCATTTGTGCATCAATTTATCCCTTTTGCTCTCTCTGCAGGGTATATTTATGAATTTTCATTAAAAAAAAAAAAAAAAAAAAACATTGCCACAAGCAATGACCTTCTACTTAGTGCATTTGTGCATTAACATCTTCCTTTGGCATGCATCTGAGGGCACATTCATTATCAGGTTGTTTTGAAACTTTGTATGCTTATGCAGGGTGACAAAGATATGAGCTATTGATTTTCTTTTCATTTCCATCAAAAAACTGTTGCTGTTAGCAACAATCTTTGAATTTATTGCATTTGGGCATCAACATTCTTTGACATGGCCTACAGGCCACATTTATCATAGGATTGTTTTTGAACTTGGTGTGTTCATTAGGCAAGACCTGCAGATAAGAGCTATTGCTTAGCATTCATTTCTGTGAAAAAAGTTGCCGTTTACAATAACCTCTGAACTTACTGCATTGGTGTATCAACATTCTTCTTTTAGCCATGGCGACTTACATTCAAAAAGGAATGGATTACTCTAACGTGCACACACAGTGCTGTTATTTTTAAATTTCACCAACATTGGTCCCAATGATCTTCAATTTTGCCATTTCTCTTATAACTTACCAAGTTCAAGTTTGTCAAGTTGAGCTACAGTGTCATTGACACTTTCATTTATGTGTTTTGGTCAATTTTAAGACAAAATTTATTTTTTTTTACTCGGAAAATTTGGGGTCCAGGTGGGACTTGGAAAATTTTGGACCAAAATCTGGAAAAATTTTTTTTTGTTTTTCTTCTCATGAACCAGCAGTAGCAGAGACTTGATATTTGGTGTGCAGCTTCCTTTTGAGGTGTAGATTCAGATTTGTTCAAGAGAAGTTCAAGGAGCTATATTTGCCTTCGTTATGGGAGGGGCAAGAATTTTCGCCCCGCCCAAAATTTCTATTTTCCAAACCGAGAGGCAGATTTGAACCAAATTTGATATGAGGGCTTATTGGGTCATAAGTACTTAATTTATGCAAAAAAAAAAATTTCCCCGTCGCCCCATGGGAACCGCAGGAGCTAAAAATAGAAAAAAATTCAAACGTCCATATCTCTAAAACTACATGACACTGAGAATTCTTATTTGGTATGAAGCTTCCTTAGGGCCAACAGATTGGTATGGTCAAAAAACATTGCTATTGGTTTTATCATGGGGTTCTTTTTTGGGAGTTTCAAAAAGTGTTGAACCAGCATTTTTTAACACTGGGGGTAATGGGGAAAACATTTAAGATTACATTTCTCCCAAACCACTGCTCCAAAAGCTATCAAATTTCACATATAACATCTTTGGAAGATTGTTTCACATATTTATTGAAATCAATTGCCTGGGTCCATATTTGGGCTCTCTATGGGAGTCCAAATGTTTAAATTAGTGCAGTATGAGGAAGATTCATTAAATATCTTCTTCAGATCTACCAATAGGAATCTTTTGATATTTGGTATGCAGCATGTTTAGGGGGGGGGGAGATTCAAGTTTGTTCAAGCCAAGTCCCTGGGTTCATATTTGGGCTCACTGTTGGAGCCTGAATTATAACTTAGTTCAAAAAGAGGAATTTTCTTTAAAACTCATCTTCTTCAGATCCAGCAGGCGGAATGTTTTGAAGTTTGGTATGCAGTATCCTTGGGGGGGGGGGGGGGGGGGGGGGGGATTCAAGTTTGTTCAAGCCATGTCCCCAGGGCCATATTTGGGCTCACTGTGGGAGTTCAAATTGTAACTTGGTTCAAAATGGGGAATTTTCTTAAAAAAATCTTCTTCAGATCCAACAGTCGGAATGTTTTGATATTTGGTGTGCAGCATCCTTGGGGGTTGGATTCAAGTTTGTTAAAGCCAAGTCACTGGGTTCATATTTGGGCTCCCTATGGGAGCCCGAATTATAACTTAGTTCAATATGAGGAATTTTTCTTAACAAATCTTCTACTTCAGATTCAGCAGTCGGAATGTTTGTATATTTAGCATGCAGCATCCTTAGGGGGTGAGATTCACGTTTGTTCAAGCCAAGTCCCTGGGTTCATATTTGGGCTTACTCGAATGATAACTTAGTTCAAAATGAGGAATTCTTTTTATTCTTCTTCAGATCCAGCAGTCAGAATGCTTTTGATATTTGGTATGCAGCATCCTTAGGGGTGGTAAGATTCAAGTTTGTTCAAGCCAAGTCCCTGAGTTGATATTTGGGCTCCTTGTGGGAGCCCGAATTATAACTTAGTTCAATATGAGGAATATTCTTCAAAAATCTTCTTCTTCACATCCACCAGTCAGAATCTTTTGATATTTGGTATACAGCATACCACTGGAGGTGAGATTCAAGTTTGTTGAAGCCAAATCCTTGGGTTCATATTTGGGCTCGAATTATTACTTAGTTCAATATGTGGGGTATTCTTTAAAAATCTTTTTTTAGATCCACTGGTCAGAATCTTTGGGTATTTGGTATAAGCTTTTCTTTGGAGGGGCAGATGCAACTTGTTGAAATCAATTCCCTGGGTTGATATTTAGGCTACCATGTCAGGTGAATGCCCTCGGGGCCTCTGGGGCCTCTTGTTCAATTTTATGAATATGCCTGCAAGTTACAGGCTTATTGTAAATACATTTGCTAATTTTTCTGATTAGTTCTGACCTAAAGGCACTGTGTTGAGATTCTGTTGATCGCATATGCATCACAAATTCGAACTAAATAAAAGATATCACAGCTGGCATTTCACTTTGGTATCCAAAGCGACCTAATAATATTTCAGTAATTAATACATTTTATAGAGCTGTGGAGCACTGCACAATTTTATTTAGGGTACTTCTGATGATTACAAAGGACTACCTCCAACTTGCCCAGTTGGCTGAAGATGGCAAAGTGGAGAGGATACAAGACAAACTTAGCATATCCCCCCTCCCCCACACTCCCTGACTGTATCACTGGTTATGCTGAAACAAAATTGGATGTATTAGATGTCTGAAAGTACCAACAATGCACAATATGAAAATCATCAGCCGATAAAGCTGTCGACATCATCTGACATTGACCCACACACTGTTGTCACTTGTTTTAAACAGTTTAGCACAATCGATGTGGATGAAAAGAGGGATTAAAATTAAGTGCATGTGCATGCGTTGTGTGTTCAGCTGCAAGTCAGACATGTTTTATCTCAGGCTGGTATGAAACACCATCGCATTATGATTTCAACAAGCTGTCAAACTGATAATTTAACAGTCGAGACTTCAAATGTTCTAAATGGAACAATGTTGCAGAGTTCTGAACTTAAGTAGTTTAACAATGACTGATCTTCCCATGGAAACCCCAGAAAGTAAAGCTGTAGGGGAGGTGTGTTGTTTTTGAGGGGGGGTACTAGTTTGGTTCCATATTTTTTTTTTTTTTTTTATGCAAACCGGAAAACCAAACCACAAGACCCAACAAAACCTGGCCAAACAGATTTTACTGTGTTTGTACATAAACTGATCAAACTATCTTACTTGGAGGGAGGGAACTGGCCTTGCGACTACCATGGACTCCTGTCACTTAGTCTATCCGGCAATGTCATTTTCTGATTGTCACATTTTAGCTCATCTGAGCGAAGCTCAAGGCTAGCTTTACTAATCACTTCCCGTCCGTCGTTAACTTTACATTATCGACTTCTTCTCACAAACTACTTGACCGAATCTGGTGCGTATGTTCCCTATCATATGTCAATTCAAGTTTGTTCAAATAAAGTTGTCACGCCCATTGGGGGCACCAAAAGGTGCATAACTCTGATACCACCCATAAATTTGTTTCCCAAATTCAAAAAAATCTTCATCAGAACTCCTAGTCAGAATCGTTTCATATTTGGTATTCAGGGAGGGGGGGGGGGGGGGGGGGGGGTTGTCAGATTCAAATTTGTTCAAATCGAGTCCCTGGGTTAAGATTTGGCCTCTCTATTGGAGCCCAAATTTTAACTTAGTGCAATATGTGGAATATTCTTTAAAAATCTTCTTCAGGTCCACCAGTTGAAATCTTTTGATATTTGGTATACAACATCTCTAGGGGGGTCAGATTCAAGTTTGTTCAAATAGGGTCCCTGAGTTAATATTTGGGCTCTCATTTGGGTCCTGAATTTTAACTTATTGCAATATGAGGAAATTTCTTTGAATATCTTGTTCTTCAGATCCACCAGTCGGTACCCTTTCATATTTGGTATACAACATCTTGGGGTGGGGGGGGACTCAAATTTGTTCAAATCGGGTCTCTGGGTTAATAGTTGGGCTCGCATAAGTTTAACTTAGTGCAGTATGAGGAATGTTCTTTTAAAGTCTTCAGATCCATCAGCCAAAATGTTTTCATATTTGGTATACAACATCTCTAGGGGGGGCAGATTCAAGTTTGTTCAAATCAAGTCCCTGAGTTAATATTTGGGCTATATATGGGAAGAGAACAAGTGTTTCTTGGTGTGGTCCGAAATTCAAGATGGCCACCGGCAGCCATTTTGAACCGAAATTGGTGCAATCAGTTTTTTGTACAGAACTGCTGTATGAAAGTTCTGATTTGAATAAATTTTTGTATGAATGTTTAGTAACATGGAATACATCACATATAATACAGGGTTTTTTCTCCTGTAGAAATTATGCAAATTAGATGAACTTTGATTTATTCAGTGCTACTTATACAGAGTAAGTACACCTCAATACGGCTCAGGCTTGGGTCTGTACTTATTAACCAATCTTCACGAAACTCCTTGGGTACCTTTGTTTTCACCTTGGGATGAGAACAATTGTTTTTGGGTACGGTCCAAATTTCAAGATGGCTGCTTGCGGCCATTTTGAACCAAAATTAGGTACAATCAGTTTTTTGTACAAAACTTCTATACAGCTCGGGCTAGAGGCTGTATTTATGAACCGATCTTTTACAAAACTTTTTGGGTAACTTTGTTATCACCGTGGGACGAGAACGAGTGTTTTGGGGTGCAGTCCGAAATTCAAGATGGCTGCCGGAGGTCGTTTTATACCAAAATTAGGTGCAAGCAGTTTTTTGTACAGAACTTCTAGGGCTACATTTGTCATCATCATGGGATGGTAACGAGTGCTTTTGGGGTCGGCCCAAAATCAAAATGCCTGTCGGCAGTCATATTTTCAGGAATTGTGTGTGTTAAATTTTTTTGACAGAACCTGTAAAGAAGATTTTTTAGTCCCCTACCGGCATCGCCGGAGGGGACTATACGTTTGCACTCTGTCCATCCTTCAGTCTGTCAGTCACACTTTAGTTTTCCGGAGTTTTTTTGGAAACGCTTCAGCGGAATGATTTCATTTTTGGTAAACTACTATAGAACGATGACTTACAGATCAAGTTTGAGTTTCATGCTGATTGCATTATTCTTGTGTGAGTTACGGCCCTTGGAAATATGGGAAAAAGCACCAAAATATCAGTTTTCCGGAGTTTTTTTGGAAACGCTTCAACGGAATGATTTCATTTTTGGTAAACTACTATAGAACGATGACTTACAGATCAGGCTTGAGTTTCATGCTGATTGCATTATTCTTGTGTGAGTTATGGCCCTTGGAAATAGGGAAAAGCGCCAAAATATCTGTTTTCCGGACTTTTTAGCTCACCTGACTGAAAGTCAGGGTGAGCTATTCTGATCACTTTTTGTCCGGCGTCTGTCGTCCGTCGTGAAGGTGGTGTTTGGGCCTTTTTCTCCCAAACCACTGGCCGCATATTAATGAAATTTCATGTGAGTAGGGGTTATATAAGGGCATTTTGATTTTTTGTTAAATTAGGTTTCGGCTCACATTGAGCAGAGGGATTGGGCAAAAATGCTCCAATTCTTAAAAAATCTTCTCAAGAACCAGCAATAGCAGAGACTTGATATTTGGTATGCAGCTTCCTTTTGAGGTGTAGACTCAAGTTTGTTCAAGAGAAGTTGGAGGGGCTATATTTGACGATGTTAAAGGAGGGGCAAAAATTTTGGCCCCGCCCCAAATTTCTATTTTCCAAACCGCGAGGCCGATTTGAACCAAATTTTACGTGAGTGCTTATTGGGTCATAAGTACCTAATTTATGCAGAAATTTTTTTCCCTGAAGCCCCGTGGGAACCACAGGAGCTAAAAATAGAAAAAAATGAAAACGCCCATATCTCCAAAACTACACGGCACTGAGAATTCTTATTTGTTGTGAAGCTTCCTTAGGACCAACAGAATGGAATGGTAAAAAAAAATTGCCATCGGTTTTATCATGGGGTACTTTTTGGGGAGTTTGAAAAAGTGCTGAGTCAGCATTTTTTAACACTGTGGGTAATGGGAAAAACATAAGACTACTTTTCTCTGAAACCACTGCTCCAAAAGCTTTAAAATTTCACATATAACATCTTTGGAAGATTGTTTGACATGTTTATTGAAATCAATTGCCTGGGTCGATATTTGGGCTCTCTATGGGAGCCCAAATGTTTAAATTTGTGCAGTATGAGGAGTATTTTTGAAAAATCTTCTTCAGATCTAGCAATAAGAATGTTTTGATATTTGGTATGCAGCATCCTTAGGGGGGTGAGATTCAAGTTTGTTGAAGCCAAATCCCTGGGTTCATATTTAGGCTGAAAATTTGGGGTCCCGTTGCGGACTTCGAAATTTTGGACCAAAATCTGAAAAAAATTTTTTGGGTTTTTTCTGCGTTTCGGTCAATTTTAAGACAAAAAAAAAAAAAAAAAAATTTTCCCTCAAAATTTGGAGTGCGAGTGGGACTTAGAAAATTTTGGACCAAAATCCGAAAAAAATTTTTTTTTGTTTTTTCTGCGTTTCGCAGCGTTTCAGTCAATTTTAAGACAAAAAAAAAAAAGTTTCCCCTGAAAATTTGGGGTCCGGGTTGGACTTAGAAAATTTTGGACCAAAATCCGAAAAAAAATTTTTTTTTTTGTTTTTTATGCCTTTCTGTCAATTTTAAGACAAACAATTTTTTTTTTTTCCCAGAAAATTTGGGGTCCGGGTGGGCCTTAGAAAATTTTGGACCAAAATCCTGAAATTATTTTTTTTTGTTTTTTATGCATTTCTCTCGATTTTAAGACAAAAAAAAAAAAAAAAAAATTTTTTTTCCCTGAAAATTTGGGGTCCGGGTGGGACTTAAAAAATTTTGGACCAAAATCCCCAAAAATTTTTTTTTGTTCTTTATGCGTTTTAGTCAATTTTAAGAGAAATTTTTTTTCCCTGAAAATTTGGGGTCCGGGTCGGACTTGGAAAATTTTGGATCAAAATCCTGAAAATGTTTTTTTTGTTTTTTATGCGTTTCTCTCAATTTTAAGACAAAAAAAAAAATTTGTTTTTTTTCCCTGAAAATTTGGGGTCCGGGTGGGACTTTTTGACCAAAATTCTGAATTTCTTAGGAGGGGCGTATGCAGCTTATTCAAGTCAAGTCCTTGGTTTGATATTTAGACTACCATGTCAGGTGAACGCCCTCAGGCCCCCTGGGGCCTCTTGTTTTGGAATGGTTTCAACGGAATGATTTTATTTTTGGTAACCTACTATAGAATGATGACTTACAGATCAAGTTTGAGTTTCTTGCTGATTGCCTTATTCTTGTGTTAGTTATGGCCCCTGGAAATATGGAAAAGCACCAAAATATCAGTTTTCCGGACTTTTTCTGGAAACGCTTCAACGGAATGATTTCATTTTTGGTAACCTACTATAGAACGATGACTTACAGATCAAGTTTCATTTACACTCTGTCCATCCATCCGTCAGTCTGTCAGTCAGTCTCGGTCATACTTTAGTTTTCCGGAGTATTTTTGGAAACGCTTCAACGGAATGATTTCATTTTTGGTAACCTACTATAGAACGATGACTTACAGATCAAGTTTCATTTGCACTCTGTCCATCCGTCAGTCTGTCAGTCATACTTTAGTTTTCCGGACTTTTTTTCGAAATGCTTCAACCAAATGATTTCATTCTTTGTAACCTACTATAGAACAATGACTTACAGATTAAGTTTGAGTTTCATGCTGATTGATTTATTCTTGTGTGAGTTATGTCCTTTGGAAATATGGATAAGCTCCAAAATATCAGTTTTCTGGACTTTTTTTGGAAATGCTTCAACGGAATTCATGCTGAATGCTGATCACATCAAGGTTATAACATTTGTATAATTTATTAATGCTCATTAGTCCGGTAGGGGAAATTGTATTGCTTCAGCGATACGTGCGCTCTTGTTATGTCAGTAATGTTTGGTATAAATTTATTGGATGCCTTTGTTATCACTGTGGTATGAGAACAAATATTTTTGGGTTCAGTCAGACCCACTCGGGGTCTCGAAAAGGGAGATAATTAAAAATATGCTCATGTGGGGGCACGGTGACATTGTATACTAAGGTGTAATGCACGTCAGTGGTGCAGTTGTCTTCAACCAATCTAACCCTGCATGTGTGGTGTAAGTATGTTGGGGAGCTGACAGTTGCTCGGTTGTTCTCTCCGAGGACTCTTGCTTCCTCACCCATAAAATTGTCATGGTCATTGTGCAGAAATGTGACCTTAAACACCAATAAATAAATATAAGCAAAATTTTTTTTGCATTTGACTGAATACAAAACATAAGCAAGGAAAATGTTGGCTTTTGCTCTTGTACTCTTATTTTTTTTTCTGAAAGCCCTGATTGAGGCTTCTATCTCTCAACCAGTTAATAAACTGAATTGACATCACTGAACTTAAAATTGAAGGAAGTGGTAGTTGAACAGTCATCAAATTGGTAGTAATTTTTTCAGTTAATGGAAAAGGCTTGGTTTTTTGTCAGATTTTCCTGGCATTTTGAAATTTTTCAAGTTCCAATGATTTAAAAAAGACACATTATCAGTTTTTGAGTTTCACATGGCTATGAAAACTTGGTCCTGCAATTATGAGGGACTTGTAAAGACCAGAATAGAAAAGTACCAAGCCTGTTAGCTGTTCCAACAAAGCTTGGAATTCTGTAGCTATTTCTTTGGACACAAAAAAACACTTCTCTGAGTCTGTTCCAAGGTTATTAGCTCTCCTGACTGAAAGTCAGGGTGAGCTTTTCTTATCACTCTTCGTCCGTCGTCCTGCTTAAAGGTGGTGTTTGAGCCTCGTTCTCCTAAACCACTGGCCACATTTTAATTAAATTTCATGTATATGGTGGTTATATAGGGGCATTTTGATTTTTATCCAAATTAGGTTTGGGCTCATATTGAGCAGAGGTGTGGGGAAAAAATAGCCAAATTTTTTGAAAATCTTCTAATGAACCACCAGTAGCAGAGACTTGATATGTGGTATACAGAGTCCTTTTGAGGTTTAGAATCAAGTTTGTTCAAGAGAAGTTTGTCGGGCATTATTTGCCTTCGTTATGGGAGGGGCAAAAATTTTGGCCATGCCTAAGATTTCTATTTTCTGAACCGTGAGGTCAATTTGAACCAAATTTGATATGAGATGATAATGGGTCATAAGTAGTTGATTGATGCAAAAAAAAATTTTCTCATTGCCCCGTGGGAACCTCGGGAGCTAAAAATAGGAAAAACCTTAAAACTGCCATATCTCCAAAACTACACGGCACAGAGAATTCTTATTTTGTATGAAGCTTACTTTTATCCAGTAGAATAGAATGGTTAAAAAAAATCCCTATCGGTTTGATCACAACGTACTTTTTTCAGGACTTTGAAAAAGTGCTGAGTCAGCACTTTTTAACAATGTAGGCAATGGGAAAAAGATTAAAAAATCTTCTTCTCCAGATCCAGCAGTCAGAATCTTTTGATATTTGGTATGCAACATTGTGGGGTGGATCTGATTCAAGTTTGTTCAAATCGGCTCCCTAGATTCATATTTGGGCTCACTATAGAAGCTCGAATTCGAACTTAGTGCATTTTGGGCAAATTTCTTCAAAAATCTTCTTCTCCAGATACAGCAGGCAGAATCTTTTCATATTTGGTATGCAACATTGCAGGGTGGATCTGATTCAAGTTTGTTCAAATCGGCCCCCTGGATTCATATTTGGGCTCAGTATAGCAGCCCGATTTCAAACTTAGTGCATTTCAGGCAAATTTCTTAAAAAATCTTCTCCAGATCCAGAAGGCAGAATCTTTTGATATTTGGTATGCAACATTGTGGGGTGGATCTGATTCAAGTTTGTTCAAATCAGCCCCCTGGTTTATATTTGGGCTCAGTATAGGTGCCCAAATTTGAACTTAGTGCATTTCAGGCAAATATCTTTGAAAAATCTTCTTAAGATCCAGCCGGCAGAATCTTCTGATATTGGGTATGCGCCATGCTTGGGGGATGGGGGATTCAAGTTTGTTCAAGCCAAGTCCCTGGGTTCATATTTGGGCTCACTGTGGTAGCCCGAATTATAACTTAGTTCAAAATGAGGAATTTTCTTTAAAAATCTTCTCCAGATCCAGCAGTCGGAATGTTTTGATATTTGGTATGCAGCATCCTAAGGGGGGTGAGATTTAAGTTTGTTCAAGCCATGTCCCTAGGTCCATATTTGGACTTACTGTGGGAGCCCGAATGATAACTTAGTTCAAAATGAGGAATTTTCTTTAAAAATCTTCTTCAGATCCATCAGTCAGAATGTTTTGATATTTGGTATGCAGCATCCTTAGGGGTGATATTCAAGTTTGTTCAAGCCATGTCCCTAGGTCCATATTTGGACTCACTGTGGGAGCTTGAATTGTAACTTAGTTCAAAACGAGGAATTTTCTTTAAAAATCTTCATCAGATCCAGCAGTCGGAAGTAAGTAATAACTTTATTTGCAAAAAACATTATAATACATGTTTATAACATAATTGCCCAAGAAACAGCAAATAGTATTAATAATATATCACATCTAGGATTTATGAAGCTACATATTTGTCTTCTGCAGGGAGGTGACATAGCCAGCTGGCTGTATTACTGTCACCCACCTCAGGGAAAGGGAAAATGTAGAGTATGGAAAGACAAAAAAGTGGGAGATAAAAAAGCAACGAATGAGGGAAAAAAAGAGAAGAGAGAAAGAGGGAGGGAAGGAGAGAGAGAGAGGAGAATCGGCTGCAACTGAAAATAACATGTAGAGTAGAAAAAATAAAGTAAAATATATATATATGTAAGGAATGTTTTGATATTTGGTGTGCAGCATCCTTAGGGGGGTGAGATTCAAGTTTGTTAAAGCCAAGCCTGGGTTCATATATGAGCTCCCTGTGGGATCCTGAATTATAACTTAGTTCAATATGAGGAATATTCTTTAAAAATCTTTTCTTTTTTTTTTTTTAGATCCACTGGTCAGAATCTTTGGATATTTGGTATAAGCTTTTCTTAGGAGGAGCAGATGCAACTTGCTGAAATCAATTCTCTGGGTTGATATTTAGGCTACCATGTCAGGTGAGCGCCCTCAGGCCCCTTGGGGCCTCTTGTTTAATACACTGTCGAAAGTACCACTTAACATTTTATGCAGAACTTCATGTTTTTGAATTTCAACTAATCTGTGAATAATGGATGCAAAGAATACATCAAAATGACAATTGTGTGGCACAAATTACTATCTACAGCTAAACTGGTAGAAGCAGGTTTAGCTGATTCCTGAATGTTTACAACAATTTGTTCAGCCCAGTCTACAGTTCATATTTATGAAGCAATTTCATTGTAACTTGGTAGGATGACTCAGTATGGTGTCTAGATGACACTCCCATTTTGGTCACAGTCAGTGAGCCATTACTGTCGCTTGGGCACGTGACCTAGATTCCTTAGGCTCTGCCTTCAGGTCGTATTTATAAAGAGATTTCATGGTAACTTAGTAGGATGACTTGGTATAATATCAAGATGAGACTGCCCAATTTCGGTCGCGATCGGTTAAACGTGATCGCCAAATGGGCCCATGACCTAGATTTTTTTTTTTTAGCAAAGTGAAAAAGTCATATTTTTATACGACAACCAATGGCCCAGACTAGCTGGTGCAAACTGGAAATTATCAAGGGCCAAACACAAATTTTGAACCCCCCCCCCAATCCCCAAAATTTGCATACAAAACCGAAAAAAGTCCTATCTGGCCCTCCATACTTATACTCTCTGCGCATGCGCAGTGGTCAGGAAGAGACCAGAATTGGCACCAACATCATTCTTTGTTTGGTCAGTAACAATGAGCTGACATCTGCTTTAAAATCTCCCTTTTATACGCCCGTTTAAAAAATGGTCGTATTATGTTATCAGTCCGTCTGTCCATAAACAATTTGGTTTCCATTCATTTAAAGTCGAACGCCTTGACGGATCGACATCAAACTTTCAGAGGACGTTTTTAGCATTAAAATACAGGTCAGGTTCGATATTAGTGTTTCTCAGTCCATCTGCTGCAGAGTTATGGCCCTTTGAAAACATAATTTTTTATGTGTACCCGTACTATGTATGGTACACATAATGCCGGCATCCGGGGTGACCATCTGTCATTTGTCTGTCCGGCGTCAGTATCCATTTTTTTTGGCATTCGATAACTTGAAAAATATTGCTTGAATTGTCAAGTTACTTTATATTTGTGTTCAGGTTACTGACGTGCCGAGCTGTATAGTTTTGGGTGTAAATCGGTTAATTTGATCTTGAGATATTAACCCTTCATCCTTCAAATTGAAAATTCCTCCAATCCCTTTGGCATTCGATAACTTGAAAAATATTGCTTGGATTGTCTAGTTACTTTATATTTGTGTTCAGGTTACTGATGTGCCGAGCTGTATAGTTTTTGGTGTAAATCTGATGATTTGATCCGGAGATATTAACCCTTTATCCTTCAAATTGAAAATTCCTCCAATCCCTTTGGCATGAGATAACTCAAAAAATATCAATCCGATTGTCATGTTACTTTATATATTTATTCAGGTTACTGATGTGCTGTGCTGTATAGTTTTTTATGTAAATCTGATAATTTGATCCGGAGATATTAACCCTTATCCATCAAATTAGACACTCCTCCAATCCATTTCTATATGTACCCATACCTTGTATGGTGTACATAATGTCGGCATCCGTGGTGGCCCTGCGGCATACAGCTTTCTACTAGTTGTGCGTATGGGTACACATCTGACGATTTCATCGGCCTATTTTTACCTTAACTTGACATAGTCAAGATAAGCTATTGCCATCACGCGTGCGGAAGTCTGTTAGTCTGTGACGTCTGTTCACATTTTCCTTTAGCACGGACTACACCCCGCAGTTCTTGTCTGATCGTCACGAAATTTCATATGCAGGTTTGGGGTCATGTCTAGATGAGAATGTCCCCTTTTGGTCGCGATCGGGCAACCGGTATGGCTGCCCGAGCCCAAAACCCGAAAACCATTAGCACAGTCTACAGGTCGTATTTATGAAGGGATTTCATTGTAACTTGGTAGGATGCCTCTGTATAATGCCAAGATGAGAACGTCCCCTTTTGGGCATGATCTATCAACCGTGATGGCTGCCCAAGCCCAAAACCCAAAAACTTTTAGCACAGTCTGCAGGTCATGTTTAATGTGGAGGGATTTCATTGTAACTTGGTAGGATGACTCCTTATGATGTCTAGATGAGAATTTCCCCATTTGGGCATGATCTGCCAACCATGACGACTGCCCGAGCCCAAAACCCAAAAACCTTTAGCACAGTCTACAGGTCATATTTGTTGAGGAATTTCATTGTAACTTGGTGGGTTGACTTCATACAATATCTAGATGAGAAAGTCCCCTTTTGGACGTGATTGGGCAACTGTGACGGCTTCAGGGGCCTGAAGCCCGAAAACCTTTAGCACAGTCTAGAGGTCATATTTATGAAGGGATTTCATTGTAACTTGGTAGGATGACTCCAAATAATGTCTAGATGAGAACGTCCCATTTTGATCGCGATCATGCAGCCTTGATGGGTGCCCGAGCCCAAAAGTCTTTAGCATAGGCAAAAGGTCATATTTATGGAAGGATTCCATTGTAACCTGTTAGGTTGACTCCATATAATGCCTAGATGATGACATACCCTTTTGGTCGTGATTGGTCAGTTGTGATGGCTACAAGTGCCCGAAGCCCGAAAACCTTGAGCACAGTCTACAGGTCATATTTATGAAGGGATTTCATTATAACTTCTTAGGATCACTCCAGATGATGCCCAGATGAGATTGTCCCCTATGGTTGTGATCATTCAACCATGATGGCTGCCCAAGCCCGAAAGCCTTTAGCACAGTCTACAGGTCATATTTATGAAGGGATTTCATTGTAACTTGGTAGGTTAACTTCATATAATGTCTAGATGAGAACGTCCCCTTTTGGACATGATTGGGCAACTGTGATGGTTAAAGGTGCCCCAAGCCCGAAAACCTTTCGCACAGTCTACAGGTCATATTTATCAGGGGATTTCATTGTAACTTGGTAGGATGACACCAAATAATGTCTAGATGAGAACGTCCCATTTTGATCGCGATCATTCAGCCTTGATGGGTGCCCGAGCCCAAAAACATTTAGCATAGGTAAAAGGTCATATTTATGGAAGGATTTCATTGTAACCTATTAGGTTGACTCCATATAATGCCTAGATGATGACATCCCCTTTTTGTCGTGATTGGTCAGCTGTGATGGCTACAAGTGCCCGAAGCCCGAAAACCTTGAGCACAGTCTACAGGTCATATTTATGAAGGGATTTCATTGTAACTTCATAGGATCACTCCAGATGATGCCCAGATGAGATTGTCCCCTTTGGTTGTGATCATTCAACCATGATGGCTGCCCGAGCCCGAAAGCCTTAAGCACAGTCTACAGGTCATATTTATGAAGGGATTTCATTGTAACTTGGTTGGTTGACTTCATATAATGTCTTGATGAGAACGTCCCCTTTTGGACATGATTGGGCAACTGTGACGGCTTCAGGGGCCCAAAGCCCGAAAACCTTGAGCACAGTCTACAGGTCATATTTATGAAGGGATTTCATTGTAACTTGGTAGGATGACTCCAAATAATGTCTAGATGAGAACATCCCATTTTGGTCGTGATCATTCAGCCTTGATGGGTGCCCTTGCCCAAAAGCCTTTAGCATGTCTGTAGGTCGTATTTATGGAAGGATTTCATTGTAACTTGTTAGGTTGACTCCATATAAAGACTAGATGATGACATCCCCTTTTGGTCGTGGTTGATCAACTGTGATGGCTACAGGTGCCTGAAGCCCGAAAATCTTGATCACAGTCTACCGGTCATATTTATGAAGGGATTTCATTGTAACTTCATAGGATCACTCCAGATGATGTCCAGATGAGAATGTCCCCTTTTGGTTGCGATCATTCAACCATGATGGCTGCCCAAGCCTAAAGCCCGATAACCATTAGCACAGTCTTCAGATCATATTTATGAAGGGATTTCATTGTAACTTTGTAGGATCACTCCAGATGATGCCCAGATGAGAATGTCCCCTTTTGGTTGCGATCATTCAACCATGATGGCTGCCCAAGCCCAAAGCCCAAAAACCTTTAGCACAGTCTACAGGTCATATTTATTAAGGGATTTCATTGTAACTTGGTAGGTTGACTTCATATAATGTCTAGATGAGAACGCAATTGGGAAACTGACGGCTACAGGGGCCGGAAGCCCGAAAACCTTTAGCACAGTCTACATGCCATATTTATGAAGGGATTTTAATGTAACTTGATAGGATGACTCGTTATGGAATAATTTCACTGTAACTTGGTAACTTTTGTTGATATACGTTAACTGTGAGGGCCACATACATTAACTGTGAGGTCATATTAACCCACCCCTCAGCTCTTTAGTACAGTGTACACCTCATATTATTTTTATCATAAACATAGCATACAGGGAACAGAAATGAACATATTCCCTATTATCAAAATTCTTGTCTTATTTCGTAATCCTTTCATAAACATTGAACATTATCCTTTTCATCAAACACAACACACATGTTAAGCTACAGTGTCATTGACACTTTCATTCTAAACAAATTGGTTTCCGTTCATTTGAAGTCGAACGCCTTGACGGATCGTCATCAACCTTTCAGATGTTGTTTGTAGCAATAAAATACAGGTCAAGTTCGATATTGGTGTTTCTCAGTCCATCCGCTGCAGAGTTATTGCCCTTTGAAACCAGAATTTTTGAAAAAAAATTGGTTTCCGTTCATTTAAAGCCGAATGCCTTGACGGATTGACACCAAATTTTTCAGATGTTGATTTTATACACCTGTTTGAAAAACGGGATGTATTATGTGAATGATCTCTCCACCCGTCTGTCTGTCTGTCCGTCCATGGATACTTTTCGTTTCTGGACGATAACTTCAGTTGTAATGGATTGAGCTGAGTTAAATTTGGCATGTGGATTTAGTATGACAAAATACAGGATGGGTTCGATTTCCGATTCTAGCGGCCCATTTGCAGTAGAGTTATGGCCCTTTATTTATGGGAATTTAGCCCAACTTTTCGTTTCCGGACGATAACTTCAGTTTGCCTTGACCGATTTATTTCAGATTTTCAGTTTTTTGTTTTTGACCACAAAATATAGCCCAAGTTCACTTTTGACCACAATCGCATATACCTTTCCAGAGTTATTCCCCTTGGATGATTGCAAATTTGTGGATTTTGTGGTTTCCGGATGATAACTTTATTTTGCCTTGACCGATGTTTTTCAAATTCTCAGATTTTGTTTTTGACCACAAAGCACAGCTCAAGTTCACCTTTGGCCATAATCGCATGTACTGTTCCATAGTTATTCCCCTTGAATGATTGCAAATTTGTGAATTATGTGGTTTCTGGATGATAACTTTAGTTTGCCTTGACTAATTTGTTTCAAATTCTCAGATTTTGTTTATGACCACAAAGCACAGCTCAGGTTCACTTTCGGCCAAAATCGCATGTACCTTTCCAGAGTTATTCCTCTTGAATTTGTGCATTTTGTTTTCCGGATTATAACTTGAGTATGGCCTAACTGGTGGACATAGAATGCATTAAATATTTTGTTTCCGGATGATAACTTTTATTGTTTTTTTTCTGATTGGTTCCAAACTTGGTATCTTGTTTAATCACAAAATACAGGTCAAGTTCGAATATGGGGTTGGTCCAAACATTTTTCACCCTCACCCCCATCCTTACCCCAACCCTTCAAAAATACAAAACGGGCGTATATTGTCCCGCTATGCGGTGCTCTTGTTTGAGGATGCCAGACACAAAGCAATGCAAGAATTGGTAGATCCAAGGCTGTTAATGGATGATGGAAGTGAACTACGGTGGTTTCAGACTTTCAGGGCTGTAACTTTATAATAATTTAAAAATTATTTCATGTTTCCCATTTTTGGGACATACACCTGACGTCATCATTCTTGTTAATGATTATTCCACTGTTTGTTCAGTATTCCTTCCCTGTCCTTCCATGAACCCTTCCTGTTAAACTCCGAAGCTTTTTGGCTATTTTTTATTGAAATTTTTTATTAAATTTCTTGGGAGTTCAACTTGTATTACAGAATATTTATTCTGTTTATCCCCATGGTTACGTCCTCACCCTAGGGGTGTTAGGTCGTTTTAGTCTTGCATCTTCTATCCGATGTATCGTTTTTTCTTAGTATGAAGATCCAGCTTTGCATCTGGTAGCATTTAAATTGGTTTCTGACTTTGGGCTTTATTGTGCCTGATGTCTTGTTTCTGTTTTTTTCCTTGACGTTTACATTGGCAACGTCCTTAAATATATGTAGTATTTCATATTATATTACTGTAGAGTTACTTTAGGATACATTGATTATTATTCCGGTAGTGTTGTTCATAATATTTGGATTTTGTCCACAGTTAGGCTCTATCGGGATGCCCTTGTGCTCATTATATTGGGAACTTAGGAATTTTTTCAAACATTTTTGAATTTAATTTTGATTGCGATTATTCATGTATCTTTATCATATATTTTGTTGTGCTATCGACTTTGTCTTTTGACTGTAATTATGAAAGCTCACTGCTCTAAATGCAAGGCGAGGAAGTCTTCCTCAGATTTACATGCTAGTTGCCTTGCTTGTAGTCGATGTACTCCTGTGGATTCTTGTCTACTGTGTAACTTTGGCATGACAGATGTTGGAGACGGGTGTCGCTATGCGTTGTTGGCAGTGAGCTTCCTATGCCGGAACTCTCACTGTAATATAGTTCAAGTTTTTCAGTTTCTATTTTCAGAGGAACATGAACATGGTGATGGTATTGTGACACCCATCCAAAGTGTGCTACCGTCGTCTCGCTCTGTTGAGCAATAGAGAGAGCTGCATGAATATTAAGCTAGCTGTATGAATATTAAGCAAGGGATAAGGCCTCTAGTTAGTATTCTTAATCCCTTGCAAGCAGCTAGCGCGACTGGTTAAGCAGTTACTCCATCCATGGGAGCCATGACACCGGGTATGTCCGTTGCGGTCGAAAGAAGTGTAGATTTGAGTAGAGCGAGCACCTTAAAAACAAAAGCTCACCCAGCGACAACGGGAATAGGGAGGAGGTCGGCAAGTTTCTTGTTGGGAGGCTCGCCAAGGTCTGACAAGGCCGCGAGCAGGAGAGGCCCCTCTCTAACCTAGCAACTTATGGGGCCAGAGGTTGTTATGAGAAACTTGCACAAGCCGGAACCAAGTTTTCTTTTCAGGAGGCACGGCGAGGTCTGATAAGACTGCGAGCGGAAAGGTCCCTCTCTAACCCAACAACATTTGGGTTGGGGAAAAATGTTGTTTTGAGAAACTTGCGTGAGTCGGAGCATACGTCCGCCCGGCGCTCGGGATGCTCAGTCTAATCTGCAGCCAGGGTCGGCTTCAGTCACAGCTTCCTCCGCTACGTTATAAAAGCACACACGAATGCATGCTAGCTACCCGACTTCGGATATCCAGCCAGTTGCGTGATGACGGAGCAGTCTTCGCATGTGAAGACGGACCATCCGATAACTAGCGATCCGAGGCTTTGTTCATCGGGTCGTTCAGAGAAGAGATCTATCTCTGGATCTTAGTCCCAGGAGTAGCAAGTGGCGAAAAAATAGATAACCGCAACTCCTCAAGCCTCAGTAATGGACTTGCTGTCGGAGATTGCACAGCTGATCACAGCATCCCAGAAAGTGCACGAGCCACCTCACACAGACTCTGATGGTGAGCTGTTGGACGGTGCTGGGTCGGTCCAATCAGCTGTTCACGCAGATGTAAATGACCGAATGTCACAGTTGAATCAGTCAGATGGCGAAAGGGTATAAGGAAGAGGATTACCCTTCCCTTTTGGCACAACCACTGGTAGGAATGAATTTTATTAATACAAAACTGACTTTGTTCCACCTGATCAGCAAGCTGTGACTACTATAGAGAAACCGCTGTCATCTCGACAGGTGTCGGAGGCCTTCAGCCATGTTATCAACACCATATTCACCTCTCTAGTGCTAAGAGGAGGGCGGTTTCTTATCGACATTTTCAGTAATGTACCGTTCCTTGGAAAACAATTGGAGAAGATTTCAGAGAGCTCCTCTGCATTTAGATGAGCAGGCCGGGGATGAAAATATGTCCCTACCTGCATCATTCAATATACGATCGGAAGTGATTGAATGTGCTATTTCATCCAATAGAGCGAATATGGACGTGATGTCCTATGCAGATCACCTCACCAGAGCTATGGCGCAACGTCTTAATGGGAAGGAATTTGAGAACGTTCCTCTCTTAAAGTTCTTCCAGGGCAGTCATATATGCCATATACAACTCCGCCCTGACCGTGGCAAATTGGGAGTTGATTTGACATGATGATGCCATTGCGTTGTCGTCACTTATAGATGACAAGGTGAAAAGCTCTCTCTGAGTCGCTCTGGTCTCCGGATATACTCTATTTGACGGTGAGCTTTCGTTAGTCTATGAACAGGCTATAAGAAAGTTTCCAATACACTGCTACTGAAGTCTGCGCCTCAACACGCTTCAGCAGACTGGGATAAGCGAGGGTACAATAAACCCTCTTATACTTACTCCGGTGGTCGTCAGTATAGCAACTCGGGAAAGGGGCACAGGTCAGATCCAGACTATAGGTCAGACGCCCATAGACAACGGGACGAGGTTCTCCACAGGGAGGACATGGTTTCTCCTTCAGTAAGCCTCGTTAGTCGTACAGATGATAAATAAGACCTCTATTGCTTACCAGTTGACGGAAGGTTATCAACTTGGCAAGAAACTGGATTTATGTCACGGAAGATCAGTGGGTAAAGTGTTGTCTCGGAAGGCCTACGGCTATGATTTCGAACATAACCCCCACTTACAAATGTCCACGTTGGACCAGGGATGGGGTCAGTTATATTCAAAGTAATTATTTACAATTACTTGGGGAAAATGCAGTTACAATTACCATTACTTGTTTTTTAAAAGTAATTAATTACAATTACTTTTTGAAAAGTAATTAATTACTTTCAATTACTTTTCACAACTACAACACATGGATGATGGATTATGACCAAATCACCCGGCTAATTTTCATCCATCATAACATTAGTTTTTTGAGAAACCACTGACAAATTATCTGTTGGTGGACCACTAGGTTAACCTGGTGGTCTATCAACAGAAAATTTGCTCATGCTTTTTATGCCCCATCTCAGAAATTATGATTTTTAAAACTATTTCTAGCCAAATTTTGTTAAATAAATAATAGAAATGTGGCTGTTAGTAGAACAAGCTCTTTGAGCTTGTTCCAACCATACTCACATTTGTATAATTTTATTGACAAAAAAGCAAATACCTTTAGCACAAAAATTATAACAAAATTATGAGATGCTGTTTTGTTAATTAAATGATAGAAATGTGGCTGTTATTAGAACAAGCTCTTTGAGCAAGTAGCTTCAGCACTAAAATTAATCAAAGCAAAATTAAGAGATGCAATTTTGTCCATCACACATACATTTACCAGAAATAACTACTCAGTGAAATATTATTACCTCGTGACAAAATGCTAAGAAAAATTCTGAAAATTGTTAAACCCCTTCACTGCTGTGCAAGTTTTTAATTTCCTGTGCTGAGCCATATATGGGGGAAAATGGAAAAATATGATAAAAAATGAAAACAATCAGAAACGTAAAATAATTTGTAATTTTTGTCTGAACATATTTGAACATGTTTGGAGTCCAATGTTTAGTTCCAATACTTAATTGTGGTGTGGTATAACCCGAAACATGGGTAATAGCATAGTCCAGGCCCGCAATGGTCGCATCGGAACTCTCCTCAGATTCATCAGAGTCGCTAAAGTCATTTGAACTATCTAAATCACCAGCATCACTATCATTGTCTGCATACAATTCTGCAACAACTTCTTCGGTTGTGTACAATCTTTTCGACATGTTTGCACTACAAGAACATCAGGAAAAGTTACTCTCATTGGAAATTTCACATGCAGTTCACTCGGGTATTTCCGTAAAAATGACGGAAATTACTCAAAAAAATATCTGATGTCACATTGTCGGCCTCTTACATGTGTCGCCAAGTGCGTTATATTGAGAATACCACTGCCCAGCGTATTGATGTTATCTGTGTGATAACTCTGTACTCAGTATGGACGTGTAGCACAGGGAATCAAATTTTATGTCAGTACTCATTACGGACCTATAGCAGAGAAAGGGTAAAGATTGAGTGAAAATCTACATGGAATGAACCCACATGAGAACATAATTTGTAGTTTATTACACAACTCAATCGTGACAGGTAATAGCTGAAGTAAATGAGTTAGATCAGCAAGTCAAGTTAATTGAGACCAGCAAGTCAAGTTAATTGGTATTCTTTCAGTACAGTTAATCCCCTTATTGAAACTCAAATTGGACAAAAAGAAACTAAACATAGTTATTTGAGAATTTATTTTGCAAGTGTTGTCTGCTATCCACGTTGGGTAAAGAGTTAATTAATGATATAAATTTATAACATTGTTACATTTCGATAAGTTAGAAAGTTTGATGTACATTTGGATGATCCAGAAATAACTGATGTGCAGTGTTTGCATCTTGCTTTTTGTTCCTACTGCATTATCTGGTATGTCAAAATGCTAAGTTATACTAGACATGTTTATAATGAAACGCCAAGTGACGATGAGAATAAGTTGAATGCAGGGGTATTTTAAAACTCTTGTGAAGCCATATTTTATTTTAAAGGACAAGCTTAACATTTGTTTTTGTGAAAAAGACCAAAGGGAATTACTGTTAGAAATGTACATGATTATCAAAACACAAGCTACTGGACATTCAAATGATTCTCTCAGCAGTTGCACAAGCACTCCAAACAATGTTATTATCTAAACATACCCTTGCAAATAATTCATCAAACAAACCTCAACACCAGAAATATTAGTCCTGTTAGAACACTGAATAGAAGTTTTGAAAACATTTTTTGATCAATGTAATTGAAAGTAATTGCAATTACAGGATAATTTTCAATGTAATTAATTACATTACAATTACAAGTAATAGTAAAATTACAGCCAATTACTTAAAAAAAAGTAATTAATTACAGGTAATTACCAATTACAATTACCCCAGCCCTGTGTTGGACAAATCTTCCAGCGGATCCCTTCAAAAGGGAGTCTTTCCTGGTGGAGGTACAGGCTCTCTTATTGAAGGAAGCAATAGAGATCGTCGAGAATACACTTCTGTTGCTTTCTACTTAGCGGAAGGTTATCAACCTTGCAAATAAGTGGATGAAAATTGCGAAGATCAGTGGATGAGTATGTAGTCTTGGCAGGCCTGCGGCTATCAGTCCGAGCAAAGCTCCACTTACTACAAGTACATGTTGGTCAAATCTTCAGACGAATTCTTCCAAGAGAGTCTCTCCTTGCGGAGGTATAGGTGCTCCTATTGAAGAAAAACAATAGAAGTTATCGAAATATTCTCCAGGTTATTTCAAATCACATGTTTTTCGTCCTGAAGTCGGACGAATAGTGCATAAATTGGCTGAGACAGCTGTCTTGTTTGCAATAGAGCTGTTGGAGGGAATAGGTACGTTTTTTCCCTCCTGGTGTTTATTCCTTGGCGTCAAGACATTCCATGTCATTGTGGACATCATAGTTGCCTTATGTATTGTTACAGCGGTCTTTTCTGGCGGCTAGTGTTTTAAGTCTCCATTAGTGAACTTTCAAGACTGCAAGTGACACAGATATGTCTTTAGGTAGACGAAGACACTTAACTGCGTAGCTACCTTGAGATTACTGTCTCTGGGAATTACAGCTGTTAGAGTAGCGGCTTGGCATTCCCTACCTTACGCGACAATGGTTGTAAGTCTCCAATTAGTGAGCTTTCAAGTCACCAGTTATGAGATTTCTGTCTTCACGGAGAGGAAGACTTCTAGCTACGTTAGCCAGGCTATGACCACTGTCTTTTGGGATTAAAACTGATAAGGTACAGTGCTTTTCGGTTTGTTTCCATAGGTGTCATAGACTTGTCTTATTGTTTACACCATAGTAGCCTAGCTAGAATCATAAGCGAGATTGTTTCAGTTATTATGCAGTGACATAACAGAATTTATTTTCTCTGAAGACTGCTATCTCTTTAGGAATTTAGGGCTGCTGTTAAATAGCGACTCTTCATTCCCTATCTTGTGCGACGATAGTTGGAAGTCTGCGTTCAGTGAGTCTTCAAGGTTGGAACTTTCACTGATATATCTGTCTTCACAGAGATGAAGACTTATAAGCTACGGCTAGAGTTGTAAGTCTCCTTAGTGAGCTTCTAAGGCCACAGTTATCAGCCTTTTATTGTCTTCACATATAGGAAGACCTTTAGCTGCCTCAGCTAGCCTGAGTTTGTTGTCCTATCGGGCATAATACCGTATGTTAGAGGAGGTTATTCTCTTCCTACTGCCGTAGTGCTGAAACGATTAGCTATTTTCGAAAGTTGACTTGTCGCTGGTAATAATCGACTTCAAGTCAACTGGTCGGCCCGTTTTGCTCCAAAAATACAAGATTACTTTCCAAGTGTTAAAAAAAATGCATAGTTTTTCAGTGAAACGCTACAATGTATTTCGACACGCACTGTAATTTGCAAATTGGCAAGTGATCTGATTTGAAGTTTTGTTGACATGTCATCCCCCACCCACCTCTGATCTGTGCCCATGCTTGAATGTATGATAAATGCCAGGTACATTTCTTAGTTGTGGAGAATATTTATGAGATCAAAAAACTTTCAAAACAAATACAGAAGGGGATATATTGATATTCATTTCTTAGAAAATTCCCCCTACTATTTTGAAATGTTTCATTCATACGGGGCAGTTCAAGAGTTATTTTTAGGCTGTATGTCATTTCGTGCGAAGCGTCACAGACCACGTGGTTCACCTCTGTCTCTCTTCAGAAATGGAATCCACATTGTGCATTTTGAGTTTCCTGTCACTTTGGCGGTTTCAATTAAAAATAACTTTTCAAATACTTCTCATATGTGATTAAAACTTAGGCACCGTATGTAGATGTCATAAATACATATCTCTGAAATATGGTGCCAAACGCAGTCTAGTTTTGATATACCAATTCTTCAAATAAAGATTATAAATTTCACCTAATGACAGACGATGTAGCACATGACTGAAGACTTCCAATCAGATGATGTGGATAGAAATCATTTGGTGCCAGAATAAAATACACTGTTTAATTGGCTGAATTCCTGTATTATTTTCACTCTCATCGCCACATGAGGAAAGAGTTATGTTAAATAGGCTTGTTTAGGTAATTCATATTCATGAAGATAGGTCATAGATAAGTGAGTTTTTTTTTACTTGATAGTAAGTTCTCGTAGCTATAACGGAAGCCGAATAAATCTTTGGTGATACATTGCTAATTGAATGAATTTGACAATATTTAACGTTATTCGCAAAATGCGATTCCAAATTATGAATTGCGTCACTAAATGGGCAATTTGTATCGCAAAATGCGATGGGAACCCGGTTATTTTAAGGCCTGGCCAATTAGGGCATATAATGTAACAAATTGGATTGAACATGAGCACGAAAGTGAAAGTAAACCTTTAAACAAATACAGAAGCAAGTGCTGGAATTGTGAATTTTCATGAGTTGGGTTAAAATGAACAACATATTTTGCCTCAGTTTTCTGAAAAATAGGGTTCTGCCAACTTTACTGTCAGTTGTGGCTAATCAGAGTATAGTATGTCGTCTGACACTTATACCTAACAATGATCTCCATAATGATGGTGCCGACTAGTCGACTGGCGAATTTCAGCGTCGACTTTTTTTTAGTAATCGAGTCGAGGTCGACTAGTCGAACAATCGTTTCAGCACTACCTACTTGTATGGTTTGGTGTTAGTTACATGAGGCGATAAGCCCTATTAATGATGCCATGTTAACCTAGTGTGATTATGTTGATAGGGTGTATTTGTTCTTCACGTCCTCTCTGTCCTTAGTGGCATTATGGAGTCAGTCAGAAGTGAGGCCTGCGGTTCCTATGCCATTTCATGACTAACACAAAAACGATTCATAGTAATGCGGATGGGAGGGGGGGGGGGGTCGGTATGAATTTGAATTCTCCCCCACCAGTGTGTTAAGAGGTGGTTACAGGGCAGTACATAGTTTTCCTCTTGTAAGCCTTGTATGCATTTAGTAAATACATGCCTTTCATGGCTTCTCGATTGGCGGCGGGGTCATGTTCTAATGGCGTCCTCATGGGCCCATCCACTTTTTAGTTGGTTTGTTTCCTGTGGTTGTTCGTTTATTCATATACGAGCATATGATTCTTTATCAACAAAATTGCTAGCCTTCGTGTACCTTATGGTTGACATGTCGCTTATCTGGGCAACATTCTCCAATGTGGCAGTTAGTCCACTCTGAAAAGGTTCGCTCAGGGCAGTCTGGCCTTTCTTACGACGTATGAGTTTATTACTCGGTTAACTGCATATTAACGTTGTATTATTCATTCAGTTTCCTGGTTACACTTGTATAAACGATAGGCGATGGGGCAGTGGGTCCCCACCAAAAAGAAATACACTGGTGGAGGAGAACCTATCCAATCGTGTATGTAGCGAAATAACGGCAGAAGAAGTGCGGAACGTGGTCTCGAAATTAAAAAATGGTAAAGCGGGAGGGACTGATGAAATTCCGAACGAATTCCTCAAAAATGGAGGGGAGGCACTTATTGAAGTCCTGACAAACCTTTTCAACCTGGCTCTGCGAAAGCAAAAGGTCCCCAGAGAGTGGAGGGAAAGTAAGGTGTCGTTCATACACAAAAAGGGGGATAAGGAAGTTCTAGATAACTATAGGGGGATATCAGTTAGTAGTAACATCGGAAAAACATCGGAAAAGTATTCTGTAAGGTCATATACGGTAGACTTGAGGAAGTTATTGAAGAGAAAGGTTTTTTAGGAGAAATTCAAAATGGTTTCAGGAAAGGTCGAAGAGTCACTGATCACCTATTTACAGTCACCCAACTGATAGAATCAACAAAGGCTGAAAAGAAAAAGATGTTTCTGGCATTTCTAGATGTGAAAAAAGCGTACGACCGAGTGTGGAGGGAAGGTATGTGGCGAAAGCTCGAGGGCATCGGACTGGGGGGTGACTTTGTGGGAATCATGAAAGCACTGTATACAGATGTGCAAAGCCAACTCAGTCTAGGGAGTATCACTACAAAACGAGTCCCTATGGACATAGGCCTCAAGCAGGGGTGTATCTTTTCACCGATTTTGTTTGCATTGTATGTTAAAGATTTAGGGGACGAACTAATTCAGAGTGCGGAGGGGGTAAATGTTGGAGACATAAAGGTACCAGGCTTATTCTTTGCGGACGACATGGTGTTAATGTCTAGAACTGAACAGGGGCTAGAGAAATTGCTGGAAATTGTTGGTAGATATGGGAACACTTGGCGGCTCGAACTAAATGAAAATAAAAGCAAGGTAATACCCGTTGGACGCAAGGTAGATATGACGAAGAGATGGAGAGTGGGGGAGTTCCCAATCCCCGAAGGGGAAAGCAAACAAATCACTGTAGGAGAAACGGGAGAGTATGAGTATCTAGGGGTAAGCATAAATATAACGGGAAGAGGGGTGTACAGAAATTACTCAGCCAAACTGATTCTGAAGGGGAAAAGAATTCTGAACCAACTAAAACTTTTAGGGAAAAATAGTTTCAACAAGGTCTTTGTGGGGAAAACACTGTGGGAGAGGGTGGGTTTACCAAGTATAACGTATGGCACGGACGTGATTCCATTAAACCAAACCGTTATTAAGAAGTTGGAAAGTACTCAGAATGATGCCGGCAGATGGATAACAGGGTCGAGTAATGCTGCAGCTTTGGAAGCAGTAAGGGGGGAGCTTGGGTGGATGAAAATCAAGGACAGGGTAGATTTGGGAAAACTGTGTTACTTTAACTACTTGAGAAACCTGCCTGACAACCGGTGGTGCAAATTGATGCTCGATACCATTTGGAATTCTAATATAGATACGGGGTGGTCAAAACATGTGAGGGAACTAATGGACAATTACTCTATAGAGGTCACAAACATAGAAGTAGGAATGAAAGAAGGCAAAAGGTTTGTCAAAGAGAGAGTCATGGAAGATTGCAATTGAAACTGGCGAGCAGGGGTTAGCGTGAAAAGATCACTGCAGGGGTTACAATATAAAGAAAAGCCAGCTTTTGAGAAGTACCTAGATGGCACCTTTGGAGGGTCACTGCTGTTCAAACTGAGATCAAGATCACTGGAGCTTCGGGGAAAAATTGGGAGAGATGAAGAAAAGGGATGCCAAATGTGCCACTCTGGAGTAGTGGAGACCCTGGAACATCTTCTCTTGGAATGCCCACAGTATATACCTCATAGAATAAAATTTACTGGAAGAATAATGCAGAAGTGGGGTGAAGAAACAAAGGATAGATGGCTGAAGGGGGACACGAGGGAGAGGGTAGGAATGCTTATTGAAGAAATTGAAAAAGAGGAAGTGAGGGATACTATTAAGCAGTTTATATCTGAATGCTGGGAGGAGAGGAGGGGAAGAGGGGGTGGGGTGCAGGGGGAATGATGGCCTTCTCTTATGAGGACCGCGACAAATCAGCGGCTGGCCAAAGAGTTATTATTATTATCACTTGGTCATACCGTGGTTACAAGCTGTATTCAGATGAGTATATGCGGGATTTCATTGCTCGCGTGCATAATGTGTCTATTATTAGACAGATGCATTGTTGACAGTCTATATAAATTCTTGCTCTGCTTATAGAGCTTATGAGAATTTTGGGGCTATTTGGTTCAGTCATGGAACTGCCAATAGGCTGTCTGTTTTTGTTCTCATTTTTTTTGGATCATTATTCGGAGTAATATATTTTCCAAACACTCACCGGTTGTACAGACCTTGGAAACTATGAATTATTTTGGGTACGGTCTGTGACGGTTCTGTTAACCATTGCTCGTTCCATGTTCTATATCCAGGTTTCTATGAAGATACAGTACACATTCTCGTATATTCAAATGGTTCATTGGAGTTTTATTAGAATCAATTGTACACATGAATGGGGCCGCCTGTAGGTTGCCTTAGAAACGTGTTAATCCTTCAGATACTGTTTAGTTGGTATTAAATTGGACAAGTGTATGGTCGTACACTTTATATTTCCGGTTTCATCCTATATCCATATTCCGACTCCAGTATATGTGAGAAGCGTGCTCTGTTAATTACTGGAATCGCCACAGTAGCCTTAGCTTCTGAAGTGGCGTTAAGCACCAAATTGCCACCAATAATTAATAACAGGGTGCTTATTGGGAGAATATATTTGGATTATTTAGTATCGCTTTGCACTGATTCCAGAACTCTCCCCTCTTTGTTTTGAAGAATATTCCTTCAAAAAAAGGGGGTGGGGGTGATTTTTCTTGTAAAATCTCCTCCGGCTTGATAAGTGTGTAACTATGAGTGAAGCTGTTTTTGTCTGTAGATTATATCTGACCCTAGATACAGCTTGTTTATAATTTATATATGGCGTATGTTTGTGTGGGTAAGTCTCTCGCCCTCAAATATGCCATCCTAATTTATGGGGCTTAGTCTGGACTAGGCTTAAAAT
Source organism: Pictodentalium vernedei (assembly GCA_031216915.1). Lineage (NCBI taxonomy): Eukaryota > Metazoa > Mollusca > Scaphopoda > Dentaliida > Dentaliidae > Pictodentalium > Pictodentalium vernedei. The sequence goes on along the minus strand of CM062297.1, from coordinate 569,281,728 downwards.
TGGGGGCTCATTACACCCATTTAGCATAATCATTCATGCTAAGAACATGGAATTACTTGGATATGGCTCCTTATTTATGATATGTTTTCCTATTATTGTTTTGAGAGACATACATGTAATTCCTTTTAAATTTATTTTCCTTTCACCTTGGAATGTAAGCTTAGGAGCTATATTTGGTCTGCTAATTCTTAAGTCCTAGGCTCTCCACCTTTTTTACGATTCAGCTAGTCTGGGCCATTGGTTGTCATATAGAAATATGATAAATTTTTAAGTAATTTGTAAATTTTTCATACTTACCAATGGCCCAGACGGTGATGGCCCTCCCATGAGTGGGCACTCATACCTCCCCGCTGAGTTATTATTAGTACGCTCATCTACAAAGAATGATATTGGCGCCAATTCCGGTTTCTTCTTGACTACTGCGCATGCACATGGAGTAAAAGTATCGAGGGCCAGATAGGACTTTCAAGTTTCGGTTTTTGTATGCAAATTTTGGGGATTGGGGGGGTTCAAAATTTGTGTTTGGCTCTTGATAATTTCGAGTTTGCACCAGCTAGTCTGGGCCATTGATAAGTCTAAAAAATATACAAATTACTTAAAATTTATCGTATTTATGAAGGGATGTCATTGTAACTTGGTAGGAAGACTTGTTTTAGAATGATTTTTAGCTCAACTTTGACGAAGTCAAATTTGAGCTATTGTCATGGCCCGTCGTCCGTCTGTCTGTCTGTCCGTACGTCAACAATTGGCTATGGCTCGGGGCTAGAGGTCGTATTTATGAACCGATCTTTACGAAACTTCTTGGGTACCTTTGTTATGACCGTGGGACGAGAACGAGTGTTTTTGGGTGCGGTCCGAAATTCAAGATGGCTGCCAGCCGCCATTTTGTACCGATGATGCAGAAATCTGTTTTTTGTACAGAACTTCCATATGAAAGCTCTGATTTGAATAATTTTTTGTATGAATGTTTAGTACCATGGGGTACATCACATATAATACGGGTTTTTTTCTCGTGCGTAAATTGTGCAAATTAGACTAATTTTGATGTTAATTTCAGCACTGTAAGTGCAAATGCCAATACGGCTCGGGCTAGAGGCCGTATTTATGAACCGATCTTTACGAAACTTCTTGGGTACCTTTGGTATCCCCGTGGGACGAGAACGAGTGTTTTTGGGTCCGGTCCGAAATTCAAGATGGCCGATGGCAGCCATTTTGTACAAAATTAGGTGCAATCAGATTTTTGCACAGAACTTCCATATGAAAGCGCTGATTTGAATAATTTTTTGTGTGAATGTTTAGTACCATGGGATACATCACATGTAATACGGGTTTTTTTCTCGTGCAGAAATTATGCAAATTAGATGAACTTTGATATTTCAGTGCGACTTACACACATTAAGTACACATGTCAATACGGCTCAGACTTGAGTCTGTATTTATGAACTGATCTTCACGAAATGTCTTGGGTACCTTTGTTATCACCTTGGGACGAGAACGAGTGTTTCTGGGTGCGGTCTAAAATTCAAGATGGCTGCCAGTGGCCATTTTGTACCGAAATTGGGTCTAATCAGTTTTTTGTACACAACTTCTATACAGCTCAGACTAGAGGCCATATTTATGAACCAATCTTTACGAACCTTGTTGGGTACCTTTGTTATCACCGTGGGATGAGATAGAGTGTTTTTGGGTGTGGTCCGAAATTCAAGATGGCCACCAGCAGCCATTTTGTACCAAAATTAGTGCAATCAGTCTTTTGTACAGAACTTCTGTATGAAAGTTCTGATTTGAATAAATTTTTGTATGAATGTTTAGTAACATGGAATACATCACATATTCTAAGGGGTTTTTTTTCGTGCAGAAATTATGCAAATTAGATGAACTTTGACTTATTCAGTGCTACTTGCACAATGTGAGCACGCATGTCAATACGGCTCAGGGTAGAGGCTGTATTTATGAACCGATCTTCACAAAACTTCTTGGGTACCTTTGTTATCACATTGGGACGAGAATTAGTGTTTCTGGGTCCAAAATTCAAGATGGCTGCCAGTGGCCATTTTGTACCAAAATTAGGTCCAATCAGTTTTTTGTCACAAGTTCTATACAGCTCGTATTTATGAATTGATCTTCACAAAACTTCTTGGGTACCTTTGTTTTCACCTTGGGACAGGAACGAGTGTGTTTTGGGGTGCCTTTGTTATCACTGTGCAATGAGAACAAATATTTTGGGGTTCAGTCAGACCCACTCTGGGACTCAAAAGATTTCTTTTCTAGTTTAGCATCTGACTGTCACCCACCTTTACAATACTTTACCTATACATTTGTTACAGGCAACGGTCAGTATTTATGTACAGACCATTACAATACTTTATATGTACCTTTGTTATCAGGTCATTACCTAGATGTTTGTCATTGCTGTGTCACATACTATACATGTGCATGTCTTTGTCTTGACAAGTTGAGCTACAGTGTCATTGAAACTTTCATTACTGTAACTTGGCAACTTTGGTTGGCAAACATTAACTGTGAAGGCCATATCAACCCAGGCAAATTTTTTCTTGTTGAAAACATAGCATGTTTGGTACAGAACTTAACGTAGTCTCAATTATCACAATTTTTGTCATTTCATAATCCTATCATAAACATTGAACGTTATCCTTTTCATCAAACACTACACACAGTCAAGTTAAGCTGCAGTGTCATTGACACTTTCATTGATTATAATCTCTGAACAATCATGTAATCCACATTCAGATTGTGGACATAATGAAAAAAGAATGTGAATAACTAACAAAATAGGGTTTCGCTTCGGGCAGAAACAAAAATTTAGGTTTGGGAAAGTTTCCTAATGTTCTTATGTTGTGGTCATGATGTTGCCAAAGATGCTAAAAATAATAAATCATTTTTGTCCCACAAACATATCGGAGCTTGCCCAATGAGGCTTGATAAGCCAGGTTTTTGTGGCAAAAAATTGAAAGTGCCGAGTTATTCCCCAAATTGTTTTGAAAATTCTCTTTGTGTTGAGTAAATGATTAACTGTGTGAGTAGGTGATCGGACACTAAGAAACAGGACACAAAGAAACAATTTTGGGCAGGACAATAGGAAACAGGACACTAAGAAACACTTTTTTCATATTTCAACCAATAATTTATTTTCAAAAATTTGAAGAAAAATTTATTCAACCTATGCTAGTTTTACTTGTGCATTTCCACCAAGTCTTATTCTTACTGGTGGCTAGTTTAGTATACATATAGCCTTGGTGGCAAAGCTTTAGTCGACCTGTCCGATTTTTAGCTTAACTTGACAAAGTCAAGATAAGCTATTGCCGTCACGCATGCGGAAGTCTGTTAGTCTGTTCACATTTTCCTTTAGCACAGGCTACACCCTGTAGTTCTTGTCTGATCGTCACGAAATTTCATATGCAGGTTTGGGGTCATGTCTAGATGAGAACGTCCCCTTTTGGTCGCGATCGGTCAACCAGCATGGCTGCCCGAGAGATGAGGACGTCCCCTTTTGGTCACGACCGGTCAACCAGTATGGCTGCCTGAGCCGAAAACCATTAGCACAGTCTACAGGTCGTATTTATTTTATGAAGGGATTTCATTGTAACATGGTAGGACGCCTCTGTATAATGCCTAGATGAGAACGTCCCCTTTTGGTCATGATCTGTCAACCGTGATGGCTGCCCAAGCCTGAAAGCCAAACACTTTTAGCACAATCTGCAGGTTATATTTAATATGGAGGGATTTCATTGTAACTTGTTAGGATGATGTCTAGATGAGAACTTCCCCATTTGGTTGCAATCTGTCAACCGTGATGACTGCCCGAGCCCAAAACCCGAAAACCTTTAGCACAGTCTACAGGTCATATTTATGGAGGGATTTCATTGTAACTTGGTAGGATGACTCCAAATAAAGTCTAGATGAGAATGTCCCCTTTTGGTCGCGATCATTCAGCCTTGATGGCTGCCCGAGCCCAAAAACCTTTAGCATAGTCTGTAGGTCGTATTTATGTAAGGAATTCATTGTAACTTGTCAGGTTGACTTCATATGAATTCTAGATGAGAAAGTCCCCTCTTGGACGTGATTGGTCAACTGTGATTGCTTCAGGGACCCAGAGCCTGAAAATCTTTAGCACAGTCTAGAGGTCACATTTATGAAGGGATTTCATTGTAACTTGGTAGGATGACTCCAAATAAAGTCTAGATGAGAATGTCCCATTTTGATCGCGATCATTCAGCCTTGATGGCTGCCCGAGCCCAAAAACCTTTAGCATAGTCTATAAGTCGTATTTATGGAAGGATTTCATTGTAACTTGTTAGGTTGACTCCATATATTGACTAGATGATGACATCCCCTTTTGGTCATTATCGGTCAACTGTGACCGCTACAGGGACCCGTAGCCCGAAAACCTTGAGCACAGCCTGCAGGTCATATTTATGAAGGAATTTCATTGTAACTTCATAACCTCATTCCAGATGATGCCCAGATGAGAATGTCACCTTTTGGTTGTGCTTATTCAACCATGATGGCTGCCTGAGCCCAAAGCCCGAAAACCTATAGCACAGTCTACAGGTCATTTTTAGCTTAACTTGACATAGTCAAGATAAGCTATTGCCATCACGCGTGCGGAAGTCTGTGAGTCTGTGACGTCTGTTCACATTTTCCTTTAGCACGGGCTACACCCCGCAGTTCTTGTCTGATCGTCACAAAATTTCCTATGCAGGTTTGGGGTCATGTCTAGATGAGAACGTCCCCTTTTGGTCGCGATCGGGCAACCGGTATGGCTGCCCGAGCCCAAAACCCGAAAACCATTAGCACAGTCTACAGGTCGTATTTATGAAGGGATTTCATTGTAACTTGGTAGGATGCCTCTGTATAGCGCCTAGATGAGAACGTCCCCTTTTGGGCATGATCTATCAACCGTGATGGCTGCCCAAGCCCGAAACCCAAAAACTTTTAGCACAGTCTGCAGGTCATGTTTAATGTGGAGGGATTTCATTGTAACTTGGTAGGATGACTCCTTATGATGTCTAGACAAGAATTTCCCCATTTGGGCATGATCTGCCAACCATGACGACTGCCCGAGCCCAAAACCTGAAAACCTTTAGCACAGTCTACAGGTCATATTTGTTGAGGAATTTCATTGTAACTTGGTGGGTTGACTTCATGCAATGTCTAGATGAGAAAGTCCCCCTTTGGACGTGATTGGGCAACTGTGATGGCTACAGGAGCCCGAAAACCTTTAGCACAGTCTAGAGGTCATATTTATGAAGTGATTTCATTGTAACTTGGCAGGATGACTCCAAATAATGACCAGATGAGAACGTCCCATTTTGATCGCGGTCATGCAGCCATGATGGGTGCCCGAGCCCAAAAACCTTTAGCATAGGCAAAAGGTCATATTTATGGAAGGATTTCATTGTAACCTGTTAGGTTGACTCCATATAATGCCTAGATGATGGCCACCCCCTTTCGGTCGTGATTGGTCAGTTGTGATGGCTACAAGTGCCTGAAGCCCGAAAACCTTGAGCACAGTCTACAGGTCATATTTATGAAGGGATTTCATTGTAACTTCTTAGGATCACTCCAGATGATGCTCAGATGCGATTGTCCCCTATGGTTACGATCATTCACCCATGATGGCTGCCCGAGCGCGAAGCCCGAAAACCTTTAGCACAGTCTACAGGTCATATTTATGAAGGGATTTCATTGTAACTTGGTAGGTTAACTTCATATAATGTCTAGATGAGAACGCGTGATCATTCACCCATGATGGCTGCCCGAGCCCGAAGCCTGAAAACCTTTAGCACAGTCTACAGGTCATATTTATGAAGGGATTTCATTGTAACCTGGTAGGTTAACTTCATATAATGTCTAGATGAGAACGTCCCCTTTTGGACATGATTGGGCAACGGTGACAGCTAAAGGTGCCCGAAGCCCGAAAACCTTTAGCACAGTCTACAGGTCATATTTATGAGGGGCTTTCATTGTAACTTGGTAGGATGACTCCAAATAATGTCTGGATGAGAACGTCCCCTTTTGATCGCGATCATTCAGCCTTGATGGGTGCCCGAGCCCAAAAACCTTTAGCATGTCTGTAGGTCGTATTTATGGAAGGATTTCATTGTAACCTGTTAGGTTGACTCCATATAATGCCTAGATGATGACATCCCCTTTTGGTCGAGATTGGTCAACTGTGACGGCTTCAGGGGCCCGAAGCCCAAAAACCTTGAGCACAGTCTACAGGTCACATTTATGAAGGGATTTCATTGTAACTTTGTAGGATCACTCCAGATGAGATTGTCCCCTTTTGGTTGCGATCATTCAACCATGATGGCTGCCAGAGCCCAAAGTCCACAAACCTTTAAGCACAGTCTACAGGTCGTATTTATGGAGGGATTTCATTGTAACTTGGTAGGTTGACTTCATATAATGTCTAGATGAGAATGTCCCCCTTGGACACAATTGGAAAACTGACGGCTACAGGGGCCCAAAGCCTGAAAACATTTAGCACAGTCTACAGTGCATATTTATGAAGGGATTTTAATGTAACTTGATAGGATGACTCATTTTGGAATAATTTCACTGTAATTTGGTAACTTTTGTTGATATACGTTAACTGTGAGGGCCACATATATTAACTGTGAGGTCATATTAACCCACCCCTCAGATCTTTAGTACAGTGTACACCTCATGTTATTTTTATCATAAACATAGCATACAGAGAACAGAAATGAACATATTCCCAATTATCACAATTCTTGTCTTATTTCATAATCCTTTCATAAACATTGAACATTATCCTTTTCTTCAAACACAACACACAAGTTAAGCTACAGTGTCATTGACACTCTCATTATGAAGGGATTTCATTGTAACTTGGTAGGTTGACTTCATATAATGTCTGGATGAAAATGTCTCCTTTTGGACGCAATTAGGCAACTGTGATGGCTACAGAGGCCCGAAGCCCGAAAACCTTTAGCACGGTCTAGAGGTCATATTTATGAAGGGATTTTATTGTAACTTGGTAGGATGACTTCAAATAATGTCTACATGAGAACGTCTCCTTTTGGTCGCGATCATTCAGCCTTGATGGCTGCCCGGGCTCAAAACCCAAAAACCTTTAGCATAGTCTACAGGTCGTATTTATGGAAGGATTTCATTGTAACTTGTTAGGTTGAGCCCAAAACGCGAAAAACTTGAGTACAGTCTACAGGTCGTATTTGTGAAGGGATTTCATTGTAACTTAGTGGAATGACTCGGTATAATGTTGAGATGAGGACGTTCCCTTTTAGTTGCAATCAGTCTACCGTCATGGCTACACAGGCCTGAAGCCTGAAAACCTTTAGCACAGTCTACAGGCCATATTTATGAAGGGATTTCAATGTAACTTGATAGGATGACTCATTTTGGAATAATTTCACTGTAACTTGATAACTTTCGTTGATATACGTTATCTGAGGGCCACATACATTAACTGTGGGGTCATATTAACCCACCCCTCAGCTCTTTAGTACCGTCTACACCTCATATTATTTTTATTAAAAACATAGCATACAGGGAACAGAAATGAACATATTCCCAATTATCACAATTCTTGTCTTATTTCATAATCCTTTCATAAACATTGAACATTATCCTTTTCATCAAACACAACACACAGACAAGTTAAGCTACAGGGTCATTGACACTTTCATTTGTCTTCCTTTCTTTTTTTAGTAAATAGTAAATATTACTACTTAATAAATATGTTAAAATTTCTTTATAGGAATATTTTCTGTCCGGATATATAACAATTTATATTTAGTAATAATGTCAAAAAAATGGTAAATAATAATGATAAATAAAAACACTCAAAATGTAATTACAAATATTTAATTAACTAAACATTTTAATTGGTATAACTTAGAAAGGGTTATTTCCTAAATATAGTAACTTTCAAAATAAATGTTTCTTAGTGTCCATTTCTTAGTGTCCTGTTTCCTAGTGTCCTACAACCGTGTGAGTATGGTTCCAAAGTTTATGATCTAATTTATTTTAACCCTTTACCCAATGTAACAGCCAAAACCAGCCAGCGTTATTCTAAAAAATCCCAAATTAATTTTCATTATGTTTTCATTTTTTTGTCATCGAGCTCGTTCCAACGAGGGATCATAACCTATGTTTTTGAGACAAAAAATAAAAACAATTGGTTATTCAGGAATTTTTTTTGCAAGTGTCGTCTGCTTTCCATGTCAGGTGAAAGGTTAACTGAGTGTCCCATTATCCAACACAGGTATCAAAATTTACTGTTTAATTTCCACACTATGAAGCTGATCCTGTTTATTGTTGTAAACAAGTTATGCTTTACTGGTAAAATAGGACCTGGTTACCATTGCCTGGGATTGAAGTCCTTCAAAACTGGAAAATACTTGGAAAATGGTTTTGCATTTTCCAGTCCTTCAAAAATACTGGAGAAATGATCTCCAGTTCAGTTGGTAAATGCTGGAAATATTCTTGAATTATAAGTTACCTCTTAGAGATAGGCGGTTTTCAAGTTTCATGTCGGTTCCAGTTTCAGTTTCAGTTTCATTCAAAGAGTCGGGTTTTTGGTTTCGGTTTCCAGTGTACAAACATAACCATATGAATACATTTCATTTGCATATAAGAAGATGTATTTGGCATCAGTCAGTGTCACAGGGACTCCCTTTTCAGGGCAACGCACCTGTGTAATATACTGGTACTCGGATTTCCTGAGCACAATGTATTTGCATAAATTATGTCAAGAGTTTCAAGTTTGAGTAAAATAATTTTTGCCTGGATTCTGTTGCAAAACAAGCGTGACCAGCGACAGCTATGTTACACAAATTTAAAAAAAATTACCTGCTTTGAACATCCACGCTGAATCACTTTACCTATTTTTACTGTAATGTTGCGTGGTTGTTCAACTAACATTATATACTTTTTGGAGACATGTCGGCTGTAATCTTCAGTGCATTAAATTGGAGAATCATTTTTTACTTCCACTCTGTTGTAAATATTGACAAAGGAGTTTAAACACTAATCCATAAAATGCGCGAGTTAAAACCGAGTCAGTTGTTTGGATACAAACTGTACTTTGAACTTTCAATGTTATTAACTTTCACCAAAAGAGGGTGTTACAAAAAGTGGTGCGACAAAAAACAAAGCCACCATATGAGTTTAATAGCTTGTCATTGAATAAGCCGAGGTTTTTAGCCCCCTACCGGCATTGCCGGAGGGGACTATAGGTTTGCTCTCTGTCCATCTATCAGTAACACTTTAGTTTTCCAGAGTTTTTAGCTCACCGAAGGGAGCTTAACTTATCACTTGCCGTCCGTCGTCGTTGTGAATCTTTTTCAAACGACTTCTCCTCTGAAACCACTGGTCCGATTTTCACGAAACTTCATGTGGATGTTCATTACTATATGGCAATTCATGTTCAAATGAAATGGCCATGTCCCTAGGCTTTGTATGGGGCATAACTCTGATGGCACCGTATGAATTATAGAAAAATTCCAGAACCAGTGTGCAGAATCTTTTGATACTTGGTATGCAGCATCTTGGTATGGATCTGATTCAAGTTTGTTCAAATCGGCCCCCTGGATTCATATTTGGGCTCACTATAGAAGCCCAAATTCGAACTTAGTGCATTTCAGGCAAATTTCTTAAAAAATCTTCTTCTCCAGATCCAGCAGGCAGAATCTTTTGATATTTGGTATGCAACATTGTGGGGTGGATCTGATTCAAGTTTGTTCAAATCGGCCCCCCTGGATTCACAATTGGGCTCAGTATAGAAATCCGAATTTGAACTTAGTGCATTTCAGGCAAATTTCTTAAAAAATCTTCTTAAGATCCAGCAGGCGGAATCTTTTGATATTTGGTATGAAGCATTGTGGGGTGGATCTGATTCAAGTTTATTCAAATCGGCCTCCTGGATTCATGTTTGGGCTCACTATAAAAGCTCGAATTCAAACTTAGTGCATTTCAGGCAAATTTCTTCAAAAATCTTCTCCAGATCCAGCAGGCAGAATCTTTTGATATTTGGTATGCAACATTGTGGGGTGGATCTGATTCAAGTTTGTTCAAATTGGCCCCCTGGGTTTATATTTGGGCTCAGTATAGGAGCTCACTTTGAACTTAGTGCATTTCAGGCAAATTTCTTCTCTAGATCCAGCAGGGAGAATCTTTTGATATTGGGTATGCACCATGCTTAGTGGGGGGGGGGGGGGGGGGGGGGAGGGATTCAAGTTTGTTCAAGCCAAGTTCCTGGTTTCATATTTGGGCTCACTGTCGTAGCCTGAATTATAACTTAGTTCAAAATGAGGAATTTTCTTTAAAAATCTTCTTCTTCAGATCCAGCAGTCGGAATGTTTTGATATTTGGTATGCAACATCCTTAGAGGGTGAGATTCAAGTTTGTTCAAGCCATGTCCCTGGTCCATATTTGGGCTCACTGTGGGAGCCCAAATGATAACTTAGTTCAAAATGAGGAATTTTCTTTAAAAATCTTCTTCTTCAGATCCAGCAGTCGGAATGTTTTGATATTTGGTGTGCAGCATCCTTAGGGGGGTGAGATTCAAGTTTGTTAATCTTCTTCTTCAGATCCAGCAGTCGGAATGTTTTGATATTTGGTATGCAGCATCCTTAGGGGTGTGAGATTCAAGTTTGTTCAAGCCATGTCCCTAGGTCCATATTTGGCTTCACTGTGGGAGCCCGAATGATAACTTAGTTCAAAATGAGGAATTTTCTTTAAAAATCTTCTTCTTCAGATCCAGCAGTCGGAATGTTTTGATATTTGGTATGCAACATCCTTAGAGGGTGAGATTCAAGTTTGTTCAAGCCATGTCCCTGGTCCATATTTGGGCTCACTGTGGGAGCCCAAATGATAACTTAGTTCAAAATGAGGAATTTTCTTTAAAAATCTTCTTCTTCAGATCCAGCAATCGGAATGTTTTGATATTTGGTATGCAGCATCCTTAGGGGGTGAGATTCAAGTTTGTTCAAGCCATGTCCCTGGTCCATATTTGGGCTCACTGTGGGAGCCCAAATGATAACTTAGTTCAAAATGAGGAATTTTCTTTAAAAATCTTCTTCTTCAGATCCAGCAGTCGGAATGTTTTGATATTTGGTGTGCAGCATCCTTAGGGGGGTGAGATTCAAGTTTGTTAAAGACAAGTCCATGGGTCCATATTTGGGCTCCCTATGGGAGCCCAAATTATAACTTAGTCAATATGAGGAATTTTTAGCTCACCGAAGGAAGCTCAACTTACCACTTGCCGTCTGTCGTCGTGAACATTTTTCAAACGACTTCTCTGAAACCACTGGTCTGATTTTCACGAAACTTCATGTGGATGTTCATTTCTATATGGCAATTCATGTTTGTTCAAATGAAATGGACACGTCCCTTGGGGGCTCTGTATGGGACACAACTCGGATAGCACCGTATGAATTATAGAAAAATTATTAAAAAATCTTCTCCAGAACCAGTGGGCAGAATTTTTTGATACTTGGTATGCAGCATCTTGGTATGGGTCTGATTCAAGTTTGTTCAAATCAAGTCCCTCAACCAATATTGGGGCTCACTATGGGGGCGTGAATTTTTACTTGGTGCAATTTAAGAAAAATTCTTTAAATATCTTCTCCAGAACCAATGGGCAGAATCTTTTGATATTTGGTATGCAGCATCTTGGTGTGGGTCTGATTCAAGTTTGTTCAAATTGAGTCCCTCGATCAATATTGGGGCTCACTAAAGGTGTGTGAATTTTTACTTAGTGCAATTTCAGAAAAAATCTTTAACAATCTTCTTCGCCAGAACCAGTGGGCAGAATCTTTAGATATTTGGTATGCAGCATCTTGGTAGGGGTTGGATTCACGTTTGTTCAAATTGAGTCTTTTAATCAATATTGGGGCTCACTATGGGGGCATGAATGTTTACTTTGTGCAATTCAAGGAAAATTCTTTAAAAATCTTCTTCAGAATCATCATGCAGAATCTTTTGATATTTGATCAGCAGCATTGTCCCATTCAGTCCTGTTGATGTTTTAGCTCCACAGAGAGAATAGATTTACTCTGTAGAACCTTAAGAATAGCTTTTGATAAAATTTGTATCTTAACAGTATGGAACATTTGGTGAGCGCCTAAGGCCCCCGGGGCCTCTTGTATTTTAAACGCTTCAACGGAATGATTTCTTTTTTGGCAAACTACTATAGAACGATGACTTACAGATCAAGTTTGAGTTTCATGCTGATTGCATTATTCTTGTGTGAGTTACGGCCCTTGGAAATATGGAAAAGCACGAAAATATCAGTTTTCCAGAGTTTTTAGCACACCGAAGGGAGCTTAACTTATCACTTTCCGTCCGTCGTCTACCGTCGTCTACCGTCGTCTGTCGTGAACTTTACATTATCGACTACTCCCAAACTACTGAATCAAATTGAACCAAATTTGGTGTGCATGTTCCCCATCAAATGTCAATTCAAACTTGTACAAATAAACTTGCTGCACCCACAGGGGGCACCACAAGGGGCATAACTCTGATAGCACCCATGAATTTCTTTCCAAAATTCAAAAAAATCTTCTTCAGATCCACCAGGCAGAATTCTTTCCTATTTTGGTATACATCATCTCTAGGGAGGGGGGGGGGGGGGGGGGGGGGGGGGGGGGGCAGATTCAAGTTTGTTCAAATCAGCCTCCTGGATTCATATTTGGGCTCACTATAGAAGCCCGAATTTGAACTTAGTGCATTTCAGGCAAATTTCTTAAAAAATCTCCTTCTCCAGATCCAGCAGGCAGAATATTTTGATATTTGGTATGCAACATTGTGGGGTGTATCTGATTCAAGTTTGTTCAAATCGGCCCCCTGGATTCATATTTGGGCTCACTATAGAAGCTCGAATTCAAACTTAGTGCATTTCAGGCAAATTTCTTAAAAAATCTTCTCCTGATCCAGCAGGCAGAATCTTTTGATATTTGGTATGCAACATTGTGGGGTGGATCTGATTCAAGTTTATAAATCGGCCCCCTGAATTCATATTTGAGCTCACTATAGAAGCTCAAATTCGAACTTAGTACATTTCAGGCAAATTTCTTCAAAAATCTTCTTCTCCAGATCCAGCAGGCAGAATCTTTTGATATTTGGTATGCAACATTGTGGTGGTATATCTGATTCAAGTTTTTTTTCAAATCGGCCCCCTGGGTTCATATTTGGGCTCAGTATAGGAGCCCAAATTTGAACTTTGTGCATTTCAAGCAAAGTTCTTTAAAAATCTTCTTCTCAAGATCCAGCAGGCAGAATCTTTTGATATTGGGTATGCAGCATCCTTAGGGGGGTGAGACTCAAGTCATGTCCCTAGGTCCATATTTGGGCTCACTGTGGGGGCTTGAATTGTAACTTAGTTTGAAATGAGGAATTTTCTTACAAAATCATCTTCAGATCCAGCAGTCGGAATGTTTTGATATGTGGTGTGTAGCATCCTTAGGGGGTGATATTCAAGTTTGTTCAAGCCAAGTCCCTGGGTTCATATTTGTGCTCACTGTGGGAGCCCGAATGATAACTTAGTTCAAAATGAGGAATTTTCTTTAAAAATCTTCTTCAGATCCAGCAGGTGAATGCTTTTGATATTTGGTATGCAGCATCCTTAGGGGGGTAAGATTCAAGTTTGTTGAAGCCATGTCCCTAGTTCCATAAAATTTGTCTCTCATGACTTAATTCCTTTGTAGTGTTGATGAACCATATCTAACTGAATGTGACCCCAAATACTCTTTTGAACCACTTTGGCCGGTGAGCGATTAAGGCTCCTTGGGGCCTCTTGTTTTTGAAATTCTTCAACAGAATGATTTCATTTTTAGCTCAACTTTGGAGAAGCCAAATTTCAGCTTATGCCATGGCCAGTCCGTCGTCCGTCTGTCAACAATTCAATATGGCTCGGGCTAGAGGCCGTGTTTATGAACCGATCTTTACGAAACTTCTTGGGTACCTTTGTTATGACCGTGGGACGAGAACGAGTGTTTTTGGGTTCGGTCCGAAATTCAAGATGGCAGCCAGCCACCATTTTGTACCGACAATGCAGAAATCTGTTTTTTGCACAGAACTTCCATATGAAAGCGCTGATTTGAATAATTTTTTGTAGGAATGTTTAGTACCATGGGATACATCACATATAATACAGGTTTTTTTCTCGTACGTAAATTATGCAAATTAGACTAACTTTGATGTATTTAGTGTTACTTTCAGCACTGTTAGTGCAAATGCCAATACGGCTCGGGCTAGAGACCGCATTTATGAACCGATCTTTACAAAACTTCTTAGGTACCTTTGGTATCACCGTGGGACGAGAACGAGTGTTTTTAGGTGCGGTCCGAAATTCAAGATGGCCGCTGGCAGCCATTTTGTTCAAAATTAGAGGCAATCTGATTTTTGCGCAGAACTTCCACATGAAAGCTCTGATTTGAATAATTTTTTGTGTGAATGTTTAGTACCATGGGATACATCACATATAATACAGGTTTTTTTCTGGTGCAGAAATTATGCGAATTAGATGAACTTTGATTTTTTCAGTTCTACTTACACACAGTAAGTACACATGTCAATACGACTCGGGCTAGAGGCTGTATTTATCAACCGATCTTCACAAAACGTCTTGGGTACCTTTGTTATCACCTTGGGACGAGAACAAGCGTTTCTGGATGCGGTCCAAAATTCAAGATGGCTGCCAGTGGCTATTTTCTACCGAAATTAGGTCCAATCAGTTTTTTGTAACAACTTCTATACAGCTCGTATTTATGTTCTTCACGAAACTTCTTGGGTACTTTTGTTTTCACCTTGGGACAGGAATGAGTGTGTTTTGGGGGTGCCTTTGTTATTACTGTGCTATGAGAAATATTTTGGGGTTCAGTCAGACCCACTCTGGGACTCAAAAGATTTCTTTTCTAGTTTAGCATCTGACTGTCACCCACCTTTACAATACTTTACCTATACATTTGTTACAGGCTACGGTCAGTATTTATGTATAGGCCGTTACAGTACTTTATATGTACCTTTGTTATCAGGTCATTACCTAGATGTTTGTCATTTTGCTGTGTCACATACTGTACATGTACATTTCTTGACAAGTTGAGCTACAGTGTCATTGACACTTTCATTGGTAAACTACTATAGAACGATGACTTACAGATCAAGTTTGAGTTTCATGCTGTTTGCATTATTCTTGTGTGAGTTATGGCCCTTGAAAATATAGAAAGCACCAAAATATCAGTTTTCCGGACTTTTTTTGGAAACGCTACAACGGAATGATTTAATTTTTGGTAACCTACTATAGAACGATGACTTACAGATCAAGTTTGAGTTTCATGCTGATTGCCTTATTCTTGTGTGAGTTATGTATGGCCCTTGGAAATATGGAAAAGCGCCAAAATATCAGTTTTCTTGACTTTTTCTGGAAACGCTTCAACAGAATGATTCCAATTTTGGTAACCTACTATAGAACGATGACTTACAGACCAAGTTTCATTTACACTCTGCCCATCTGTCAGTCAGTCTGTCAGTCATACTTTAGTTTTCCGAACTTTTTTGCTCATCTTGACAAAGTCAAGCTGAGCTAATCTCATCGCTCTCCGTCTGTCGTCCGTCAACACCATGTTTTGGTCTTCTCCTCCAAAGCCACTGGGCCAATTCAAGTGAAAGTTTGTGTGAGTGATGGTCCCAAAGGGGCATTTCATTTTTATTCAACTCAACATGCCCAGCCCCATAGGGAGGGAGTGGGGGAAAATGCTCCAAAATATTGTTAAAATCTTCTCAAGAACCAGTGTGTACAATGACTTGATATTTGCTATGGAGCTTCCATATGAGGTGTAGAATCAAGTTTGTTCAAACGAAGTTCATGAAATAATATTTGGCTTTGTAATAGGAGGGGTAAGATTTTTGGCCCTGCCCAAAATTTTTATTTTCTGAACCGATGGTCCGGTATGAACCAAATTTTGTTTGTGGTATTATTGGGTCATAAGTACTTGACCCATGCAAAAAAAAAAAAAATTCCTGCATCCCCATGGGAACCCTGGGAGCTAAAAATAGAAATATTTTCAAGCGCCCATATTTCCCAAACCACACAGAACAAAGAGCTGTTATTTGGTATGAAGTATCCTTAGGACCAGTAGAATTGAATGGTAAAAAAAATTGCCATGGGTTATGTTAGGGTGTAATGGGCATCGAAAAAATGCTGAGTCAGCATATTTGCAAACATTTTAAAAAATCTTTTCTCCAGAACCAATCATCAGAATCTTTTGATATTTGGTATACAGCATTCATAGGGGGTTCAGATAAACGTTTCTTGAAATAAAGCTCATTGGTACATATTTGGGCTCTTTACAGGAGCCCTGAGTTTGAACATTGGGTAATGTGGGGAATATTCTTTAAAAATCTTCTCAGAACCACCAGTCAGAATCTTTTAATGTTTGGTATACATCATTGTTATGAGGGTCAGATTCAAGATTGTTCAAACCAAGTCCCTAGGTTAATATTTGGGCTTCCTACGGAAGCCGAAATTTGATCTTTGTTCAATCTGGAGGGTAATTTTAAAAAAACTACTCCAGATCCACCAGTCAGAATGCTTTGATATTTGATGTGCAACATCTCTAAGAGGGTCAGATTCAAGTTTGTTCAAATCAGATCCCTAGGTATATATTTGGGCTCACTATGGTAGCCCAGATTTTTACTTAGTGCAATATGAGAAAATTTCTTTAAAAATCTTCTTCAGATCCACCAGTCGGAATGATTTTATATTTGGTATTCAACATCTCAAAGGGGGGAGGGGGGGGGTCAGATTCCAGGTTATTCAATTCGAGTGCCTAGGTTAATATTCGGGCTCCATATGGGAACATGAAATTTAACTTAGTACAATATGAGGGAATTTCTTCAAAAATCTTCTTCTTCAGATCCACTTGTTAGAATGCTTTCACATTTGGTATACAACATCTCTAGGGGGGGGGGGGGGGGGGGGGTCAGATTCAAGTTTGTTCAAATCGGATCCATAGGTTAATATTTGGGCTCGCTATGGTAGCCCAAATTTGAACTTGGTGCAATTTGAAGAAATTTCTTTACAATTTCTCCTTCAGATCCAACAGTCAGAATGCTTTCATATTTGGTACACAACATCTCAAGGGAGGTCAGATTCAATTGTGTTCAAATCAAGAGCCTGGGTTAATATTTGGGCTCTCTATGGGAGCCGGAATTGGCCATTTTGCTGAAGAATTAAAAATTTTGTATTCAGTACCCTCTGGAGGTGTGTAACTAAGATTAATCCACATAGGTTGTATCAAGGGGCTTCATAGGGGAGCTCTACATTTTACTTCATGATCAACTGAAGAAAAGGCATGATGGCCAGATTATTTTTTTCACTCCTGAGGGACTCAAGGATTGACGGTGTAACCTATGGAGATGGCTTGCTTAATGTAGACTTATTCTTGGACTCTGTTTAAATTGTGTTTTGTTCAAGATGAGTGCTTCAGGCCCCATGGGGCCTCTTGTTTTAGAAATGCTTCAACCGAATGATTTCATTCTTGGTAACCTACTATAAAACGATGACTTACAGATCAAGTTTCATTTGCACACTGTCCATCCATCCATCACTCTGTCAGTCAGTCTGTCAGTCATACTTTAGTTTTCCAGACTTTTTTTTGGAAATGCTTCAAGCGAATGATTTCATTCTTGGTAACCTACTATAGAACTATGACTTACAGATCAAGTTTGAGTTTCATGCTGATTGCATTATTCTTGTGTGAGTTATGGCCCTTGGAAATATGGAAAAGTGCCCAAATATCAGTTTTCCGGACTTTTTTTTTTGGAAACACTTCAACGGAATTCATGCTGATCACATCTAGGTTATAACATTTATATAATTATTAATGCTCATTAGTCTGGTAGGGGACATTGTCTTGCTTCAGCGATACGTGCGCTCGTGTTTTTATATGAAATAAAGTTTTCAAAAACTAAAGGGTTGATTTGCCATCAAAAGAGGAGCAAACAACCTGTTGTTACAGTAGTTTATTGATTCACCCTTGGTCTGTTAGAATGATGAAAAAGTGTTGTCCGAGTCATGTTATTTTAACACTTGAGCCATTTTCTGCCTCTTTTTCTGTTAAAATGCCGAAAGAGTGTTGTGCGAGTCGTGTTATTTTAATTCTTGAGTCATTTTCTACCTCTTTTTATGTAAAAGGGCAAATGACAGCAGTTTGGTCAAAAAGCATTTCAAAGCAAATATGTCAAAGCCAGCAAGTAAAAAAAGGAAAGTCTTGACTTTGGAAGAGAGAATAAAAGTTGAGATGTATGACCATGGTGAGAGTGCCCGCAAAATAGCCAGCAATCTTTGCATTGGAAAGACACAAATTCAATTTATTTTGAAGGACAAGGAGAGTTTGATAAATGAATGAAAAAATTGTTCACAGGTCGATAGAAAATTTGATTGGCTGACGGTTTCCAGACTCTAACTTTCCTTAAAATCAACCGATTTCGATGAAATTTCATATATGGATTACTTTTATCAATACCTAGGTCAAGTTCGAATGTGGGAAATTTTGTACCAAAAATCTGTCCGCTTGCCCCGTGCGTCAACACACCTCGAACTAAAAGCTGTATTTATGAACCAATCTTCACGAAATTTCTTGGATATCTTTGTTATCATTGTGAGACCAGAATAGGTGTTTTGGGGTTTGGTCCAAAAATCAAGGTGGCTGCCTGCAGCTATTTTGTTCCGAAATTGGGTGTAATCAGTTTTTTGTACAGAACTTCTATATGAAAGTTCGGATTTGAATAAATTTCTGTATGACTGTTTAGTAGCATGCAGTACATCACATATAATACAGGTTTTGTTCTCGTGCAAAAATGATGCAAATTAGGGAAACTTTGATTTATTCAGTGCTACTACTAATACATAGTAAGTGCACACCTTCCGTGTTTTTCGTTTCCAGACTCTAACTTTCTTTACAGTCAGTCGATTTCGATGAAATTTGGGTAGTAGATCACTTTCATCAATTGTGAGTCCAAGTTCGAACATGGGCATTTTCCGCGCATTTTTAATTGGGTTGCTTAAATTTGATTGGCTGATGGTTTTCAGACTCGTACTTTCCTTTGAGTTAACCGATTTCAATGAATGGATATATGGATTACTTTTATCAATGCCTAGGTCAAGTTCGAATGTGGGAAATTTTGTACCGAAAATCTCTGTCTGCCCATGCATCAACGCACCTCGGACTAAAAGCTGTATTTATGAAACGATCTTCACAAAACTTCTTATGTATCTTTGTTATCATTGTGAGACCAGAATATGTCTTCATCATTACTTCTTTTGCAACTCTACAAAGTTGGACTCTCCCAGTACCATATACAGACCACCATATTATCTGGACATCACTTCCAAGGTTTCATTAACTTCCAGAGTCACAAGCTTTACAGGTTGGTTAACACTTTTCACATCAGTTTAATGTAATATGTCTTATCATACAGTCTTAAATTTGAGCGATTCTTACAGTTATACTCCACATCACTTTACTTGCTTTGACATTGACCTCCGTGAAAATAAATCTGATAACCACTGTCTGAAGCACTGTCTGTTCTGTCTCTTCTAAATAACTTCCATGTGCAACTCAACTAGATTCCACTGGATGCATTAATTCCCCTTGAAACTGCTGCCCAGTGGGAGACATGAATTTGCTTGTTTTTATTGAAAACATGGCATACAGGGAACAGAAATTAACGTATTCCCAATTGTCACAATTCTTGTCTTATTTCATAATCCTTTCATAAACATTGAACATTATCCTTTTCATCAAACACAACACACAGACAAGTTAAGCTACAGTGTCATTGACACTTCCATTGCTCACTGCTGTCTGGCAGTGAAAAAAAATACTTGCCCAAATAAGGCTCATAGGGGTGGACAAATTCTGAAAAAATAATAGTATGGGTATGATTATTTGGAACACTAGAGTATTAAAAGAAAGACAACAAGACTGCATGTTTGAAACTCTGTTAATGAAACTTTTATTCAGATTGAGTACGTATACAAGTAACTAACTGTATATATATTTGTGCACTGTTTCATAATGTATACACATGTACAAGAATGAATCAATCAGTCAATCAATCAATCAATCAATGAAATAAAATAATGAAACAATACATTTTGATAATACATAATGAAAAATACATTTTTAATTATATATCTATTACATGTACTCCGAATAAAATGAAAAGGTAAAAATAAAATAAAGTAATAATAAAATAGTTTTGTTTGTATTTTCAACCCTATTCCAGCAAATGTACATGAATAAATAAGCTTCCAGTTTACTTTGTACCTGCAAAAAATGTCAAACCTCTTACGAGAGACCACCTCTCTTGAAAGACCACTTTTGTCTTGCAAGAAAGGTGGTCTCTCAAAAGAGGTTCTACTGCATTTGCCTTTGTTACGATGTTATCACAAGTTGAAGGAGTGGCATTGTCAAGAACTTTGAATACAGTACTGGAAAATTCTCAATGGACATTTGACATACTGGAAAAGTACCAGAATCTCAACCAAGTGAGTGTACGAACCCTGTCTAACCCTTTACCCATCGAATCTGCCGCATCCGCCCACGGAATATGCAAATTCAGCAGTTGAAAAAATATTTTTAAAAAATTTTTAACAAAACCATATCATGTGACCCCTCGGAACGAGCTCGTCGATATGCGAATTCCGCAGTTGAAAAATTATTATTCTTCAAAAAATTTCAACAAAACCATATCATGTGACCCCTCGTTGGAACGAACTCATTCCAACGAAGGGTCACATGATATGGTTTTGTTGAAATCTTTTGAAAAATTTAAAAAAATGGTATTTAAAATAATAAATTTTGATATCGTCTGTGTTGGGTAAAGGGCTAAAGTAATCGGCATAGGTGTAAACAATTGGCTAAATCTAAATTGAAACTTCTGTTGTGGACATGTTACAGATTCTGAGAGAGACCTTAATCATTTGAACCCTGGTGGTATCTTCCATGTCGGTTCAACGGCAGCAATTAGAAGAGTCCATATTCATTATTTGGGGGTAAACCAATTAATATTTTTAAACGTGCAGCCTTCGGGCATTGGACTTCAAACTGAAAGGTCCATGGTTCTGTCCCTGCCAGGGCAACTA
This sequence comes from Pictodentalium vernedei, assembly GCA_031216915.1. Taxonomy (NCBI): domain Eukaryota; kingdom Metazoa; phylum Mollusca; class Scaphopoda; order Dentaliida; family Dentaliidae; genus Pictodentalium; species Pictodentalium vernedei. Next base: position 569,260,565 of record CM062297.1, on the reverse strand, counting down.
TGTTTTGTCCTTGGAAAGGCACTTAATCCTGATCCCCCCATGTATACTGTTTGTGCTGAGTTCGTACATTGAAGAGTCTTGACGTTACTCGTCATAGTTGGTGGTTCTCTCCGGGTACTCCGGCTTCCTCCAAACGTAAAACTGTGCGATGCGAATTGGCCTTGTCTATAGAAAGTGTTGTTAAACCTCAATTAGTGAATAAATGACGTATCATATTCCAGGACCAGAAAAGTGGCCTCTCTGGCTCAGGGGTTAAACACAAATAACTAAAATTTATTTGATTTGGTCATCCACAGTAGAAGAATGCCAGGAGTTTTATTTTATTTTACAGGATTTGGAAGGCAAGGTAGAAGTTGATGAACTTCGCTTGGATGTTTTGAGTACCTGTTCAAAGACAGCACAGCCACCTCAATGCATCTCACTGGCCTGGTCATCAGATGGACAAACATTGTTTGCTGGATACACGGACAACTTGATACGGGCTTGGCAGGTTTCAATGGCAGCCAGACAGTGCTGATAAATTATGTGAAAGACAATTTTAAATGCAAGAAAAATGGTCAATTGAAAAATAAATTGTGGAACAGTTAACTGGTTGAGGGCTAGATTATTTTTTGGTGGTCTGAATTTGTTATTCAATATTTGTTTATTACAAATTATTGAGAGTGCCCACTGGCACTCCTCTCCAGTGAATTGTAATTAAAAAAAAATTAAACAAAAAGATTATTTGTATCTGAATGTGAAACATGAACAAGGAAAATGTTGGCTATGCTCTGGTACTCTTTTCTTCTTTTTTTGGAAAGCCCTGATAGTGGCTTCTAGCACTCAACCAGTTCATTACACTTGTTATTTTAAGATTAATAAAACAAGAAAAATGGTCAATTGAAAAATAAATTGTGGAGCAGTTAATTACACTTGTTATTTTAAGATAGCCAGAGTGAATAAAGGGTGGAATTAGGATTTATTTTCTTGGAACAAAAAACAGCTCAGTACTTTTGGTACGCCAGTTGCATTCAGCAAGATTTTCAGTACTTCATTCACGTTTATCAGGGTTAGCATTCAATATTCTAAACAAAAGGGTGTTACTTAAAATTAAGAATTAACAGGAATTCTGTCACAGGCATGGAGATGTAGTTGTAGCTAATTAAAATTGTTTTGTTTATTACAGAGAGATTTAGCTCTAAATTTCCCCCAAAGATGCTTGATGGGTGTGATTGTTCGTGAGATATTTCTGTTATTTGTGGTCATGATTAGCCATTGTGCAGAAATGTGTGACCTTAAACACCAATAAATGAAGAAATAAATTTGTTATTTTGATTTTAGAAGTGATTTAGTCACCCGTTTTTCTTGCAATGCAAATTCTGACTTGCAACCTCAAGCAACACTGTGGATCTGATTCAAGTTTGTTCAAATCGGCCCCCTGGGTTCATATTTGGGCTCAGTATAGATAGGAGCCCGATTTCGAACTTCGTGCATTTCAGGCAAATTTCTTTAAAAATCTTCTCCAGATTGAGCAGGCAGAATCTTTTGATATTTGGTATGCAACATTGTGGGGTGGATCTGATTCAAGTTTGTTCAAATCAGCTCCCTAGATTCATATTTGGGCTCACTATAGAAGCTTGAATTCGAACTTAGTGCATTTCAGGCAAATTTCTTCAAAAATCTTCTTCTCCAGATCCAGCAGGTAGAATCTTTTGATATCTGGTATGCAACATTGCGGGGTGGATCTGATTCAAGTTTGTTCAAATCGGCCCCCTGGATTCATATTTGGGCTTACTATAGAAGCTCAAATTCGAACTTAGTGCATTTCAGGCAAATTTATTAAAAAATCTTCTCCAGATCTAGCAAGCAGAATCTTTTGATATTTGGGATGCAACATTGTGGGATGGATCTGATTCAACAGGGTACATACGCAAAATGAAAAGTGCTTGAATTTGGGCCCCCTCCTTGAAAAGTGCTTAAATTCACTTCTATCCTTGAAAAGTGCTTAATTCGAAGCCAACATCCTTGAAAAGTCCTTGAATTCCATTGTTAAAGCCAATTCAAAATCTAATTTGCAACTAAACAAGTTAATATTAATTAACAAATTTTGAAAATAAAAAAAAGAGCAATTTGCGGTTGGATTACGAAGTTAAATACGCGTATGACAATTTTTTCCTGCAACAGTTCTTATCTTGTCTTGAAAAGTGAGACGCTTGAAAATGTTCGCGATTGCGCAATCTCACAGGAGGTGACGTCATTTTAGCACCGTGTGTGTTTTTGTAAAGTAAAATACCCACTGGAAAATGTGTTTATAACCCTTTGTGGGTAAAAAAGTATACTTGGATAACTGATGTGAAAGAAAAAGCTTCGTGTTCGGTATACAGAAAGGACTTTGACATTGGTTCTATGGGAGAAAGTGCCGTAAAATCCCACCAACGAAGCGACCGACATATCAAATTTTCGAAGGATTTTAGTGGTCCCAAAATGGACCTGTTTGTGAAAACCGATTCGGAAACATCGAAATTAGTGAAATTATCTCCAGTTAATAATAATTTGACGGAAGAAATTTCAGCGTCATCAACTTCAACTAACTTCAACTGTGTCTGTTACAAACTCGACTGTCAATTCTCAACGATTAATTTTGAGTCACTTTTCTACAGATACCAGTGTCTTGAGTGCTGAAGTACTGTGGGTCTTGCACTGTTCAACCACACATTGCTCTTTCAATAGTAACTGTGACATAACGTCTTTATTTACGCGAATGTTTTCGGACAGTCAAATTGCAAAAAAATTCACATGTGGTGAAACAAAATCGAGATATTTAACAGTATTTGGTGTAGCAGATTACTTTGGATTTTCAAACGGTGACTTCAGAGGTAAGCATAGTCTTTGTAAGACTGTGACCCGGGGCCCTCACAGTCTTTGAGAAACCCGTTCAAATTTCATCTGACTAAAACTGAAAGAAACTGGCCGTATTTGGGTCGACTCAGTTCAAAGATAAACAAATTGTCGCGCATGCGCACAGATACATGCGCATGTGTAGTACAATTTGTTTATCTTTGAAATCGATGTTTTTTAACGCGGTGAAGTCGGATATTTTTCAACATTTCTTGAATTTGATGCTGTGTTTGCGTTAAAAAATGATGCAGACACGTAAATAAATTATATTTGGGCTAAGTGCGACAAGTAGAATGTTGATTATGTGATTTTTGTCTTTGATATGAAGCGTGAACTGAGTCGACCCAAATGCGGCCAGTTTCTTTCAGTTTTAGTCAGATGAAATTTGAACGGGTTTCTCAAAGACTGTGAGGGCCAGGAGGTCACAGTCTTACAAAGACTAAGGTAAGCATAACTGTTTGACTTTCCTATAATATATACATGCATTAAAACAAATATCTCATCATTTCTTAGCTTTGAACACTGTGTCGTACTGAATTTAAGTTATTAATCAATGTTTACGGCTGGGAAATAGTGCTTAAAAATCCAATTTTAACCCTTGTAAAGTGCTTAAAAAGTGCTTAAATTTGATTTCCCAAAAGAGTGGGAACCCTGTTCAAGTTTGTTCAAATCGGCTCCCTAAATTCATATTTGGGCTCACTATAGAAGCTCGAATTCGAACTTAGTGCATTTCAGGCAAATTTCTTCAAAAATCTTCTCCAGATCCAGCAGGCAGAATCTTTTCATATTTGGTATGCAACATTGTGGGGTGGATCTGATTCAAGTTTGTTCAAGTCGGCTCCCTAGATTCATATTTGGGCTCAATATAGAAGCTCGAATTCGAACTTAGTGCATTTCAGGCAAATTTCTTCAAAAATCTTCTTCTCCAGATCCCGCAGGCAGAATCTTTTGATATTTGTTATGCAACATTGTGGGGAGGATCTGATTCAAGTTTGTTCAAATCAACCCCCCCGCCCCCTCCTGGGTTTACATTTGAGCTCAGTATAGGAGCCCAAATTTGAACTTCGTGCATTTCAGGCAAATTTCTTAAATCTTCTCCAGATCCAGCAGGCAGAATCTTTTGATATTTGGTATGCAAAATTGTGGGGTGGATCTGATTCAAATTTGTTCAAATCGGCTCCGTAGATTCATATTTGGGTTCACTATAGAAGCTCGAATTCGAACTTAGTGCATTTCAGGCAAATTTCTTAAAAAAAATCTTCTTCTCCAGATCCAGCAGGCAGAATCTTTTGATATTTGGTATACAACATTGAGGGGTGGATCTGATTCAAGTTTGTTCAAATCGGCCCCCTGGGTTTATATTTGGGCTCAGTATAGGGGCCCAAATTTGAACTTGGTGCATTTCAGACAAATTTCTTTGAAAATCTTCTTCTCAAGATTCAGCAGGCAGAATCTTTTGATATTGGGTATGCACCATGCTTAGGGCGGTGAGATTCAAGTTTGTTCAAGCCAAGTCCCTGGGTTCATATTTGGGCTCACTGTGGTAGCCCGAATTATAACTTAGTTCAAAATGAGGAATTTTTTTTTAAAAATCTTTTTCTTCAGATCCAGCAGTCGGAATGTTTTGATATTTGGTGTGCAGCTTCCTTAGGGGGGGTGAGATTCAAGTTTGTTAAAGCCAAGTCCCTGAATTCATATATGGGTTCCCTGTGGGAGCCTGAATTATAACTTAGTTCAATATGAGGAATATTCTTTAAAAATCTTTCTTTTTTTAGATCCACTTTTTAGAATCTTTGGATATTTGGTATAAGCTTTTCTTAGGAGGAGCAGATGCAACTTGTTGAAATCAATTCTTTGGGTTGATATTTAGGCTACCATGTCAAGTGAGCGCCCTCAGGCCCCTTGGGGCCTCCTGTTCTGAATTTTGTTGAAAAACATGCCTGGCAGTGGCCATCTTGGATTTGGCATATAAATTGTCAACAATTCCATTAGCAGACCCTACAAGCTGCATCTCTCACCCGATCTTTTTCAAATTTTATATGTAACTTTGGTATGATGTCGAGATGGGAGTTATCAAATTTTTCTGCATTCCTTTGAAAGGCATGGCCTCCACAACATGGCCACCACCGGCCATCTTGGATTTGACATATAAATTATTTGCAATTCCATTAGTACACCCATCAGGCCCCATCCCTCACCCAATTTTTTCAGTTTTCATATGTAGCTTTGGTGTGATGTCTTTTCTGTAGAAACTTGATTGAATGACTTGGCATTACTGGATCTTTCTATTCAGTTCAGTCCCTTCTTGGACAAGTTGAGCTGCAGTGACATTGACACTTTCTTTTTTTTTTTGTCTTAAAAACAAAGTTTATGACCCCTCATTGGAACGATCTTGTTGAGCTCGTTCCATGTAGGTGTCAGAAGCTGCATTTTTGATAAAAAAAAATTAGTTGTTCAATAATTTTGTTAGAAGGCATCACATTTCAAGAATGTTCTGCATTTTCTCTTGGAAGTAAACTTTTTTCTGTTCATACAGATTAATCATTACAGAATTTATTAGAGAGTGCCTGTAGGTACTCACTCCAATAAATTGTTACAAGGCAAATCTGTAGAAACCAATTCTAACAAAAGGAATTAATCACTCGTCCAGTTGATTTAAACTTGTATGGTTATGTGATTTTATCTTAAATGGGTATGGTGGGGGGGGGGGAGGGGGGGTCTCTTGAAAGAACTTTCCGAGATTCTCTCACTTCCAATAGTAATTTGCATTCCTCCAGTTGAAGGTGTAGGTCTGCATGAATTTGATATTGCGTTTTTTTAAAAAAAAAGCCCAACCTCCTAAAGAGTAAGAGTATTCTTTAAAAATCTTCAGATTCACCAGACAGAATCTTTTGACAGTTGCCACACCGCACCCTTTTGAGGCTCAGATTCAAGTTTGTTGAAATCAAATATGAGTTACCGGTAATACTGGAGCTATCTATGAAAACCCAAATTTTTAACTTTGTGCAATATGAGGAATATTCTTCAAAAATCATCTTTAGTTCCACCAGTCAGTAATCTTTTATATTTGGTATACAGCATCTTTATGAGCATCAGATTCAAGTTTGTTCAAATCATGCCACAGGGTTGATATTTGGTCTCTCTATGTGAGCCCAAATTTTAATTTGGTGCAATATGAGGAAAATTCTTATTAAATCTTATTGAGATCCACCATTCAGAATCTTTTGATATTGAGTATGTAGCATCCTTAGTGAGGTAACATACAACTTTATTTCTCTATATTTTGTGGAAATCTAATTTCCCGTTCATATGAAGCATTTGTAATAATGCAATTTTCTTTGGAAAGATCTGAGATGTTTGGCAGTGCTTGTTCTCTCAAACTGTGGCCCCAACCAGTGAAAACTCAAAAAAGTGACCAATTATGTTTTTAAATCTCTTTGCGAACAATGAAAAGGTCTTTGTCAGGTGGGTTCTTCAGGTCTCTTTTGTTTTTGACCTATCATGTATCTATTTTGACCTGCCAGATTATAAATGTGTTAAAGATGGGGATTGCTTGTAGTTTCAGGTTTTGTATTGGTCGTAGTGTTGAATCGAATCTGGGATTCTGGAGTCGATTAGTCGACACCCAAAAGTTGAAGTCGGCAACCCACTTTCTGCCACCAAGATTTACATAGCAACACCTCTGCAGGTTAATATTTTTCTCCACTTGTGCACTTTATCAAGTCCGGTTGATAAATAGTGCATGGGAATTTCTCTGTATAGTGCTGAGCAATATTAGCCAAAATAATAATCGCAGTTTGGGTGAAAGTAGATTGTGATTAACGATACAAGCACGATATTGTTCTCTTGTGAAGGTTGTGTTTATTCGGTCAATTTGGTGATAAATAATGTTAATACAGTTCAGGGTGCTTAATGCAATAGACTCTGCCTTACTAATCAGAAATATAGTGAGCACATACACTCATGTCTCCATTTGATAACTCTGATTTAAAATATATGTTGTGAACTTGTCTGTGCATGGTCTGCAGATGGATTGACACGGAACTTATTAAAATGTAATATTTATTTTTCAACTTTTTACCTCCCTTGATGTGCTTCAATGTTTACTGGAGGTCTCGTTACAGTTATTCAGGTGAAAATGTCGGCTTTTCAAGAAATGTTCAGTAACACGGCCGAAGATATTTCGCATTTAAATTACCTCCCCTATTCACAATACTCACAATGTATATAGTTTCTGGAAGCTCTGAATATGGCCCTTTCTGGAGACAACTGTACACAACAAAAATCTTAAGTATCACTCAAATACACTCAGCCGAATGACACAGTTGATGGCTAAAAAAATGGCTCAAAATGGTCAAAATTTTCTCATTTTGGGGATAAATTTCCAATTTTTGTGCATCGATAGTGATAAAACTGTTATAGGAATTCCTCCACTGAGGATTTTACAGCATAACATGATCATTCTGACAAATAAAAAACATATGGGTTTCTTATTCATTTTCTCAGAAGGCTTTCTCAAAGCAAATTTACACAAAAATTGTCCCATTTGTAAACTGCAAATTGTCAGGTCCCAAACAGGTTTGGGTTTGTCATTTAACACTTCCATGTGACCTTGACCCCCAATTGAAATGCACTTGACAATACACAGTTTGAATCAAGACCATCAACAGATTATTTTGGCCATATCACCATTAATGAGAATTATTTACTAAATCCACCCCACCATAAACTAAAACTATAGCTTAAAATAGTCATTTGGCTGAGGATATCCAATAACCTCGGAAATTACCTTTTAATAGGAAACGAGACCTTAAGTGAAAAATAAAAAATTCTCCACACTCTCAGAAACAGTAAATGTGCATCTGTATTTAATTCTGAGAAAAATGATGAATGGCACATATGAAAAAATTGTTAATTTAGTGCCCTTAAGCCCCATGGATAGCGGCAGACCGAGCACTCTGACAGCCAGTTTCTTTATGTTTCTTTGCGCAGTAATGTTCAGTGAGAGAAGGCCTATTCTTTCACATTTCTGACTGATAAAAACTCTGTGGAGTAAATTTTGCATTAGATGAAAGCATGTAACACCAGTGGTTCCCCTATTTTACCAAGGCAGTATGTTTTAACCTGAGAGAAGAAAGTTAGATTTCAATTTAGATGGATGCACAGCTGTAACACCATGGACAATAGCTATCATGGCAGCTGTGTTGGTATATTGGCCAATGATCAGACTAAACCAATGGTGATGGATGATTTATTTTTGATGTGCACAGTCACTTTCAGCACCAAAAGCTACATCAGGATCACACATTAACTGATAAAATTTTTTAAAAAAAAACAGAAATTACATTCATTTGTAAACTGCATCCTCCCTCAAAATGCATATTTCAGTCCCCACCCACCCACTCTTTTCCACAGCATTCTCAATTCACCCTCCTCATTTGGCTAAGCATCATTCACTGATTCTATCAATTATAATATAATGAGTGTAACAAACATCTGCCATTGAAAAAAAGATTTAATTTACTTTTTTTCTCCCTCCCTTTTATTAGCTCACCTGGCCTAAAAGGTCATGTGAGCTTTTCTCATCACTTGGCGTCCGTCGTCGTCTGGCATCCGTAAACTTTTCCATTTTCATTTTCTCTGTAACCGCTGAGCCGGCGTGAACCAAGCTTTGCAGGAATGGTCTATGGGAGGTCCTCTACAAACGATCCTCATTAGCTTAACTTGACAAAGTCAGGATAACCTATTGCCATCACACGTGCGGAAGTCTGTTGGTCTGTGAATCTGTTCACATTTTCCTTTAGCACCGGCTACACCCCGCAGTTCTTGTCTGATCGTCACAAAATTTCATATGCAGGTTTGGGGTCATGTCTGGATGAGAACGTCCCCTTTTGGTCGCGATCGGTCAACTGGTATGGCTGCCAAAACCCGAAAACCATTAGCACAGTCTACAGGTCGTATTTATGAAGGGATTTCATTGTAACTTGGTAGAATGACTCCTTATGTCTAGATGAGAATTTCCCCATTTGGGCATGATCTGCCAACCGTGACGACTGCCCGAGCCCAAAACCCCAAAACCTTTAGCACAGTCTACAGGTCATATTTATTGAGGACTTTCATTGTAACTTGGTGTGTTGCCTTCATATGTCTAGATGAGAAAGTCCCCTTTTGGACGTGATTGGGCAACTGTGACGGCTACAGGGGCCCGAAGCCCAAAAACCTTTAGCACAGTCTACAGGTCATATTTATGAAGGGATTTCATTGTAACTTGGTAGGATGACTCCAAATAATGTCCAGATGAGAACGTCCCATTTTGATTGCGATCATTCAGCCTTGATGGGTGCCCGAGCCCAAAAACCTTTAGCATAGGCCACCCATCAGCACCAAAATATCCCGTGATTTTAACCTGCTTTGGTGATATTTTGTAACTGGCCTTTTTTGGAGCCGAAGTAGGGCCCCTAAATGTGGTCCGATTGGGACGGTTGAGGTGTCAATCTTCTTTATTCCATGGGGGCCACCCATCAACAACAAAATATCGCGTGATTTTAACATGCTTTGGTGATATTTTGTAACTGGACCTTTTTTTTTGACGAGATAGATTCAAATAAATACCACCTTAGGGTATCACACCACAAACACTATTACCAGAGGGGTCAGTCACCCTGTCCAACCATCGCCAACCGTCAAACCAAGGGGCTTAAAAACAGGGGTTTGATTTTATCGGCCGTTTGATGCAATAGATTCAAATAAATACCACCATAGGGTGGCACACCACAAGCACTATTACCAGAGGGGTCAACCACACTGGCCAACCACCGCCACCCATCAAGCAAGTGGCTTAAAGACAGCGGTTTTGATTTTCTCAGCTGTTTGACGCAACAGATTTAAATAAATACCACCATAGGTTCGCACACCACAAACACTATTACCAGAGCGGTCAACCACCGCCAATCGTCCAACCAAGAGGCTTAAAAACAAGGGTTTTGATTTTCCCGGCCGTTTGACGCAATAGATTCAAATAAATACCACCATAGGGTGGCATACCACAAACACTATTACCAGAGGGGTCAACCACCCCAGCCAACCACCGCCAACCAAGAGGCTTAAAAACAAGGGTTTTGATTTTCTCTGCCATTTGATGCAATAGATTCAAATAAATACCACCATAGGGTGGCACACCACAAACACTATTACCAGAGGTGTCAACCACCCCGGCCAACCACTGCCGACCATCCAAGAGGCTTAAAAACAGGGGTTTTGATTTTCTCAGCAGTTTGACGCAATAGATTCATATAAATACCACCAAAGGGTGGCACACCACAAACCCTATTACCAGAGGGCTCAACCACCGACAACCGTCCAATCAAGAGGCTTAAAAACAGGGGTTTGATTTTCTCGGCCGTTTTACGCAATAGATTAAATAAATAGCACCATCGGGTGGCACACCACAAACACTATTACCAGAGGGGTCAGCCACCCCTGCTAACCACCACCAACCATCCAACTAAGAGGGTTAGAAACAGGGGTTTTGATTTTCTCGGCCGTTTGACGCAATGAATTCAAACAAATACCACCATAGGGTGGCACACCATAAACACTTTTACCAGAGGAGTCAACAACCCAGGACCACCATTGCCAACCATCCAACCAAGAGGCTTACGAACAGGGGTTTTGATTTTCTTGGCCGTTTCACGCAATCGATTCAAATAAACACCACCATAGGGTGGCACACCACAACCACTATTACCAGAGGGGTCAACCACCCCGGCCAACCACCGCCAACTGTCCAACCAAGAGGCTGAAAAACAGGGGTTTTGATTTTCCCGGCCGTTTAACACAGTAGATTCAAATAATACCACCACAGGGTGGCGCACCACAAACACTATTACCAGAAGGGTCAATCACCCCGGCCATCCACCGCCAACCGTCCAACCAAGAGGCTTAAAAACAGGGATTTTGATTTTCTCGGCTGTTGCACGCAATCGATTCAGATAAATACAACCATAGGGTGGCACACCACAAACACTATTCCCAGAGAGGTCAACCACCCCGACCAACTACCGCCAACCATCCAATCAAGAGGCTTAAAAACAGGGGTTTTGATTTTTTCTTGGCCGTTTGATGAAATAGATTCCAATAAATACCACCATAGGGTGGAACACCACAAACACTATTACCAGAGAGGTCAACCACCCGGGCCAACCACCGCCAACCATCCATGTGTCTTAAAAACAGGGGTTTTGATTTTCTCAGCCACTTAACACAATATATTCAAATAAATACCACCGTAAGGTGGCACAAAACGAACACTATTGCTAGAGGAATCAACCACGCCGGCCAGCCACCGCCAACCATCCAACCAAGAGGCTTAAAAACAGGGGTTTTGATTTTCTCGGCCGTTTGACGAAATAGATTCAAATAAATACCACCGTAGGGTGACACACCACAAACACTATTACCAGAGGGGTCAGTCACCCTGGCCAACCATCGCCAACCGTCAAACCAAGGGGCTTAAAAACAGGGGTTTGATTTTATCGGCCGTTTGATGCAATAAATTTAAATAAATACCACCATACGGTGGCACACCACAAACACTATTACCAGAGGAGTCAACCACCACGGCCAACCGTCCAACCCCGAGGCTTAAAAACAGGGGTTTTGATTTTCTCGGCCGTTTGACGAAATAGTTTCAAATAAATACTACCGTAGGGTGACACACCACAAACAAACACTATTACCAGAGGGGTCAGTCACCCTGACCAACCATCGCCAACCGTCAAACCAAGGGGCTTAAAAACAGGGGTTTTGATTTTCTCGGCCATTTGACGCAATAGATTCAAATAAATACCACCTTAGGGTGGCACACCACAAACACTAGTACCAGAGGGGTCAACTACCCCAGCCAACAACCGCTAACCATCCAAGCGAGAGGCTTAAAAACAGGGGTTTTGATTTTCTCTGCTGTTTGACGCAATAGATTCAAACAAATACCACCATAGGGTGGCACACCACAAACATTATTACCAGAGGGGCCAACCGTCCAACCAAGAGGTTTTAAAACAGGGCTTTCATTTTCCCGGCCGTTTGATGCAATAGATTCAAATAAATACCACCATGGGGTGGCACACCACAAACACTATTACCAGAGGAGTCAACCACCCAGGGCAACCACCGCCAACCGTCCACCCAAGAGGCCTAAATACAGGTATATTTTTAGCTCATCTTGACAAAGTCAAGCTGAGCTAATCTCATCGCTCTCCGTCCGTCGTCCGTCAACACCATGTTTTGGTCTTCTCCTCCAAAGCCACTGGGTCAATTCAAGTGAAAGTTTGTGTGAGTGATTGTCCCAAAGGGGCATTTCATTTTTGTTCAACTCAGCATGCCCGGCCCCATAGGGAGGGAGTGGGGGAAAATGCTCCAAAATATTTTTAAAATCATCTTCTCAAGAACTGGTCAGTGTGTACAATGACTTGATATTTGCTATGGAGCTTCCATATGAGGTGTAGAATCAAGTTTGTTCAAACGAAGTTCGTGAAGTAATATTTGGCTTTGTAATAGGAGGGGTAAGATTTTTGGCCCCGCCCAAAATTTCTATTTTCTGAACCGATGGCCTGGTATGAACCAAATTTGGTTTGTGGTAGTATTGGGTCATAAGTACTTGACCCATGCAAAAAAAAAAAATTCCCGCATCCCCATGGGAACCCTGGGAGCTAAAAACAGAAATAATTTCAAACGCCCATATTTCCCAAACCCCACGGAACAGAGAGCTTTTTTTTGGTATGAAGTATCCTTATGACCAGTAGAATTGAATGGTAAAAAAAAATTGCCATCGGTTATGTTACGGTGTTCAGTAATGGGCATCGAAAAAATGCTGAGTCAGCATATTTGCAAAAATTTAAAAAAATCTTTTCTCCAGAACCAATCACCAGAATCTTTTGATATTTGGTATACAGCATTCATAGGGGGGTCAGATAAAAGTTTGTTGAAATAAAGCTCATTGGTTCATATTTGGGCTCTCTACAGGAGCCCGAAGTTTTAACATAGGGTAATATTCTTTAAAAATCTTCTTCTTCAGAACCACCAGTCAGAATCTTTTAATATTTGGTATACATCATTGTAATGAGGGTCAGATTCTAGATTGTTCAAACCAAGTCCCTAGGTAAATATTTGGGCTTCCTATGGAAGCCCAAATTTTATCTTTGTTCAATATGGAGGGTAATTTAAAAAAATCTTCAGATCCATCAGTCAGAATGCTTTGATATTTGGTATGCAACATCTCTATGGGAGTCAGTTTCAAGTTTGTTCAAATCAGATCCCTGGGTATATATTTGGGCTCACTATGGTAGCCCAAATTTTTACTTAGTGCAATATGAGGAAATTTCTTTAAAAATCTTCTTCTTCAGATCCACCAGTCGGAATGCTTTTATATAACATCTCGGAAGGGGGGGGGGGGGGGGGGGGGGGTCAGATTCCAGGTTGTTCAATTCGAGTGCCTAGGTTAATATTTGGGCTCCATATGGGAACATGAAATTTAACTTAGTACAATATGAGGGAATTTCTTCAAAAATCTTCTTCAGATTCACTTGTCAGAATGCTTTCACATTTGGTATACAACATCTCTAGGGGGGGGGGGGGGGGGGGGGTCAGATTCAAGTTTGTTCAAATCAGATCCCTAGGTATATATTTGGGCTCGCTATGGTAGCCCAAATTTTTACTTAGTGCAATATGAGGAAATTTCTTTAAAAATCTTCTTCAGATTCACCAGTCGGAATGCTTTTATATTTGGTATACAACATCTCTAGGGGGGTCAGATTCCAGGTTGTTCGATTGCCTAGATTAATATTTGGGCTCCATATGGGAACATGAAATTTAACTTAGTACAATATGAGGGAATTTCTTCAAAAATCTTCTTCTTCAGATTCACTTGTCAGAATGCTTTGACATTTGGTATACAACATCTCTAGGGGGTCAGATTCAAATTTGTTCAAATCGCATCCATAGGTTAATATTTGGGCTCACTGTGGTAGCCCAAATTTGAACTTAGTGCAATTCAAAGAAATTTCTTTACAATTTCTCTTCTTCAGATCCAACAGTCAGAATGCTTTCATATTCGGTACACAACATCTCTAGGGAAGTCAGATTTAACTGTGTTCAAATCAAGAGCCTGGGTTAATATTTGGGCTCTCTATGGGAGCCGGAATTGGCCATTTTGCTGCTGAATTAAAAATTTTGTATTCAGTACCCTCTAGAGGTACTAAGATTAATCCACATAGGTTGTATCAAGGGGCTTCATAGGGGAGCTCTACATTTTACTTCATGATCAACTGAAGAAAAGGCATGATGCCCGGATTATTTTTGTCACTCCTGAGGGACTCAAGGATTGACAGTGTAGCCTGTGGAGATGGCTTGCTTAATGTAGACTCATTCTTGGACTCTGTTTGAATTGTGTTCTGTACAAGATGAGCGCTTCAGGCCCCATGGGGCTTCTTGTTTGATTTTCTCGACCGTTTGACGCAATAGATTCAAATAAATACCACCGTAGAATGGCACGCCACAAACACTCATACCAGAGGGGTCAACCAACCACCGCAACCATCCAAGAAAGAGGCTTAAACACAGGGGTTTTGATTTTCTCGGCCGTTTGACGCAATAGATTCAGATAAATACCACCATAGGGTGGCACACCACAAACACGATTACCAGAGGGGTCAACCACTGCCACCCATCCAACAAAGAGGTTTTAAAACGGGTCTTGATTTTCTCAGCCGTTTGCCACAATAGCTTCAAATAAATACCACAGTAGGGTGGCACACCACAAGCACTATTACCAGAGGAGTCAACCACACTGGCCAACCACCGCCACCCGTCAACCAAGCGGCTTAAAAACAGGGGTTTTGATTTTCTCGGCCGTTTGACGCAATAGATTCAAATAAATACCACCATAGGGTGGCACACCACAAACACTATTACCAGAGGGGTCAACCACCGTCATCCGTCCAACCAAGAGGCTCAAAAGCAGGGTGTTTGATTTTCTCGGCCGTTTGACGAAATAGATTCAAATAAATACCACCACAGGGTGGCACACCACAAGCACTATTACCAAAGGGGTCAACCACCCCGGCCAACCACCGCCAACCGTCCAAGCAAGAGGCTCAAAAACGGGTTTTGATTTTCTCGGCCGTTTGATGCAACAGATTCAAATAAATACCACCACGGGGTGGCCCACCACAAACACTATTACCAGCGGGGTCAACCACCCCGGCCAACCACCGCCAACCATCCTATCAAGAGGCTTAAAAACAGACGTTTTGATTTTCTCGGTCGTTTGACGCAATAGATTCAAATAAATACCACCACAGGGTGGCACACCACAAACATTATTACCAGGGGAGTCAACCACCCCAGCAAGCACTGCCAACCGTCCAAGCAAGAGGCTTAAAAACTGGTTTTGATTTTCTCTGCCATTTGACGCAATAGATTAATTAAGTAAATACCATCATAGGTTGGCACACCACAAACACTATTACCAGAGGGGTCAACCACCCCGGGCAACCACCGCCAACCGTCCAACCAAG
Organism: Pictodentalium vernedei; assembly: GCA_031216915.1. Classification (NCBI taxonomy): domain Eukaryota; kingdom Metazoa; phylum Mollusca; class Scaphopoda; order Dentaliida; family Dentaliidae; genus Pictodentalium; species Pictodentalium vernedei. The sequence continues at coordinate 569,245,113 of CM062297.1, read as the reverse complement.
AGGCTTAAAAACAGGGGTTTGATTTTCTCGGCCGTTTCACGCAATCGATTCAAATAAATACCAGCATAGGGTGGCACACCACAAACACTATTACCAGAGGAGTCAACCACCCGGGACAACCATCGCCAACTGTCCAACCAAGATGCTTACGAACAAGGGTTTTGATATTCTCGGCCGTTTGACGAAATAGATTCAAATAAATACCACCACAGGGTGGCACACCACAAACACTATTACCAGAGGGGTCAGCCAACCACTGACAACCGTCCAACCAAGAGGCTTAAAAACAGGGGTTTGATTTTCTGGGCCGTCTGACGCAAAAAATTTAAAGAAATACCACCAAAGGGTGGCACACCAAAAAGACTTACCAGAAGGGTCAACCACCCCAGCCAACCACTGACAACCGTCCAACCAAGGGGCTTTAAAAGAGGGGGTTTTGATTTTCTTGGCCGTTTGATGCAATAGAATCAAATAAATACCACCATGGGGTGGCCAGCACAAACGCTATTACCAGCGGGGTCAACCACCCCGGCCAACCACTGCCAGCCGTCCAACCAAGAGGCTTAAAAACAGACGTTTTGATTTTCTCGGTCGTTTGACGCAATAGATTCAAATAAATACCACCACAGGGTGGCACACCACAAACATTATTACCAGGGGAGTCAACCACCCCGGCCAAGCTCCGCCAACAGTCCTAGCAAGAGGCTTAAAAACGAGTTTTGATTTTCTCGGCCATTTGACGCAATAGATTCAAGTAAATACCATCATAGGTTGGCACACCACAAACACTATTACCAGAGGGGTCAACCACCCTGACCAAACACCGCCATCCGTCCAACCAAGAGGCTTAAAAACAGGGTGTTTGATTTTCTCGGCCATTTGATGCAATAGATCCAAATAAATACCACCATAGGGTGGCACACCACAAGCACTATTACCAAAGGGGTCAACCACCCAGGCCAACCATCCAACCAAGATGCTTAAAACAAGGGTTTTGATTTTATCGGCCGTGTGATGCAAAAGATTCAAATAAATACCACCATAGGGTGGCACACCACACACAATATTACCAGAAGGGTCAACCACCCCGGCCAACCTCCGCCAATTGCCCAACCAAGAGGCTTAAAAACAGGGTGTTAGATTTTCTCGGCCGTTTGATGCAAGAGAATCAAATAAATACCACCATAGGGTGGCACACCACAAACACTATTACCAGAGGGGTCAACCACCCAGCCAACCTCCGCCAAGTGCCCAACCAAGAGGCTTAAAATCAGGGGTTTTGATTTTCTTGGCCGTTTGACGCAAGAGATTCAAATAAATACCACCATAGGGTGGCACACCACAAACCCTATTACCAGAGGAGTCAACCACTGCCAACTGTCCAACCAAGAGGCTTAAAAACAGGGGTTTTGATTTTCTTGGCCGTTTGACGCAAGAGATTCAAATAAATACCACCATAGGGTGGCACACCACAAACACTATTACCAGAGGGGTCAACCACCCCGACCAACCACCGCCATCCGTCCAACCAAGAGGCTTAAAACAGGATGTTTGATTTTCTCGGCCGTTTGACGCAATAGATCCAAATAAATACCACCATAGGGTGGCACACCACAAGCACTATTACCAAAGGGGTCAACCAACCACCGCCAACCATCCAACCAAGAGGCTTAAAAACAGGGGTTTTGATTTTATCGGCCGTTTGACACAATAGATTTAAATAAATACCACCATATGGTGGCACACCACACACACTACTACCAGAGGGGTCAACCACCCGGCCAACCACCGCCAACCGTCCAACCAAGAGGCTTAAAAACGGGTTTTGATTTTCTCAGCCGTTTGCCACAATAGCTTCAAATAAATACCATAGTAGGGTGGCAAATCACAAGCACTATTACCAGAAGGGGTCAACCATACTGGCCAACCATCACCACCCGTCAACCAAGCGGCTTAAAAACAGGGGGTTTGATTTTCTTGGCCATTTGACGCAATAGATTCAAATAAATACTACCATAGGGTGGCACACCACAAACACTATTACCAGAGGGGTCAACCACCCGGCCAACTTCCGCCAAGTGCCCAACCAAGAGGCTTAAAATCAGGGGTTTTGATTTTCTTGGCCGTTTGATGCAAGAGATTCAAATAAATACCACCATAGGGTGGCACACCACAAACCCTATTACCAGAGGGGTCAACCACCGCCAACTGTCCAACCAAGAGGCTTAAAAACAGGGTGTTTGATTTTCTCGGCCGTTTGATGCAATAGATTCAAATAAATACCATGGTAGGTGGCTCACCACAAACACTATTACCAGAGGGGTCACCAACCACCGCCAACAGTCCAGCCAAGAGGCTTAAAAACAGGAGGGGGGGGGGGGGGGGTGTTTTTCTCGGCCGTTTGACGCAATAGATTAAAATAAATACCACCATAGGGTGGCACACCACAAACACTATTACCAGAGGGGTCAACCACCCCGACCAACCACCGCCATCCGTCCAACCAAGAGGCTTAAAACAGGGTGTTTGATTTTCTCGGCCGTTTGACGCAATAGATCCAAATAAATACCACCATAGGGTGGCACACCACAAGCACTATTACCAAAGGGGTCAACCACCCCGGCCAACCATCCAACCAAGAGGCTTAAAAACAGGTTTTTTTTATTTTATCGGCCGTTTGACACAATAGATTCAAATAAATACCACCATAGGGTGGCACATCACAAACTCTATTACCAGAAGGGTCAACCACCCAGGCCAACCCCCGCCAATCGCCCAACCAAGAGGCTTAAAACAGGGTGTTTGATTTTCTCGGCCGTTTGATGCAAGAGATTCAAATAAATACCACCATAGTGTGGCACACCACAAACCCTATTACCTGAGGGGTCAACCACCGCCCAACCAAGAGGCTTAAAAACGGGTTTTGATTTTCTCAGCCGTTTGCCACAATAGCTTCAAATAAATACCACAATAGGGTGGCACACCACAAGCACTATTACTAGTGGGATCAACCACACTGGCCAACCACAGCCACCCGTCAACCAAGCGTCTTAAAAGCAGGGGTTTTGATTTTCTCGGCCGTTTGCCACAATAGATTCAAATAAATACCACCGTAGGGTGACACACATCCACACTATTACCAGAGGGGGTCAACCACCCCGACCAACCACCTCCATCCATCTACCCAAGAGGCTTAAAAACGGTGTTTGATTTTCTCGGCCGTTTGATGCAATAGATTCAAATAAATACCATGGTAGGTGGCTCACCACAAACACTATTACCAGAGGGGTCACCCACCCCAGCCAACCACCGCCAACGGTCCAACCAAGAGGCTTAGAAAAAGGGGGTGGGGGGGGGGGATTTTCTCGGCCGTTTGACGCAATTTATTGATGTTTAAGGTCACATATTTATGCACAATGGTAATTCCAGTGTTGACATAGTCGCTAGGGAGATGTTCGTACACCCTAAACTCGCCTAAAAGAATGGTTTTAGATAGAGATAGCGCCGCTCTTGGTATTGGTGTCAAGGTCAGAGGACACGGACGTGAAAGTAAACGTTATCACAGGATTGCTTTCCTAGTAAACTACTTCCGGCCATCAAAAGCACGGTCGTCGTTGAGAACATCAAATTGTTATGTGTAGCCCAGAGGAAATAGCTTCCAGGTTCAAAAAGCACGGACGTCGTTGTGAATGTCAAGGTCGAATATAATTCACTGGAGGTGAGAAGTATGTGACTGGTTATCCAGGTTGTAGCGGAAGAGAGCAGTGGTTACGAGCGTGGCCCACATGTTGTGTGGGAGGGGCGTTGGAAGCCCAGGGTAGGTGCTCATCCAATACGCTCTATCCTCGTAGGAGGATGCGAATTAAGGTAGGTAGCAGGTGGTATGATCATGCGTTCAGATAGTTAGTTGCCTGTAGTAAATGTGCTCATCGAGCCCCAGCTCCATGTGTGTGTGGGGGGAGGGGGGGGGGGCGCAAGTAGACCGTAGACTGGTAACGGTTAGTTGTGGTAGGTTGTACTGCCAGTGGGAGACCGGATGGTTGATGGGTGGGTCTCTCCGACACTATGCCTTGTAGGTGGTAGTTGGGCACATAGTAGGGTGTCATTAAGGTTTGTGCCGCGTTTGAAAGCCAGAATTGGAGGCTCCGGGAATATTCTACGCAGTGTGGTACTGTTGGATATGAGTTCCCAATATTTTAGGAGTGCCTTCTTGATCTTAGAAATGTACGGGTTGAAGGTCGTAGTGAATACCAGAGGTGGCTCCATGTAAGCTTTATTTGTCCGACCCCGATTACTGTTTGTATGCAGCGTGGGTCGATCCGTAAAGTTGACATTGGTGAGTACAGGCTCAATTTCCTGCATGGTGTAACCCCGTGGTAGGAGTTTATTTACAAACTGTTCTTTGGGGTATATATATAGCGCGTTTCACATGAGTTGTTGCGTATAAAGCACGTCAGTTCACCCTTGATGAAACCCATGAACGTACCAGGGGGTGGGGGGGGGGGGGGGGTGAGCGGATTGGCGTTGGAGGTATTGGAATGTCTCCGTTGGTTTGATGTGGAGGCGCACATCCAGAACGCCGGTGGCTTGGAACCTATCATCTTTGTAAATCTCGGTATCAAGGAACGTGACCTTGGTGGTCGAGGCTTCATATACAAAGCGAAATGTCGGGTGTGATTGGTTTGCTCTTTCCATGAAGCTATGCAGGTCCGCTTCGGATCCTGTCCAGATGATAAAGGTATCATCACGATATCGGAGCCAATTGTGGATTTTGACATGTTGCCCGTCCCCATATGACCCCTCTTTATGGGGCAACCAAGGCCCTAAAAGTGACAACCTCCCAGAAAACCTTCTAGATGAGCAAATATGATCAAATAAAAGGTGCTGTAGGGTGGCACCAATGAAGACGAGTTGATTGACATGTTGGCCGTCCCCATATGACCCATCTTTACGGGGCAACCAAGGCCCTAAAAGTGACAGCCTCCCAGAGAACCTTTTGGATGGGCAAATCTGATCAAATAAAAGGTGCTGTAGGGTGGCACAAATGAAGACGAGTTGATTGACATGTTGCCCGTCCCCATATGGCCCCTCTTTATGGGGCAACCAAGGCCCTAAAAGTGACAACCTCCCAGAAAACCTAGATGGGCAAATCTGATTAAATAAAAGGTGCTGTAGTGTGGCACAAATGAAGATGAGTTGACTGACATGTTGCCCGTCCCCATATGACCCCTCTTTATGGGGCAACCAAGGCCTTAAAAGAGACAACCTCCCAGAAAACCTTCTAGATGGGCAAATCTGATCAAATAAAAGGTGCTGTAGGTAACTCGAGTTTAACGCGAGTGTATCGGCGATGTTAACGCGAATTTATCCGCGAGGTTATCGTGACTTTATCTGCATTGTTGACGGGTGTTAATTCGTTAACGCGGGTTTTGCGCGAGTTTATCCGTGAGGTTAGCGCGAGTTTTACGCGAGTTTATCCGCAAGGTTAAAGCGAGTATAACACAAGTTTATCAATGAGGTTTACGCGATTTTAACGCGAGGTTAACACAAGTTTAACGCGAGTTTGATAGGAGTCTATCCACTTGGCACGTGAATATCCGCGAGGTTAACGCGAGGTTAACGGGAGTTTATCTGCAAGGTTAATGCGAGTTTTACGCGAGTTTTAGGCTTGTTAATCTACAAGGATGACGCGAGATTAACGCTAGTTAACCCACGAGGATAACGGATGTTAATCCGCGCGGTTAGCGGGAGTTTAACACGAGTTTACCCACAAGTTTTAATCTCGCGTTAAAGTTGCGGATAAACTCGCGTTCAACACGCACTAACCTCACGGATACTCTCGCATTAACTTCGCGTCAAACTCGTACTAACGACGCGGATAAACTCCCGTTAATACCGAATTAACCTACTGGATGAACTCGCGTTAAACTCGAGTTAACCTCGCTTTAAACTCACGTAAACCTAGCGGATAGACTCGCGGATAAACTCGCATTAGCGTCGCACATAACCTCGTGCTAATCCCGTGGATAAACACGCGCTAAACTTGCGTTAATCTCGCATTAACCTCGGGGATAAACGTGCGTTAACCTCGCGGATTAACTAGCGTTAAACTCGCCTTAACATCGCGTTAACCTCGTGGATAAACATGCGTTAACCTCCAGGGTTACTTCCCGTTAAACTCACTTTAACCTAGAGGTTAGACTCCCGTTAATCTTGCGGTTAAACTCGCGTTAGTGTCGCCTGGATAACCTCACGTTAACCTGGCGTTAACATCGACGATAAACTCGCGTTGAACTCGAGTTAACTTCGGGGATAACCTCGCGTTAACCTCCCGGATAAACTCGCGTTAACCTTGCGGATAAACTCACGTTAACCTCGCGTCAAACTCGCGATAATATCGCGGATAAACTCGCGATAACCTTGCCCATCAATTCACATTAATATCGAGGATAAACACGTGTTAAACTCCCGCTAACATCACGGATAAATGCGCATTAAACTCGCGAGTTAACTCTATCTAATAAAGCAGCTAAGCTCGCAATAACCTCGCAGACAAATTCGCGTTAAACTCGAGGTAACCTCGCGTTGTACTCACGCTAGCAAGGCGGACAAACTCGCGATAACCTCGCGCATAAACTTCCATTAACATCGCCGATAAACTCGCGTTAAACTCGAGTTAACCTTCTTTTAAACTCGCCTTAACATAGCGGATAAACTAGCGTCAATCTTGCGGATAATCTCGCATTAGCGTCGCCTATAAACTTCGCTCATCTTCCTTATAAACACGTGTTAACCTCGCTTATTAACTCGCGTTAATCTCGCATTAACCCCGGGGATAAACGCGCGTTAACCTGGCGGATTAACTATCATTAAACTTGCCATAACGTCGGAGATAAATCTGCATTAAATTCGCGGATAAACACATGTTAACATCGTGGATTAACTCGCGTTAAACTTGCGTTAAACTCGCATTAACCTCGCGGACAAACTCGCAGATAAACATGCGTTAACCCCCCCCCCCCCCCCCCCCGGATTAACTCCTCGCGTTAAACTCGCGGATATTCTCGCGACAAACGCGCACTAATCATGCGGACAAACATGCGTTAACTTCACGGACTAACTCGCGTTAATCTCGCTTTAACCTCGAGGATAAACTAGCGTTAAACTCGCGTACAAACACGCGTTAAACTCGCGGATAAACTCGTGTTAATCTCGCGGATAAACTCGTGTTAAACTCACGTTAACCTTGCGGATAAACTCGCTTTAAACACGCGTTAGCCTCAAGGATAAACTCGCGTTAACGTCGCGTCACACTCGCGCTAACAACACAGATAAACTCCAGTTAACCTTGGGGATAAACTCGCGTTAAACTCGGGTAACCTCGAGGATGAACTCGCGTTCAACTCGAGTTAACCTCGCGGATAAACTCGCATTAAACTCGCGTTAACGTAGAGATTAGGCTCGCGTTAACCTTGCGGATAAACTCGCGTTATGCTCGCGTTAGCGTTGCGCATAAACTCACGATAGTCCCGTGGATAAACACGCGTTAACCTCGCGAATTAACTCGCATTAACCTCGGGGATAAACTCCTGTTTAACTCGCGGACAAACAAGCGTTAACGTCGCACATAATCTATTGTTATAATCGAAGGTAAACTCGCGTAAAACTCGAGTTAACCTCGCCGATAAACTCGTGTAAACCTCTCGGGTAAACTCGCGCGAAACTCACGTTAACCTCATGGATAAACTCACGTTAAACTCGCGCTAATATCGCGGATAAACTGGCGTTAATCCGGCGGAGAAACTCACGTTAACGTCACGCTAAAACTCGCACTGACAGCGCCGATAAACACACGTTAACCTCACGGATTAACTCGCCGAACACTCGCGTAAATCTCGCATTAACCTCGCAGCTGAACTTGCATTAAACTCGCGGATAAACATGCGTCAAAATCGCGTTAACCTTGCGGATAAACTCGAGTTAACCTCGCGGATAAATTCGAATAACCTCAAGGATTAATATCGCGGATATACTCGCGCCAAACTCGCGATACTTAGTAGATAAACTCGCCTCATACTCGCGTTAACATCGCGTTTAACTCGCGCTAACAACGCTGATAAATTCGCGATAACCTCGCGCCAAAGTCGCGTTAACCGCCTGGATAAATTCACGTTAACCTTGCATTAACATCGCCGATAAACTCGCGGTGAACTCAAATTAACCTAGGGGATAACCTCGCGTTTACCTCCGGAAAAACTCGCGCCCCACGCGTTAATCTCGAGGATAAACTCACGTTAACCTCGCGACATACGCGCGATAATATCGCGGATAAACTCGCGAAAACCTTGCGCATAAATTCGTATTAATATCCTGGATAAACACACGCGCTAAACTCGCGCTAACCTCATGGATAAACTTGCGTTAAACTCGCGTTAACCTCGCGGGTTAACTCTTGCTAACAACGCAGTTAAACTCGCGATGACCTCGCGGACTAATTCGCATTAAACTCCAGTTAACCTCGCGTTGTACTCTCTCTAACGACGTGGATAAACTCGCGAGATCCTCGATCATAAACTCACGTTAACATCGCTGATAAACTCACGAAAAACTCTTAAGTTAACTTCGCGGACAAACACGCGTTAAACTTGCGTTAACGTCGCACATAATCTTGCATTAACATCGCGGATAAATGCGCGTTCAACTCGCCTAAACCTAGTAGATAAACTTGCGTTAAACTGGCGTTAACCTTGCGGATAGACTCGTCTTAACCTCTCGGACAGACTCCCATTAAACTCGCGTTATTCCCGGGGATAAGCTCCTGTTAACCACGAGTCGCGTTAAACATGCGTTAAACTCGCTCTAAACTCGAGTTATTCTCCCGAATAAACTCGGGTTAAAGTCGCGTTAACCTTGCTGATTAACTCGCGGATAAACTCGCGTTAACATCGGGGATAATCACGCGTGAACATCGTGGATTAACTCGTGATAATCTTGTGTTAACCTCAGGGATATACTCGTGTTAAACTCGCGGACAAACACGCGCTAAAATCGGGTTAACATCGCGTATAATCACACGTGAACCACGAGGATTAACTCGCGTTAAACTGGCGTCAAACTCGCCTTAGCTTCGGGAATAAACTCGCGTTAAAATCGCGGCTGAACGCACGTTAACATCGCGGATTACCTCGCGTTAAACTCGTGGATAAACTCACGTTAACCACGCGGATAATCACGCGTGAACATCATGGATTAACTCGCGATAATCTCGTGTTAACCTCGGGGATATGCATATACTCGTGTTCCACTCGCGGACAAACACGCGCAAAATTCGGGTTAACGTCGCGTATAATCACACGTGAACCTCGCGGATTAACTCGCGTTCAACTCGCCTTAGCTTCGGGAATAAACTCGCGTTAAAATCGTGGCTAAACACACATTAACATCGCGGATTACCTCGCGTTAAACTTGCGTTAAACCCGCGTTAACCTCACCGATACACTCGCGTTAATCTCGCTTTAACCTCGGAGATAAACTCGCGTTCAACTCGCGGACAAACACTCGTTAAATTCGCGTTAACCTCGCGGATTAACTCATATTAATCTCCTGGATTAACTCGCGTTAATCTCGAGTTAACCTCGTGGATTAATTCGCGTCAATCTCTTGTTAACCTCGGGGATATGCTCGCGTTAAACTCCCGGACAAATACGCGGGAAAACTCGCTGAAAAACACGTGGATAAACTCGGGCATAAACTCGCCTTATAATCGCGTATAAACTCGCGTTAACCTACCGGATAGACTCGTGTTAAACTCGGGAATAAACTCGTTTTAAACTAGCGTTAACGTCGCTCATAAACTCCCGCTAACCGCGTGGTTCAACACCCTTATTGTAGCGGATTAACTAGGGTTAATCTCGCGTCAACCTTGTGGATAAAAATTCACGTTAAGCACGCGCTAACCTCGCGGATAAACTCGCGTTCACTTTGCTGATAAACTCGAGTTAACCTCGAGGGTTAACAATCGCTAACAAAGCAGATAAACTCGCGATAACCTTGGGGATAAATTCGTGTTAAAATCGCGTTAACCTCACCTTTATCTCTCGATAACAACGTGGATAACTCGCGATAGCCTGGCACATAAACTCACGTTAACATCGTCGACAGAATCGCGTTAAACTCGAGCCAAACTCGCGTTAACCTCGCGGATAAACTCTCATTGTAATCACGGATAAACTCACGTAATGTTTTAGTTAACCTCACGGATAAACTCACGTAAACCTGGCAGATAGACTCGCGATAATCTCGCGTTAAGCTCGGGGATTAACTCGCGTTAAATTCACTTTAAATTCGCAGATAAACTTGAGTTAACCTCCGGGATAAACTCGCGACAACCACCGGGATACACTCGCGCCGAACTCGCGGAAAAACAGGCTGATAAACTCGCGATAACCTCGCACATAAACTTATGTTATAATCGTGGATAAACTCGCGCTAACCATGCCGATAACCACACGTTAACCTCGCGGATTAACTCGCATTAAACTCGTGTTAAACTCGCGTTAACCTCGGGGATAAACTCGCGTTACACTCGGGGGTGAACACGCGTCAAAATCGTGTTAACCAAGCGGATAAATTCGCGTTAGATTCCAGTTAACCTTGCAGATAAACTCGCGTTAGCATCGCACGTAAACTCGCTCTAATCCTGCGGATAAACATGCGATAACCTCGCGAATTGACTCGATTTTATCTCACGTAAACCGCTGGGAGAAACTCGTGTTAAATATGCGGACAAACACGCGTTAAATTCGCGTTAACCTCGCGGATAAACTCGCGTTAACGTCTCACATAATCTATTGTTATAATCGTGGATAAACTCGCGTAAAACTCGAGTTAACCTCGCTGATAAACTCGTGTTAACCTCTCGGATAAACTCGCGCGAAACTCACGTTAACCTCGTGGATAAACTCACGTTAAACTCACGCTAATAACGCGGATAAACTCGCGATAACCTTGCGCACAAACTCGCATTAATATCGCGGATAAACTAAGGATAATCTGGCGGAAAAACTCACGTTGACGTCACGCAAAAACTCGCGCTGACTGCACCGACAAACACACGTTAACCTCGCGGATTAACTCGCGTTAAACTCGCGTAAAACTCACATTAACATCGCGGATAAATACGCGTTAAACTCGCAGATTGACACGCGTCACAATAGCGTTAACTCGCGGATAAACTCGCGTTAAACTCGAGTTAACCTCTCGGGTAAATTCGCGTTAACCTCGCGGATTAACTCGCGTTAATCTCGCGCTAACGTCGCAGATATACTCGCGCCAAACTCGTGATAACTTAGCCATTAAGCACTCGCGTTAACATCGCGTTTAACTCGCGCTAACAACGCGGATAAATTCGCGATAACCTCGTGCATATACTCACGTAAACGTCGCCAATAAACTCGCGCCAAAGTCGCGTTAACCGCCAGGATAAACTCACGTTAACCCCGCGTGAGCATCGCCGATAAACTCGCAATGAACTTGAGTTAACCTCGGGGATAACCTCTCGTTAACTTCCCGAATAAACTCGCGCCAAACTCGCGTTAACCTCGAGGATAAACTCGCGTTATCCTCGCGTTAAATTCGCAATGATATCGCGGATAAACTCGCAATATCCTTGCGCATAAACTCGCATTAATATCCCAGATAAACTCGCGTTATACTCGCACTAACCTCACGGATAAAGTCGTCTTAAACCTCGAGTTAACATCACAGGTTAACTCTCGCGAACAACGCGCATAAACTCGCGATAATCTCGTGGACAAATTCGCGTTAAACTCGAGTTAACCTCGCGCGCATTGTACTCGCGCTAACAACGTAGATAAACTCGCGATAATCTCTCACATAAAGTCGCGCTAACTTCGCCGATAAACTCGCGTTAAACTCGAGGTAACCTCGCGGATAAACTTGTATTAACCTCGCGGATAAACTCGCGACAAACTCGCGTTATCCTCGCCGATAAACTCGCATTAACCTTGCGGACGAACACACATTAAACTTGCGTTAACCTCGCGCATATACTCGCGTTAACATCGCGGATAAACTCGCGTTTAACTCGGGGAAACTGGCGTTAACCTTGCGGATAGCTTTGCATTAACCTCGCGAACAGATTCCCATTAAACTCACATTAATCTCGCGAATAAACTGGAGTTAACGACGAGGATTACTTCGCACTAAACACAACTCGCATTAAACATGCAGATAAACTCACGGATAAACTCGGGTTAAAGTTGTGTTAACCTTACTGAGTAACTAGCGGATAAACTTGCGGCAACCTCGGGGATAAACTCATGTTAACCTCGCGTAAAACTCGTGGATAAACTCACGTTAACCGCACGGATAAATACGCGTTGACATCGCGGATTAACTTGTGTTAATCTCGTGTTACACTCGGGTAAAAACTCGCGGAGTCTATCCGCTAGGTTTAATGCAAGTTTATTCGCAATGTCAATACGCGCAATATGTCAATCAACTCGTCTTCATTTGTGCCACCCTACAACACTTTTATTTGATCAGATTTGCCCATCTAGAAGGTTTTCTGGGAGGCTGTCACTTTTAGGGCCTTGGTTGCCCTATAAAAAGGGGTCATACGGGGACGTGCAACATGTCAATCAACTCGTCTTCATTTGTGCCACCCTGCAGCACCTTTTATTTGATCAGATTTGCACATCTACAAGGTTTTCTGGGAGGCTGTCACTTTTAGGGACTTGGTTGCCCCCCAAAAAGGGGCCATATGGGGACGGGCAACATGTAAATCAACTTATCTTCATTTGTGCCGCCCTACAGCATCTTTCCTTTGATCAGATTTGCCCATCCAGAAGGTTTCCTGGGAGGTTGTCACTTTTAGGGCCTTGGTTGCTCCATAAAGAGGGGTCATATGGGGACGGGCAACATGTCAATCAACTCGTCTTCATTTGTGCCACCCTACAGAACCTTTTATTTGATCAGATTTGCCCATCTAGAAGGTTTTCTGGAAGGTTGTCACTTTTAGGGACTCGGTAGTCCCATAGAGAGGGGCCATATGGAGGCGGGCAACATGTCAATCAATTCGTCTCCATTTGTGCCACCTACAGCATCTTTCATTTGATCAGATTTGCCAATCTAGAAGGTTTTCTGGGAGGCTGTCACTTTTAGGGCCTTGGTTGCCCCATAAAGAGGGGTCATATGGGGCCGGACAACATGTCAATCAACTCGTCCTTATTTGTGCCACCCTACAGCACCTTTTATTTGATCAGATTTGCCCATCTAGAAGGTTTTATGGAAGGTTGTCATTTTTAGGGCCTTGGTTGCCCCATAAAGAGGGGTCATATGGGGGAGGGCAGCATGTCAATCAACTCGTCTTCGTTTGTGCCACCCTACAGCACCTTTTATTTGATCAGATTTGCCCATCTAGAAGGTTTACTGGGAGGTTGTCACTTTTAAGGCCTTGATTGCCCCATAAAGAGGGGCCATATGGGGACGGGCAACATGTCAATCAACTCGTCTTTATTTGTGCCACCCTACAGCACCTTTTATTTGATCAGATTTGTCCATCTAGAAGGTTTTCTGGGAGGTTGTCACTTTTAAGGCCTTGGTTGCCCCATAAAGAGGGGTCATATGGGGACGGGCAACATGTCAATCGACTCGTCTTTGTTTGTGCCACCCTACAGCATCTTTTATTTGATCAGATTTGCCCATCTAGAAGGTTTTCTGGAAGGTTGTCACTTTTAGGGACTCGGTAGTCCCATAGAGAGGGGCCATATGGAGGTGGACAACATGTCAATCAATTCGTCTCCATTTGTGCCACCTACAGCATCTTTCATTTGATCAGATTTGCCAATCTAGAAGGTTTTCTGGGAGGCTGTCACTTTTAGGGCCTTGGTTGCCCCATAAAGAGGGGTCATATGGGGCCAGACAACATGTCAATCAACTCGCCTTTATTTGTGCCACCCTACAGCACCTTTTATTTGATCAGATTTGCCCATCTAGAAGGTTTTATGGAAGGTTGTCATTTTTAGGGCCTTGGTTGCCCCATAAAGAGGGGTCATATGGGGAAGGGCAGCATGTCAGTCAACTCGTCTTCGTTTGTGCCACCCTACAGCACTTTTTATTTGATCAGATTTGCCCATCTAGAAGGTTTACTGGGAGGTTGTCACTTTTAAGGCCTTGGTTGCCCCATAAAGAGGGGCCATATGGGGACGGGCAACATGTCAATCAACTCGTCTTTATTTGTGCCACCCTACAGCACCTTTTATTTGATCAGATTTGTCCATCTAGAAGGTTTTCTGGGAGGTTGTCACTTTTAAGGCCTTGGTTGCCCCATAAAGAGGGGTCATATGGGGACGGGCAACATGTCAATCGACTCGTCTTTGTTTGTGCCAGCCTACAGCATCTTTTATTTGATCAGATTTGCCCCTCTAGAAAGTTTTCTGGGAGGCTGTCACCTTTAGGGCTTGGTTGCCCCATAAAGAGGGGTCATATGGGGACAGGCAACATGTCAATCAATTCGTCTCCATTTGTGCCACCTACAGCATCTTTCATTTGATCAGATTTGCCAATCTAGAAGGTTTACTGGGAGGTTGTCACTTTTAAGGCCTTGGTTGCCCCATAAAGAGGGGTCATATGGGGACGGGCAACATGTCAATCAATTCGTCTCCATTTGTGCCACCTACAGCATCTTTCATTTGATCAGATTTGCCAATCTAGAAGGTTTACTGGGAGGTTGTCACTTTTAAGGCCTTGGTTGCCCCATAAAGAGGGGTCATATGGGGACGGGCAACATGTCAAGCAACTCGTCTTTATTTGTGCCACCCTACAGCACCTTTTATTTGATCAGATTTGCCCATCTAGAAGGTTTTCTGGGAGGCTGTCACTTTTAGGGCCTTGGTTGCCCCATAAAGAGGGGCCATATGAGGACGGGCAACATGTCAAACAACTCGTCTTCATTTGTGCCACCCTACAGCACCTTTTATTTGATCAGATTTGCCCATCCAAAAGGTTTTCTGGGAGGCTGTCACTTTTAGGGCCTTGGTTGCCCCGTAAAGATGGGTCATATGGGGACGGCCAACATGTCAATCAACTCGTCTTCATTGGTGCCACCCTACAGCACCTTTTAGTTGATCATATTTGCTCATCTAGAAGGTTTTCTGGGAGGTTGTCACTTTTAGGGCCTTGGTTGCCCCATAAAGAGGGGTCATATGGGGACGGGCAGCATGTCAATCAATTCGTCTTCATTTGTGCCACCCTACAACACCTTTTATTTGATCAGATTTTCCTATCCAGAAGGTTTTCTGGAAGGTTGTCACTTTCAGGGCCTTGGTTGCCTCATAAAGAGGGTTCATATGGGACGGGCAACATGTCAATCAACTCGTCTTCATTTGTGCCACCCTACAGCACCTTTTATTTGATCAGATTTTCCCATCTAGAAGGTTTTCTGGGAGGTTGTCACTTTTAGGGCCTTGGCTGCCCCATAAAGAGGGGCCATATGGGGACGTGCAACATGTCAACCAACAACTCGTCTTCATTCGTGCCACCCTACAGCAGGTGCCCCTTTTCCTGTTTTGATGGAATAAAAATGTCAAATGTCAAATAAGGAATAAGTAACTAACTTCACATCGCTAAACTGAAGGTGTAATTCAATAGATTAGTGATGTGTTTGCTAGCCGTCTAAGCATGTGCGGTTAGTGTGGAGTGTCGTTCCATTCGATGTCGTGTACGTTGATTCTGGTTATGTTTGACACTAGAAGCCACGTGGAAATTGTGCGCGCGGAAGTGGCGCTTAGGTCTACGGTGGCCTGTAGAAGAGTGAACATCACTGGTATGAGCGTAATGGCCTAGTCATGGCTGTTCAGTCTCGAGTATTCTGGCTAAATTCTGCAGTATGCCGTCTCTGGTATAGCTCAGGGAAAGCCCTGGAATGGTAGGTATAATAGGTGGTGTATTTGCCCGGTTAGTAGTGGCACAAAGGGTCCGTTCATGGTTGGAGGGTGGTTAACCTCGTCAGGACCGGATGCCGATGAAGCAGGAAGGCCCGGATCCCCGGGTCTTCAGGGAAAGCATAAGAAAACTGTATACTCTCCGTGGAGGAGGTGGTATGTTGACCGCGGTTCCAGTGGTAGACGTGAGCCCATGTTCCGACAATGGGAGGTCGGGTGGGGAACCTAGGGGACCGCTTAGGTCCCTAGGGCTGACGTAAGTGAACGTATGAATAGGCCCATCGTGTATCAATGGGCTAGGTGAAGCTGATACATTATTAGTTGAGTATGGAGGGGCATAGTAGCCACTAGGTTCGCCCTCAAGCTTCGGGTGCGGCATCTAATAGCGGTGCGAGATGGGGAGGGCCATGGTAACCCATCCCTTTAGGCCCGTCCCGGGGGAGTTATTGTTTGGTGATATGAGCTAGGAGTTAGTGGATGGCGGACCCTGTGTGTTCAGTGGACCTATTGCTCCAGCTACAGCTGAATAACACTCGGAGACTCGTGTTTCGGGAAGCTGATGCACACCACAAACATCGCATTTGTCAGAAATGCAACCAACAAAACGTCGTACCAGCTGATCTTCTCAATACTATAAACGCTGATCTATGCCGCATAGTTAATGGCGTATTGAAAATTTGAGAGCGATATCTCGTCATACCTTGACGCTTTAGCTCTCCAAACCACACGTTTTGACACAGCTCTTAGAGACACAATATTGGAAGCGCATTTCTAACCTACAAGCTGAGATATCCGAATATCTCATCCACCCGCTTTCCCCGAATGTCATTGAGCAGGACCAACCTGCATTTCTTGATCTCTTCCATAAAACCATTGACCGTTTTTCCTCCACCGATCTCACCAAATGCAGGCTAACCAATGCCCTAGGGTATAAGGATATTATAGCCACGGCTGTACTAGTTCCCAACCGGGACTTTACCACAATTTCCACTACCACTGTACCCAACCGACACATATGGTGCCGTAGTCCACTCACCGAGTGACAAAACTTTGGACTGACCAGTGACATCCCTCCCTTAATCCACTCTCCGGGTTACGTTACCAGTGGACACTACCATATCCCCACTCAACACACAGGGATCCGCTATCCACTCACCGAGTGGCCATATACCTCTAACCAACTGAGGAAATACCTCCCGGAATCCACTCACCGGGGAATTGTACCAGTGAACACTAACCGCACCATAGCAGTTTCACTTCTGCTGGTCCCTAAACGCCGGGAGTTGGGAATGACCAACATTCTCCCACCAGACGTTACGTCTCGGAATGTAGCATACATACCAAAGGATTCGCCTAACGAATCCTCACCGGGTGTCATGCCCACCCGTCCTGTCACACAGATGACAGAATGCAGAACCACCAGACGCCAATACATCCCATCACGGGTGCTACCTGTACCTAGTCTTCCTCTATACACCTCTACCTCGACCATTCTCGACACATTAATGACTCCCTGCAGTAGCCAACTACCATGGTCGCAAGTTACTCTGACTGCGGAAGATTGGCCTATCAACCCAGATTCGACCACACGCATGACAGTGCTACCACTAATATCGCATCAACTGCCACTAACATACATCCGGTACCAACTAATAATGTATCAGCTTCACCTAGCCAATTGATACACGATGGGCCTATTCATACGTTCACTTACGTCAACCCCAAGTACTATGCGGTCCCCTAGGTTCCTCATCCGACCTCCCACTGTCGGAACATGGGCTCACGTCTACCACTGGAACCAGCGGTCATCATACCACCTCCTCCAAGGAGAGTATACAGTTTTCTTATGCTTCCCCTGATGACCCGATCCAATCCGATTGGACCGACAGCGGGCCTTCCTTCTTCATCGGCATCCGGTCCTGACGATGTTACTCACACCCCAACCATGAACAGACCCTTTGTGTCCACTACTAACCGGGCAAAAACACCACCTATTATACCTACCATTCCAGGGCTTGCCCTGAGCTATACCAGAGACGGCATACTGCGAAATTTAGCCAGAATACTCGAGACTGAACGGCCATGACTAGGCCATTACGCTCATACCAGTGATGTTCACTCTTCTACAGGCCACATTCATTCACAGGCCATCATATACCTACACACCTCAGCCTCCGCGTAAAGAGCTTGCGAGTGGCTTTACATGTCAAACGCACCTAGAATCAGCATACACGACGTCGGATGGAACAACATTCCAATCCTACCGCACGGGCTGACACGGCTAGCTATACTGAGCTTTGAACCTTCAACCTAATAAGGGCTGACATCAAGTCTATCTATTGAAGCTGACATAGGGTATTCCTATGGTGACCATACATTAAAAGACTAATCCCGGTACCACTCTACCAACATGGGATAACCAAAAACCGTAAGTTAACCGAGAACCAACCAACCCCTTTCTTACATTTGTGGGTCTATTTATTTATTTATTTTTGCTTAACGCCACATCAGCAGCTAAGGCTATATCGTGGCGAGTAAACTACAGACACAACAATTGTCAAGAATGAATTAAAATTAATTGAATAAAATATGAAATAATCACAAACTTAAAATCAAGAGCAGTCGAAACAGTAATGACTAAAGTTATAAAAACCAGATTATTTATAAAATCAACCTGTTGACATTTAGACTTGTGGAGTCTGCGTTAAAAGAATAAAAACAATTTTACAATTTATTAAAAAGATTGATTTCTTTCAAAAATGAGATTATTTTATGCGGGCTCGTATGGTAAAATAAATCTCTTAGAGATTGTACTGTAAAATACTGCCCTCTAACAAGATTAAAATCAGTACAATATAAAAGAATGTGTTCCAGTGACAACACCTGCTGACAAGGAACACACTCTGGTCGCATATTACCCTCTAACAGAAAGGAATGTGTAAGTCGCGTGTAACCAATATGACATCGTGTCATAATAACATGATCTTTTCTACAAAGGTTACTGGATGGGTAGTGATCAAATATGTTTGGTTGGAAGCGATGGAGCTTGTTATTTGTCGCCCCATCCCATTCCGCCTGCCACAGAGATTTGATGTAGTTACTAATATGTGGTTTGAAATCACTGAAAGGGATGTTAAAATCAGTGAGAGGTTTGGTTAAAGCCTGTTTTGCTGCACTGTCTGCTTTGGTGTTACCAGCGATACCAACATGTCCGGGCAACCAGCAAAACACGATATCATACTGTTCAGACATGAGAGTTGTTAACTTCTCACAAAGTTCCAAAATGAGGGGGTTCTTCAACTTGGGGTTGAGTAAAGCAAGTAAAGAGGAAAGAGAGTCGGAAAAAATAATCGACTTTTTTTCCTGCACATTCTCGATGTGTTCAAGCGCGAGTTGAATAGCCTTAACTTCAGCTGTAAAAATTGAACTCTGATTCGGTATTCTGGTTGAGGTGATATGATTACCAGTAACAGCAGCTGACGATACTTTGTCACCATCTTTAGATCCATCCGTATAGATCCTTGTATATGTACTATACTTGGACTTTATTTCAGCATATTTTTGTTTGAACTGCAAGGAATTGGTATCAGATTTTTTGGTAGAAGCAAGGTCCAAAATAACTGTAGGTTTTTTAAGATGCCAAGGAGGAATATGTGTTTTACGGTTTTCTTTTATTGTATGTGGTTCAATTTTGGTAGACTCCATGTGGGGTTTAATTCTAATTCCCAATGGAGGAATATATTTCTGGTGGCGGTTAAAGAAATGAACATTTTGAGGGTCTGAAACACAATTATAAGCCGGATTTGAAGGATTGGCCAAAAGTTTAGATACATACTGCAGAGATAATTCAATTCTGCGCTTCTCAAGAGAAGGCTCCTCTGCTTCAACAAGCATTGAATCTATTGGGGAAGTTCGAAAGGCCCCTAGACTAATTTTAATACCACTGTTGTGAATAGCATCAAGTGGTTTTAGGTACGACTTCCTTGCAGAACCGTAAACTATAGAACCGTAATCTAATTTTGATCGAATAAGTGATCTTTTCAGATGGAGCAAAGTTTTTTTGTCAGCACCCCAACCAATGCTACCAACGACCTTCAGTAGGTTCAGTGCTCTCTTTTAGTTGTGTAGCGTGCAAGGGGTACCAATTGATAGAGTGTTGGCGCCGAGCGGTAGACGCCGCCGCTACAGACTTCGCAGTTAGGGTTCCTATCGCTCGTGGGCCACAGGAAGGTGCTGAGCTCTGCTCTCCTTTCTCCAACTAATAAAGACAAGGCAGGATAAGGTTCAATCTATGTATATTCTCTCATCTTATTTACAACCTTTTATGGAATCTCTATGTACAATGTCCCTACTGTGACATGGACTGCAGGTGGTCTTCTGCGCTGTACCGTATACCTGGGCGACGCCTTTTATAGCGCCGCTTTCTATCAGGAAGTTCCGCCGCCGCCTTAGCCTCGGTTTCACTTGCGCCACCGATGATTCAAGAGCGTGATCAGAGCGCCGCCCTGGGCGGGGACTTCTTCCCCCAATATCTCAGTCTGGGTAACCAAGAGTTTCTTTCCAGGTCTATGCCTTCTGTCGGGATTCCCTCTGCGCCACCAAGTCCCCGAAATGCGCCGACCACGCTCCTAAATACACCAAAAGCGCCAGTGAAAGCGAGGCCAACCAATCGCAGCATCGGAACAAATACCACGTGCATTCCTAACATGAACGATAACTCGGGAAGCGGCGCCATCAGCGGCGTTCAGAAATTGCTGTATAGCTCGGCCGCTACACAACCCACGCCTCCGATGTCACCGCGCCACGAGGTGTCACAGATGTAACCCCCTCCCAACCCCATATTTACATTTAACTTTACCCCCAAAAAACTTGATCAAAAATAAAAAATATAGTCTATTCATCTTGGTCTTCTGTCTTCATTCGACCCATTGAGACACCTTCGTATATGTTGTCGTCTCTTCGCCATCAGCCGTCCTCTTCACCGTCACTTTGGTGATGGTTTCTACAACCCTCTTCCGTCCAATGGGTACCTCAACGTCCCCCGGAACTCTCGTGACCTTCGCACCATCTCCCTCCTACTCCGTATGGACACTGGCAGTCTCTACCGTATCTGTCTGAGCTTGAGAATGTTCTTTATTCACCCCATCCTCGGTCTGGGTGCTTAAGGTGCTTTGTGCCCGTTTAGCTGGTTCGTCCTCCTGCTTTTCCCCATAATCTAATAATGGACTCAGGGGTGGTTGGCTAATGGTGGCTACTGCTTGTACGATCTCTTTCGCACTTGCGTCGATAGACATTGGACCAAATATGTCATCCTGCAGCGCCGCCGTCCTTTCAACGTTCTGTATCCCGGTCATCCTAACAACCATTTCCTTCTGTACTGCAGCTGCCGCCACAGTCTTCTGCGGACTGGGAAACACTACATGTTTCTCTCTCTGGTGCCGTAACAGATCTTTGTTGTACTGGTAAGCCTTTGGGCACATGTTACAAGAGAACTTCCCAGGATTGCAATGGCTCTGGTGCCTTTCTAATTCTTCTTTTCCCTTATTCGTCCTTCCACATTTTTCACAACTGACTTGTCTCGGTGTTACCTTTGTGTTTACCATCCTGGCAGCGTGCATCAGGTTATGACGTTGGCGCCGCCGCTGGGTTTTTTTTATACTCTTCTCCTTGTCTGGCGCCGCTGCATGACGTAATATAGCGTCAGGCGCTACGTCATATTGCGCTCTGAACTCTCTATGCCAATTTTGCTTAGAGTAAGGCGCCGCTTGTCTTTTCGGTCCAAGGGGAGCAACTCCACTATCAGTACTGTAAAGTACATAGTCTCTGAACTTTGCCGGTAACCTGCTTGCTCTGGGTTGTACGCTCACTGTGTCTTTTTCACTCTCGCCTTCACTGTCCTCAGAAGGTAAAGGATAATCACCATTGTTGTGCGAGTCATCTGGACCCGTTAAAACATAAGGAAGACTTCCTGCTGCGCCGCCCACCTCTTCTCCATCGTGTGTATCGTCTGGAGTTATTTCGCTGTTTCTCTCGGGGTTTGGTGGTGCTGTTACACATGGCTTCAGGCGATCGTGGTGTACTATTTTAGGTTTTTCAGTGCCTTTCTGGATCCTGAATGTAACGTCGCTCAGCACGTCTATCACAGTAAAGGGCCCATTCCAAAAGGATTGCAATTTGGGCGACTTCTTGGAGTGTAAAGCCAAACACGATCACCTTGTGCATATCTTTTCTCTTCTTTCCGGAGTTCATAAAGTTTCTTCTGCTTCCTTATGCTGCCCTTCAGGGTATCTCTGGCTATCTCGTGGATTCGTATCAGCTGCTGCCTTAAATTCTCTGCCCACGTTCCACTCATTTGACGGCCGCCATCCCTAGGAACTCCTATCACATATTCGACGGGTAACGCAACTTCTCTTCCCAACATCATGGTATTCGGACTAAAGCCAGTCGACTCGTGTTCTGCTTCTCTGTATGCCATCATAACCAAAGGAATATTAAGGTCCCAATCTCTTTGATCATCATCCACATAAGTGCTAAGCATCGCCGCTAACGTTCTGTTAAATCTCTCTATCATACCATTGGATTGGGGGTGGTAGGCTGTCGTCCTGGTCTTCTTTATCCCAAGCATGTCACAAATTTCTTGAAAAACAGCGCTTTCGAATTGGCTTCCTTGATCTGAGTGGAGGACTTGTGGCACACCAAATCTTGAGATATAGTAATCAATTACTGCTCTAGCAACTGTCGCTGCCTCCATGTTAGGGAGTGGCGCCGCTTCAACCCACTTTGTGAAATGATCGCCCACTACCAATATGTAGCGGTTTCCCCGTTCTGTGACTGTCAATGGCCCCATGATGTCCACGGCAATGCGTTCTCCTGGACCTCCCGCTACTGCTGGTTTCAGTGTAGCCCGGGGTTTCCTTCCAGGAGCCTTTCTTCGGGCGCATCTCAGGCATTCTCTGCACCACAGGCGCACATCTTGCTGCAATCCCGGCCAAAAGTACCTCTGTCTGACCTTTCCCAGCGTCTTGCGCACCCCCAGGTGTCCGCCTGTTCTTCCGCCGTGACATTCGTCCGGCACAGATTTCCTCATCTCCTTTGGAATCAACACCAAGTAGTGTGTCACGTGACCCCTAGCATCTAACCATTTTCTCGTAACCACACCATCTTTTATCTCGAGAGTGTCAAACATGCCCCACATAGCTTTCTCATTTGGGCTTCGTGACATGATCTCATCCCAATTTGGACGTCTTTGCCTCTTCAACCAACCATATACCCTCCGTATATCTGGATCTTCTTTTTGTTGGCTTTTGATCTTTTCCAATGGACTGTCTATTTGTGTTGCAGCAACCCCTTTTATCGATGGTTCAGTTTCTGCCTCATATTGTATCTCGATCTCTGATTCGCTTTGGCTACTTCTACCACACTGCTTGCATGGAATTCGGGACATAGCGTCAGCGTTCTGGTGGCTCCTACCAGGTCTAAACTGTATCTCAAAGTCATACTCTGATAATATCTCTATCCACCTGGCCAAGTGCACCTCAGGCTCCTTGAAGTTTTTAAGCCACCGCAATGACCCGTGGTCACTCCTTACTGTAAATCTTCTACCATAAAGATAAGTCTTAAAGTGTCTAACAAAGTACACCACAGCCAATAACTCTCGCCGTGTAACACAATATCTTCTCTCAGTTTTTGTTAAACATCGACTGGCATAAGCTACCACCCTTTCTTGTCCATCCACATTCTGTGATAACACAGCTCCAATGCCACTGGCGCTGGCATCTGTGTCTAGTATAAACACTCTGGTTGGGTCTGGTAACATCAGTATGGGTGCCGCCACCAATTTCTGTTTCAACTTCTCGAATGCTTCTTGGCATTCGTCTGTCCACACATACTTTCTTCCCTTTTCTGTTAATCGCAAAATCAGCCACAAATTTTCTGTAGTACCCGCAGAGCCCGAGGAATGATCTAACTTCTGTTTGTGAGACAGGTATTGGCCACTCTTTCACGTTCTTTATCTTCTTCTCTTCCGTGGATACGCCATTGCCCGAAATCACGTGGCCCAAATAGGTTACTTCCCTTGCGAATAATTTGCACTTGCATGGTTTCAGCTTTAACCCAGCTTTCTGCAACCATTGGAACACTTGCCGCTGACGCTGTAAAAGCTCATCGTACGTGCGGCTGAAGATTATGACATCATCTAAGTAGACTAGGCAAGTGTCATACTGTAAACCAGCCAACAGCGTCTCCGTTAGTCTCTGAAACGTGGGAACTGCTCCGACCAAACCAAAGGGAATGACCTTGAACTGAAAGAGTCCTGCTCGGGTCACAAAGGCTGTCTTGGGACGATCTTCTTCCGCCACTTCCACCTGCCAGTACCCGGACATCAAATCGACAGTAGAAAACCAGGTTGCTGATGACAAAACATCTAAAGTGTCGTCGATCCTCGGGAGGGGATACGCATCCTTCTCAGTCACCGCGTTCAAGGCCCTGTAGTCTATACAGAACCTTAAGCTTCCATTGGGTTTCTTCACTAACACTATGCCAGCCGCCCAAGGGCTCGTAGACTTCTCAATCACCCCTCGTTTCAACATGGCTTCTACCTGTTCCTCCACCTCCCCCTCCGGTGAATAGGCACCCGTCTCGGCATGGTTCTCACAGGCTTAGCATCATTGGTCTTGATTCTGTGTTTAATCAGATCGGTTTGTTCCAAGTCATCATCATCTACGGCAAAAAGGCATGCAAATTCTCTCAAAAAGTCTGTAGCTTTGGTCTTCATCTCGCTGGTCAAAGGACTGTCTATATGCTCTATCAAACATCTCAAGTGAGGTGACAATGTCTCTGGTATAGGAACTTCTCGCCCACCCTTTACTATCTGGGCATCCTGTAACCACGCAACAGCGGTTCCCTCTCTGATAGTGTGAGGCTTGTCTTCTGTGTTCAATAATCTAATGGGTATTCGACCTGAGGAGTCAACTGATACTAAAGCTCTAGCCAGGAGGGTAGCACCATTCTCTACGAATGCAGCATTTGGCCCAACCACTCCCTGTAGTTGTCTCATGTGGGGGAAGGGAGTCTGTATTTGTCCCACTACTAGGATCTCACTTGAAGGTGGTGCCATTACTGTCTCTGTCAAGGTGACTCTACAGTAACCAAGCTTCCCACTAATAAAACAGGGAATCTTTATTCCGTCAAACTGTAGGGAGGGCTCGGCTGTATTCACCGTGCATCTATGTTTGACCATGAAATCCAAGCCTAGAATACCATCAGGTCTTATATCTGCTACCACAAATGTATGTCTCCTTCGGTTACCACCTATCGTCAGTACTAAGTCTGCTAAACCTCTTATGCTCATGGTGCTGCCACTGACGGTTGTTAATCGGGACTGGACCTTTCGTAGTTTGGGTTTCCTGCTCAACTCCATCTGGTCAAATAGTTCGCCCTTCAACAAGGAAACGGTAGCACCACTATCCACTAACAGGTTGACATCTAATCTCTCTCCGCCTTGACCCAGTTCGGCAGTAACATAAATCCCTGATTCTGCTGCTACAATCCGAGTTGCCGCTTCTACCATCTTCCCTTGGGCCTCTTGTCTTGACTGTGTCTCTTTTTCTCTGGAGTTTTGCCATTTCTTGGATTGTCTACCCTTCCCTTCTGGACAATGTCTTCTAAAATGGTCAGTCTTGTTACACCGGAAACAGCGTTTCACCTTTCTTTTTTCTTTGGCTCTCTGTTTCTCTATCTCTAACAGTTCCTCTAAACCTCTCATTATTCGTTGCTGCCAGTGCTTGTCATCCTCTATCTCCTCTTCATCTAAGGAATTTCTCTTAGTCTCCGTCTCTGCACTACAGATCACCGGGGATCTCTTTTCCTTTACCTTGAAAGCTTCTAGTTCTACCGCTGCATGGACAGCATCTTCCAACATAGCGGGTCTTCTCTGCCATACCTGATACCTAAGATCACTATCTAAAGCTTCTAAAAACTGATCTTTGGCGAGGGTGTTGATCATTGACTCGGGGGCAGTGGAGTATGCCAGTTGAGCAAGTCTCAACAGCGCCTGGCCCAACTCTGTTAATGCTTCTCCCCTCTTTCTAGCTCTGGTCTTGAACTGTGCCTTGTACAAGTCAATCTGGTTTGGGGGTGCAAAGCTTCTCTGCAATGCTGTCTTGAGCTCTTCGTAATTGGTTGACCTGGGGGTATTTGCCATGTTCGCCAAAACCTGCTGAGCCGCCCCTCTCAAGCTGACTGCAAGGTAGGAACCCTTCTGTGTCTCTGACCAACTATTTAATTCAGCACAATATTCAAAGTGGATGATGTACTCTTTCCAAGGACCCGTGCCATCGAAAGTATCTGGCTTGTAGTTGATTTTCTTACTTTCAGCAACTGTAGACTGTATGTCATCTCGCCGTCCATCCCTTGGTCTGTATTCTCCGTTATCCAGCTTCTCTTCTTTACCCTTGGCCTGTGCACTTCCGTCTGTGTTCTGTGCTTGTGTTCTGGGTCCACCGTCTCCTAGCAGACTGGAGCCACCCATTGGGTGCAGGGCGCCGCCTGGAGTTATTCTCCCGCCGCCATAGCATTCGACGCCGCCACCGCCAGCGCGCACGGCGCCGCTGGCCATCTGTTCACTTCTGTCTTGAATCTCCACGCCGCCTGGCCACACGGGACAATCTACTGCCTTCTTGGAGTAGCTCGAGGGTATGGCGCTGTCTACTGACAGCCTGTTACTATCTGGGAACTGACTACCAAACACAGGATACAAGGCGCCACTGTGTAACTTCTCATTTATCTGTGGGTGTTGGGTGTCATCAAGGCCTATTCTCTCTCCTTCTTGCTTCCACGAACCATTGCCTTTCTCTTGAGAAAACATCTTGAACATTTCTCTATTACTCGAAAGCTGTAAACCTTCATCTGGATGTCTATTACCACTGGGATTCATCTGATCAACACTATATCGTCGGGCGCCGCTACCATAGTTCAGGGCGCCGCCGAGACCTTCTTCTCCACCGCTATAATGCCGGGTGCCGCCTGGAGTCACCTCTCTTTCCCCTGAGAGCAAGCAACCGTCCTCTCTCTTCTGAAGGCAAATTCTGTACCAGTCTTCACCATCCATCACTCTGGCTTCGTTAAACGTCTTCTGTTCACCGCCACTCGGCACTGTGTTTTTCTGTTTCTCCTGGATCCAGCCAAGTAAACTTTCTTTGTCACCAGGACTTCTAACATCCTCGTCTTCAGGTTCTCTGTCTTTTAGTTCTTTCCCTCTCAGTAACTCTCCCACCAGTTCTCTAACCTCTGTCTTCAATGAACGTGTCAAGTCCCTCCATAATTCTCTTATATCTCCAAAGCCTCTTTCATACTTTGGGTTCTCTTCAGGCTCCTGTTCTATATCTCTTTTCATTTCTTCTCTGTCACCCGATCTTGAGAATTCATCATCAGCAAATCGCTCTTCTGTATCTCTCAACTGCACAGGACCACGTAAACCAGAACTTCTAGTGTCACCTGAGCCAAAAGTGGAAAACAGCGCCGCCGTCACATCGCCACTCGATGAATCTGCAGCCCGGGAAGGTGGCGGCGCTAGTAAGAGCGCACTGTCAGTCTGTTTCTCTTTCTGTGCTGTTGGCGGCGGCGTCGGCGGCGCCGCCGCTACATTTTCTTCCCAGTCTCTCTTTACTGGCGTACTGCTGCCTGTGGGAATCCCACTAAACATCGTGCACCTGTCTCTATTTCCTTCGTCTTAGCTTTGATCCCGCCTCTGCCACCAAAGCGTCGCTCAGTCGTGTAGCGTGCAAGGGGTACCAATTGATAGAGTGTTGGCGCCGAGCGGTAGACGCCGCCGCTACAGACTTCGCAGTTAGGGTTCCTATCGCTCGTGAGCCACAGGAAGGTGCTGAGCTCTGCTCTCCTTTCTCCAACTAATAAAGACAAGGCAGGATAAGGTTCAATCTATGTATATTCTCTCATCTTATTTACAACCTTTTATGGAATCTCTATGTACAATGTCCCTACTGTGACATGGACTGCAGGTGGTCTTCTGCGCTGTACCGTATACCTGGGCGGCGCCTTTTATAGCGCCGCTTTCTATCAGGAAGTTCCGCCGCCGCCTTAGCCTCGGTTTCACTTGCGCCACTGATGATTCAAGAGCGTGATCAGAGCGCCGCCCTGGGCGGGGACTTCTTCCCCCAATATCTCAGTCTGGGTAACCAAGAGTTTCTTTCCAGGTCTATGCCTTCTGTCGGGATTCCCTCTGCGCCACCAAGTCCCCGAAATGCGCCGATCACGCTCCTAAATACACCAAAAGCGCCAGTGAAAGCGAGGCCAACCAATCGCAGCATCGGAACAAAGACCACGTGCATTCCTAACATGAACGATAACTCGGGAAGCGGCGCCATCAGCGGCGTTCAGAAATTGCTGTATAGCTCGGTCGCTACAGTTGTTTTATGTGGGAAGTGAAATTCAGTTTGCTGTCAAACAACAAACCTAATAATTTCACTTCCTTAACAACTTCAATAGGACTACCATCGATTTTCAACTCCGGATCGAGGTGATGTTTCCAAAGTTTGCAAAAATGAACACAATTCGTTTTTGTCTTCGAAAATTTAAAATCATTTTCAATAGCCCATTTTTGAATCCTATTTAAACACAGCTGAAGTTTGCGCTCTATAGCATTCATGTTTTGCTGCTATAGCAGATCAAAAAGTCATCGACATACAATGACGAATCTACCATATTTTCAATTGCGTCGATGATACTATTAATCTTAATTGAAAAGAGGGTAATGGATAAAATACTACCCTAGGGATCCCCAATTCCTGCTCGTGAGGATCAGATAACGTTGACCCAACACGAACCTGAAATTGGCGGTCCTCTAAAAGTTTTCAATAAAAAGAGGCATACGCCCTCTCAACCCCATGTTAAAAAGATCTTTTAAAATCCAATACGTCCACGTTGTGTCATATGCCTTTTCCAGGTCAAAGAAGATGGCGACCACATGTTCTTTTCTGGCGAAGGCATTTCTTATAAACGTTTCAAGTCTAACCAAATGATCCACAGTACTTCTCTGGTCTCTGAAACCACACTGAACATTCGCAAGTAGATTGTTCGATTCCAGAAACCAGACAAGTCGATCATTGATCATCCTTTCCATGGTTTTACACCGACAACTTGCTAAAGCGATGGGCCTATAATTACTTGGGTTGCTGTGATCTTTATCAGGCTTTGGAATGGGAATTACTGTAGCGTTATGCCAAGAAGGTGGAAACTAGCCAGTCACCCATATGTCATTGAAAACTGACAGTAAAAGTTCAAGTGAAGATTGTGGCAGATGCTTTAAAATTTTGTAATGTATTTCATCGGGTCCGGTGGCAGTATCCTTTGCTCAATGCAAAGAGTTATGTAACTCTTCCATAGAGAAAAGTTCGTTATAATCTTCTAAATTGTTGGAGGTAAATTTGAGCTTTTGTTTTTCTTGCTGTTTTTTTTAATTTTGAGAAATTCTGGATTACAGTTTTCAGACGACGAATGTTTCGAAAATGTGGAGGCCAATTTGTTTGATATTTCATTTTTTGATGTGATAAGCCTGTTGTTGTCTTTCAGATGTTGTACAGTTGATTTGGTTTCTTTGCCTTTAATTTTTTTAATCATTTTCCAAATTTTGTTGATGGGGGTGTTTTGATTAAGCTTTGAAACAAGTTTCCCAGGAACTTTCCTTTTTTTGTTTAATTAGTCGTCTTATTTTTGCCCGATTTATACGTAATTTATCTAAATTATTTGTGGATGGTGATTTGTTGAATTCCCGTTCAGTTTTCTTGAGATCCTTTATAGCCTGTTCACATTCGTTTTCAAACCATGGTTTGGTGAAACGTTTTGGATTTGTCGGGGTTTTAGGAACGACTTGGCTTGCAATGTCCAGTAACTCTGTTGTAAAATGTTCAATTTGGTCAGCACTTTCACTAAATTTCTCCAATGTGAGGCGTTCAGAACAGAGCAAGATGAAGGTCTCCCAGTCAGCCTTTTTAAAGCTCCACTGGGACACCCTCCCATCGTCTGCCGGCAATACACTCTCCAACACAACCGGAAAGTGGTCACTCCCGCACAAGTCGCCTTCCATATTCCAAGAATAATCAAGAAAGAGGGAAGGGCTTGCAATTGAAAGATCAATTGAAGTATAAGAAACAGATGCGGGGTGCAAATAAGTGTCTGACCCATCATTGAACAAGCACAAGTCATATTTGGTAATGAACTCTTCCACAGTTTTCCCTTTTACATCTTCTAAACTGCAGGAATTACCCCAAGGGGGGTTATGAGCGTTAAAATCACTCAACAAAATGTATGGAGTTGGGAGTTGTGGGACCAGCAGCTCAAAGTCATTCAGTTGTAAGGCTTTACTTGGTGAAACGTAAATAGAACAAAGTGTAACTGTTTTGTCTATAGTTAGGCGTACCGCCACAGCCTGTAAATTTGTATGTAATGGTACAGAACTGTGAATGATGTCGTTCCTAACCAAGACGGTCATTCCACGAATATGAAGATCATTATCAGCTGCCCAGGCATTATACTATGTATAATGCTTGAAAGCTGAATGACCTTGAGCCTCGGGTTTCTTTAAAAGAGTTTCCTGCAGGCAAAAAGCAACAGGTTGATATTTTTGGCTGAGAAGACCAAGTTCCTCAAAATATGCTCTAAAACCTCGACAATTCCATTGTATTATATTATTGTTGTTTGTATTAGCCATATTTCGGTGAAGAATTAGAAGGTGGACTTATGGGCGATATAGCCCCACAGGTTTTCTTCAGTGAATTTTTTCTCGGGGATCTATTCTGTGAGGAAGACGGACGGAAGTGTTCGAAGGTGCCCTCGATACAATCACTGACCTCCATTTCCTCAAGGCCTTCAAATCTGTTACGAACAGCAGGGTTTTGAAGTACCTTGGGTAACCTGTCCGATAATTGTTTTTGTTTAATTTTTTTTTCTTTTTCTAATTTTCTCGTTTGATTCTGACTCAGATTGTGCGGTTGTGATTTTTGTTCTTGCTGTGCTTTAGGCTTTGTTTTGTTTTGTTCATTTTTGTGTTCTGAATTAGTGATATGTTCTTTATTTTGTACAGCTTTAGGCGTATTGTTTTCCAGTTTTCGTTCTGATTTGTCCCCTATTTTTGAAACTGTAGGTTCTGGTTTGAGATTTTGTTCTTTTTTCTGTTCAAATTTATCTTTTAATTTCTGTTGTTTGCGTTGTGGAATTTGTTTGAGTTGACTGTGTGTCGGGTTGGTCTATTGTGAAGCCCTGTACTAAAGATGGAATTGTTCCTCTAAGCCATGTGTATTGAGTTTGGCATTCCACTGACGTTGTTGGTAATTTTTTAGTTAATTTTCTAGCGTATGTAGGTGATGATAAGTTCATGCCAGGCATTGATGATACTATGTCTCTGGCCTCTTTGAAACTGATCTGTCGTTCACATCTAACTTTTTGGATTTCTTTTTCTTTTCTCCAGACAGGGCAATCCTTTGATGCAGCCACATGGTTACCCTGGCAGTTACAACATTTGATGGTATTAGTTTCAATAAGGTTTTCGTGGGGAAAACCATTTGGGAAATGGTGGGGCTGCCAAGTATAACATACGGTACGGAAGTGGTACCTCTAAACCAGACGGCCGTAAAGAGCTTGGAAATCTTACAGAACGATGCAGGCCGATGGATAACGGGGTCGAGTAATGCCGCAGCGTTAGAAGCAATCAGGGGTGAGCTTGGGTGGATGAGGATCAAGGACAGGATAGACCTGTTGAAACTCGGTTATCTTAATTATTTGGTGAATCTCCCCGACAGCCGATGGTGTAAAGTAATGTTCCTGCGAATTTTCAACTCAAATATCAAAACGGGGTGGATAGTCCAAGTGAGGGAGCTAGTAGAGAACTACTCATTGGAGATCTCGGACCTGGACGTTGGGGCAAACCAGGGTAAAAAAATCGTCAGAGAAAGGGTTATGGAGGATTGTAACCGTAATTGGCGAGAGGGGGTCAAATCAAAGAGGTCTTTGGGTGGCCTGCGTGATACAGAGAGGCCAGGTTTTGAAGAGTACCTTGATGGCACCTTTGGGGGGGTCACTGCTGTTCAAGCTGAGGTCGCGATCCCTGGAGCTGAGGGGAAAAATTGGGAAAGACGGTGAAAGGGAGTGCCAGATGTGTAACTTGGGCATGGTGGAGAACCTGGAACACTTCCTTCTAGAATGCCCAAAGTATCAATCTAAAAGAATGAGATTCACTGGGAGTATAATGGGGAAGTGGGATGGGAGAATGAAGGACATGTGGTTAGGGGGAGACTCAAAGGAGAGGGTTAATGTGCTAATCGGAGAGATTGGGAAGAATGGGGCAAGGGATGTCATCAAGCAGTTCGTCTCCGAATGTTGGGAGGAGAGGAGAAGCGTGGGAACAGGGAGGCAGTTGGGAGTTCAGGGGTAACCAAGGCCTTCTCGTCCGAGAACCGCGACAAATCAGCGGCTGGCCAAAGTGTTATTGTTATTATTATTGATACTTTGTTTTGTCCGCTCATTTCGTGAAAGTGACTTCCTACTATTCAAAGAATCACTAGCTGAACTTATTCCCTACTTCTTTGCCATGGACCATATAAATTATGCCCGGTGGCTCCCAGTTCACCTTCGTGATATGATCGGGCTTGAGACTTTACATCCGGATATATATACAGAATTTTGCAAGGGGCATTTTGCTGTCCACAAAACTGAACGAGTATTCTCTGGTATCGCAATCGATCAAGCTCACGAGTAAAATGATGCCATAGTTGAGGGTGACGGTGGAGCTATTGGGTTAACAGAAGACCCAGCAGCACTGAGGCGATGGATGATAGCGGGGCCGGAAATAAGCAGGGTTATCGATGAATTTGCAGATGCAGCTGGCAAATCAGAGTTGAAACGAAACAGAAGACACCATGACGATACACCTGCTGCTCAGAAGGACTTTCATGATAAGGTCTGTAGACTAATTTCAACAATATCTGAGTGTGGCAGTCCATTTGAAGAATATTCACAAGACCTTTATTCCCTCGATGTCAAAGAAGTTGCGGATAAAGTCGATGGCTCAGCTTTTACCTGTTGGCAGAAAACAGTATGATAAATTCCTGAAAAAAATCAACAACTAATGGACAAGAAAGTTTTCATGAACCCTTGGCAAAAAATAAGCTTTCCCTTTTCAGCAATAAAATCAAGCCTCATACTACGGTGGGGAATCTGAAAATAGACTGTCAACTTTTTTTCACAACTTTTTATATCGTGCCAAAATCGACAGTGTGACCTTCAAAACTTTTTTCCAACATGAAAACCAACAGTACCCACCATCATTATTACACAATGGTATGCTCAACTCTGGAGTAAAATCACACCTGATGGACATTTTAGAGACAGGGATAGCTGCTCGAGTAGAAGAGCTTCATACTGAAGTTATGATTATAGATGGTGCGGCTATGGTCAATTCAAAACCACCTGGAACTGCTAAAACATTTGATGACTATGCTGCTGAGGTTATTATACCATACATTGTAAGATGTGCACAAAAATGTACAAGAGAAGATGTTGTTTTTGATGTATACCTCGAAAGTAGCCTCAAAGCAGGAACTCGACAGAAAAGGGGAGCTGGGTTTCGAAGAAAAGTGGTCGGTAAGAGTAACGTACTAAAGTCGTGGAGCAATTTCCTGAGGTGTGATGAAAACAAAACTGAACTGTTTTTGAACACAGATATGCTGTCACCCTGTAACCATGAAGAGGCAGACACCCGTATGTTTGTTCATGCCAAACATGCGACTGTTGTTACTGGTTTTAATAGCATGACTGTTGTTACTTCCGACACAGATGTTGCTGTTATAGCCATCTCCGTGTTTACTGACCTTCAGATTAATTCAATGTGCTTAGCTTTTGGGAAGGGACAACACTTCCGCTGGCTCCCAGTACACGACATTACCAAATCAATTGGACCTCGGTCAAGTGCTTTACCTTTCTTTCATGCTTTTACAGGGTGTGACACCGTGTCTGCCTTTATGGGAAAAGGAAAGAAATCTGCTTGGCGGGCATGGAATGTGTATGAGGCTGCAACAGAGGTTTTCTGTCGACTCAGTTCACCACAGAATGAAGTTACAGAGGCAGACATGGACATCTTGGAACATTTTGTTGTTGTCATGTACGACCGTTCAAGCACAACATGCAGAGTAGACGAATGTCGCCTTGATTTGTTTGCTCGAAAGCAACGTCCATACAAGGGCATACCACCAACTAGGGCATCCCTATATGTTAAAAAGGCAGTTTTCCATGCGGGTCATGTTTGTGGGCCAGGCTTCTTCTCCAGTGCAACAGTTACCAGACCCTACCAGCTGGGGTTGGCTTAAACACAATTTGTGGGAGCCACACTGGACTACACTCTCTGCTATAGCAGAGTGCTGTCAAGAACTACGGAAGTGCTGCTGCAAGCGTTCAACATGTACTGGAAACTGCAAATGCTACCGCACAGGATTGTCATGTACTGAACTTTGCTCCTGTAACTGCCAAGAAAGCAGTTAGTATCAACAAATACACCTGTGATATATACGGACATCGATTCTAAATGCATGAGATACAAAACATTGGCGTTGATATTGCAGATTATGAGGTTTATTTTGAAAATACGTGTACGTTTAAAAAAGAAACAAATCCCTGGTAACTGCACATTTGAGCATACAGAGTTATTTCCCTTGCCATATATTTCCACAGCCTTTTAAACCACAATTGTCGTCGCTATTCATTATTTCAATTCATATTCAGTCTTGGGTTTGCATAAAGGAATGACACAACAGCAGAAAAATTGCTTTAATGCTATATGTTTCACTCATATATGCTGCACTCACATCACCAATAGTGCAGATTTTTTCACTTCCGGTAGCCATCTTGAAAATAATAAGATATTTCGTGGCCAGCTATCCTAAAGTACTCTATATACCAAAAGTGACTTCCATACCAAATTTCATGCTTGTATCACAAACTGAACTATTTTTATAGCAATCCGCCCCACTAATACTTCTGACATTTAAAACATCGATGTGGATTTGGTATATATAAATCCATTCCGACGTTCATATATCCTATTTTTTAATGATTTTGGTGGCTGAGAGGAGTTGAATGTTAAAATATACGTATTCGTTTGAATAGTTTTACCTTTTTTCTTTATTTCTATCCTTTTAACATTAGTGACACCCTGTGATTGTAATTCTTTTTGTATTTCCAGTACATCAATGCCTGACAGTTCCCTAGTACGTAAAACGCCTTTGCAGCTATTTAGAGTTTTATGTGCAAAGGCGTTGACCTCCATATCGACGAGTTTATCCATCTTCAGTAAATTTAATGCCTGCATTTCTCGTCTACATTCAATTAGTATGGCACCTGATCGTAATTTTCGAACGTTTTTCACGTCACCAGCTATGCCCTTGATGGCTTTAGCCAATGCAAAGGGGTTAATACTTGATGCCTTTTGATCTTCATTGTTTGCATATATTATCACAAATTTAGGCCAACTGTTTACGATAATATTATCTTTTTCATGATCAGAGTCAGAATCAGTAAATTGTAATGCATATTCTCGTTTTTGTTTTTTATTGGTTGTAGCCATGTTGATAAAATAAGTTGTTCGTTGCCCCGGCTCCCACCCACCACGGAGTCCAACAAAGGGTAGAGTTACTGCTATGCAGTAAACCCTCCTGGCTACCAGTATTCCCACA
Source organism: Pictodentalium vernedei (assembly GCA_031216915.1). Taxonomy (NCBI): domain Eukaryota; kingdom Metazoa; phylum Mollusca; class Scaphopoda; order Dentaliida; family Dentaliidae; genus Pictodentalium; species Pictodentalium vernedei. Next base: position 569,209,412 of record CM062297.1, on the reverse strand, counting down.
TACTTATACTAGGGCAGTATACTCCAATGTTTTGGAATGTTTGTACTGACAACATTCCCAGTGATTAAAATTTCATGTGATGTAAAAATCTCCTAGAGTCACTGCTGTCTCTTTTGTATATAGAAAAAATGTTATGAAATCTTTGTACCAACTCAGCTCCACCATCACTGAGAGAAATCCCATGTGATGCAAACTTACAAATTTTGTATGCATAAATGTTCAAGAAATGTCTAGCATCAATGTCACATATGATGTAAACTTTTCCCAGTGTCATCACTGTCTATTTGTAGGCAACAGAAATCTTATGAAGTGTTTTTGTAACACCCCAGCCCCACCCCCAGGGAGAGAAAGCTCCTGTAAGCTAAACCTTTTCTAGTGTCGCCACTGTCCACATTGTGTACAGCAAAAGTTCTCTGAAATGTATGCACCACTGACTTGAATGCAACATAAGTTGCAGGAAGTGTTCTTTACCACCCCAGCCCACCCTCTCCCCCAGAGAGAGACATATCATGTACTGTAAACTTTTGCTGGTGCCAACACTGTCTACTTTGTACTCAGCAAGAAGTCTATCAAATGTATGAACCACTTCAGCCCCATCCTCTGTGAATGAAAACTCATGTGATCTAAAATTTACTAAATGTAATCTCTGACTATCTTGTATATGGCAAACGTCTATGGAATGTCTCGAACTAACACCCCCTCCCCCCCCCCCCCCCCCCCCTTCAGTGTAAATAATGTTATGTGATTTAAACCGAATTCTTCAGTGGAAGAAATGTTATGTGGTGTAAATGTTTTATGGAAATATGGCACAGTGAAAGAACTTCATGTGTTGTAAACTTTTCCTAGTTTCACAACTGTCTACTTTGTATATACATGTACCAGAGGTTTTATGAAATGTTTGTAGTACTTAAGTCTCACCCCTTTGAAAGAGACCTCATGTGATGTAAACTTTAACTAGGGTCAATACTGTCTACTCTGTATGCAGTAAAAGAGTTATGAAATATTTATACCACCCCAGACCCATCCCCATTGAGTGAAATCTCATGTGGTGTAAAGTTTACTTTTTCTGGTGCCACTACTGTCTACTTTAAAAACATCAAATGTTTTATGTAACGCTTGTACTCCCTCAGACAACATTCCCAGGGATTAAAATTTCATGTGATGTAAAAGTTTCCTAGAGTCATTGCTGTCGCTTTTGGAAACAGTAAAAATGTTATGAAATGTTTGAACCACCTAAGCTCTATGATCAATGAGAGAAATCTCATGTGATGCAAACTTTTAAATTTTGTATGCAATAAATGTTCAAGAAATGTCTAGCACCACTGTCACATATGATGAAAACTTTTCCCAGTGCCATTACTGTCTATTTGTAGGCAACAGAAATTTTATGAAGTGTTTTTGTACCACCCCAACCCCACCCCCAGGGAGAGAAATCTCATGTAAGGTAAACTTTTTCTAGTGTCACCACTGTCTACATTGTATACAGCAAAAGTTCTTTAAAATGTATGGACCACCAACTTGTATGCAACGTAAGTTTCAGGAAGTGTTCTTTACCACCCCAGCCCACCCCTTCTCCAGGGAGAGACATATCATGTAATGTAAACTTTTGCTGGTGCCAACACTGTCTACTTTGTATACAGCAAGAAGTCTATCAAATGTATGAACCACTTCAGCCCCATCATCTGTGAATGAAAACTCATATGATCTAAAATTTACTAAATATATGGCAAACGTCTTTGGAATGTTTAGAATCCCCCCCCCCCCCCCCTTCAATGTAAGTAATGTTATGTGATTTAAACCGTATACTTCAGTGGAAGAAATGTTAAGTGGTGTAAACGTTTTATGGAATTATGGCACAGTGAAAGAAAGTTCATGTGATGTAAACTTTTCCAAGTTTCACAACTGTCTACTTTGTTTATACATGTACTAGGGGTTTTATGAAATGTTTGTAGTACCTAAGTCTCACGCCTCTGAAAGAAATCTCATGTGATTTAAAGTCTAACTGGGGTCACTACGGTCTACTCTGTGTGCAGTAAAAGTCTTGTGAAATATTTATACCACCCCAGCCCCATCCCCATTGAATGTATTCTCATGTGGTGCAAAGTTCACCACTGACTAGCATTTGTAGGATGCTCTATAACACCCTTGCTCCATCCCCTGTGAAGGAAATGTCCTTGTACCACCCCAAATTTTACTAAGAATAACTATTAACTATTTTGTTTAAGCAAACGTTTCGAGGTTTGTTTTTTTTTTTTTTTTTTTAAATACTGTGTACAACCCTAAACTTTACCAAGATTACTAATGACTATTTTGTACATAACAAAGGTTTTATAAATTATTTTATACCACCACAACCTCACCAAGGGTTTCCAATGACTATTTCGTAGCACCCCTGACCACCCTCAGTGACATGAATCTCATGTGATGTTAATGTTTCCTGGTGTAACTAGGGCCTATTTTGTATACATCAAAATCTTATGTAATATATTGTACCACCCCAGACCCCCCCCCCCCCCCCCCCCTCCACCTTCAGGGAAACGAATCTCATGTGATGTAAACTGTTTTGATGACTATTTTGTACACAACAAAGGTTTTTATAAATTCTTTTATACCACCACAACCTCACCAAGGGTTCCTAATGACTATTTTGTACCACCCCTGACCCACCCTCAGTAAAATAAATCTCATGTGATGTTAATGTTTCCTGGTGTCACTACTGCCTACTATGTAAACATCAAAATTTTATGAAAATATATTGTACCACCCTATACCCCCCCCCCCCCCCCCTTCAGGGAAACGAAGCTCATGTGATTTAAACCTTAAACTTTCCAAATGTTATAACTGCCTACTTGTATACAGCAAACATTCTATGAAATGTTTTGTACCTCTCATACCCCACCCCCTCGGGAAACTGAACCTAATAAGATGTAAGCTTTCATAATATTACTACCGTCTACTTTGTATACACCAAAAAATTTATGAAATATTTTGTACGACCGCAGCCCCCCCCCCCCCCCCCCCCCCCCTCCGGGAAATGAATCTCATGTGATGTAAACTTTCCAAACGTTACTGCTGTCTACTTTGTATACTGCAAATATTGTATGAAATATTCTGTACCACCCCAACCCTCCTCAGAGAAATGAATCCCATGTCATGTTCAACCTTGCCTTATGTCACTACTGTCGACTGTGTGCACAGAAAACATTTTATAAAATATTTTGTACCACCCGACCCCAGTTTTATAATTTGTTCTTGTTCCACCCTTACTGACTTTTTTTTGTTTTGTAAATGGTTTGTACCATCTCAGCCCCTTCCTCAGTCTCAGTAAAATATACGTCATGTGATGTAAACTTTTCCTAGTATCACTTCTGTCTTCTTCGTGTACATCAAAACTTTATGAAACATTTGGTACCACCCCGCCACCCTCCCCACACTTTTTGGGAAACGTATTTCATGTTATGTAAACATTCCTACTGTTACTACTGTTTAATTTGTATAGAGTAAAAACTTTATGAAATATTTTGTACTACCCCAGCACCCCCCCCCCCCCCCCCCCCCACACTCCTCAGGGAATTGAATGCCATGTGATGTGAGCTTTGCTAATGTGACTACTGTGTATTTTGTACATAGCAAAAAAAAATTTGTAATATTGTGTACAACCTCAGTCCCCCACCCCCGTCCCATGGAAATGATTCCCATGTGATGTAAACTTTTACTAATGTCACTGCTGTCTAACTTGTACACACAAAAAGTTAAATATTTTGCACCATCCCCCTCCCCTTTCAGTGAAAAGAATCCTATGTGATGTAAACTTTCCTAATGTTATTGCTGACTACATTGTATACAGTAAAAACTCTATGAAATATTTTGCATTACCCCAGCCCCCCCCCCCCCCCCCCCCCACACACACACACACGGAATTTGAAGCTCATGTGATGAAATCCTTTCCTAACGTCACTAGTCAACTTCATATTCAGCACAACATTTAGGAAATATTTTGTGGCACACAAGCCCTCCCTGAATCTCATGTGATGTAAAGTTTTCTTATGTAATTGCTGTCTACTTTGAATTTAGAAATGAAATATTACTGCACCACTCCACCCCCCCCCCCACCCCCCCACCCTTGTTCGGGGTAATGAATCTCATGTGATGTAAACTTTCCTAATGTTACTACTGTCTGCGTTTTGTATAGGGCAAAGACTTTATGAAAAGTTTTGTATGACCCCAACCTATGCCAAGAGTCTCTACTGACTACTTTGTAAAAAGCAAACGTTTTATGAAATATTTTGTACTACCCCCAACACTACCAAATGTAAACCTTTCCAAGTGTCACAACTGCTTTCATGTTTTTGTGGGTTCTTTTCTGTATACAGCAAAAGTCTCAAGAAATGTTTTGTACCACCCCCGCCCCCCTTCTCAGTGAATGAAATATCATGTGATGTAAACTTTGTTAAATTTCAGGACTGACTATTTTGTGTAAAGCAAAAGTTTGTGGAATATCTTGAACCACTTATCCCATCTTCAATGCAATAAATATTTTCCCTACCCATGCAAGTTGGTCATCTAAAACAGCTCCGTGAATTAAGTTCTCAAAAACAAGCAAAAAACATCCTTTGAATGAAATTCATCGCCTCACTTTCTAGAGACCTTTGGAATAACTTTAGTTACATTTCTTACGCATGAGTGGCATAAAATGTCACATCGCAACTTTTGGAGTAAAACACCACATAGTTTTATAACAAAAAGGTTAACAAAAGAATAAGGCCAGTTCATGAACAACATGGAAATGTTCACGACCTCTTTCAGTTGTCAACACGGAGACCTCGTTCTTCCAGTAGTTACGGTAAATTCAATAGTTAACTAAATGACACACATGACACATTCTTTCAAATCAAAATGAAAAAAAAACAGGGGATACACTATGATTGCCTTGTCTCATTCAGCGGCCCACTAATTCTCTTACCATTTTGTCTGCTCGTCCGTCAAACATATGAAGTGAGTTAGTTGTCCTCACCAAATGTCCGTTTGTGCCCAGCATTGGTTCTTAAATATATGGGGGTTGTCCCTTTAGCTTACCAATACATTGAACAGGATCGACGGTATATAGAGCGAGATATACAAAATGAAAGTGTCAATGACACTGTAGCTTAACTTGTGTGTTGTGTTTGATGAAAAGGATAATGTTCAATGTTTATGAAAGGATTATGAAATAAGACAAGAATTGTGATAATTGGAAATACGTTCATTTCTGTTCCCTGTGTGCTATGTTTATGATAAAAATAATATGAGGTGTACACTGTACTAAAGAGCTGAGGGGTGGGTTAATATGACCTCACAGTTAATGTATGTGGCCCTCACAGTTAACGTATATCAACAAAAGTTACCAAGTTACAGTGAAATTATTCCAAAACGAGTCATCCTATCAAGTTACATTAAAATCCCCTCATAAATATGGCCTGTAGACTGTGCTAAAGGTTTTCGGGCTTCGGGCCCCTGTAGCCGTCAGTTTCCCCAATTGCGTCCAAAGGGGACGTTCTCATCTAGACATTACATGAAGTCAATCTACCAAGTTACAATGAAATCCCTTAATAAATATGACCTGTAGACTGTGCTAAAGGTTTTTGGGCTTTGGGCTCTGGCAGCCATCATGGTTGAATGATCGCAACCAAAAGGGGACATTCTCATCTGGACACTACTTGGATTCATCCTACCAAGCTACAATGAAATCCCTTCATAATTATGACCTGTAGACTGTTCTAAAGGTTTTCGGGCTTTGGGCCCCTGAAGCCGTCACAGTTTCCCAATCGTGTCCAAAAGGGGACGTTCTCATATAGACATTATATGAAGTCAACCTACCAAGTTACAATGAAATCCCTTCATAATATGACCTGTAGACTGTGCTAAAGGTTTTCAGGCTTCGGGCTCGGGCAGCCATCATGGTTGAATGATCGCAACCAAAGGGGATAATCTCATCTGGGCATCATCTGGAGTGATCCTGCGACGTTACAATGAAATCCCTTCATAAATATGACCTATAGACTGTGCTCAAGGTTTTTGGGCTTCAGGCACCTGTAGCCATCACAGCTGACCAATCACGACCAAAAGGGGATGTCATCATCTAGGCATTATATGGAGTCAACCTAACAGGTTACAATGAAATCCTTCTATACATATAACCTTTTGCCAATGCTAAAGGTTTTTGGGCTCGGGCACCCATCAAGGCTGAATGATCACGGCCAAAATGGGACGTTCTCATCTAGACATTATTTGGAGTCATCCTACCAAGTTACAATGAAATCCCTTCATAAATATGACCTGTAGACAGTGCAAAAGGTGTTTGGGCTTCGGGCACCTTTAGCCGTCAAAGTTGCCCAATCATGTCCAAAAGGGGACGTTCTCATCTAGACATTATATGAAGTCAACCTACCAAGTTACAATGAAATTCCTTCATAAATATGACCTGTAGACTGTGCGAAAGGTTTTCGGGCTTCGGCAGACATCATGGCTGAATAATCGCAACCATAGGGGACAATCTCATCTGGGCACCATCTGGAGTGATCCTAAGAAGTTACAATGAAATCCCTTCATAAATATGACCTGTAGACTGTGCTCAAGGTTTTCGGGCTTCGGGCACTAGCAGCCATCACAACTGACCAATCACGACCAAAAGGGGATGTCATCATCTAGGCATTACATGGAGTCAACCTAACAGGTTACAATGAAATCCTTCCATAAATATGACCTTTTGCCTATGCTAAAGGTTTTTGGGCTCGGGCACCCATCAAGGCTGCATGATCGCGATCAAAATGGGACGTTCTCATCTAGACATTATTTGGAGTCATCCTACCAAGTTACAATGAAATCCCTTCATAAATATGACCTCTAGACTGTGCTAAATGTTTTCGGGCTTTGGGCCCCTGTAGCCGTCACAGTTGCCCAATCATGCCCAAAATGTGACTTTCTCATCTAGACATTGTATGAAGTCGACCCACCAAGTTACAATGAAATTCCTCAATAAATATGACCTGTAGACTGTGGTAAAGGTTTTCGGGTTTTGGGCTCGTGCAGTCGTCACGGTTGGCAGATCATGCCCAAATGGGGAAATTCTCATCTAGACATCATAAGGAGTCATCCTACCAAGTTACAATGAAATCCCTCCACATTAAACATGACCTGCAGACTGTGCAAAAAGTTTTTGGGTTTCGGGCTTGGGCAGCCATCACGGTTGATAGATCATGCCCAAAAGGGGACGTTCTCATCTAGGCATTATACAGAGGCATCCTACCAAGTTACAATGAAATCCCTTCATAAATACGACCTGTAGACTGTGCTAATGGTTTTCGGGTTTTGGGCTCGGGCAGCCATACCGGTTGCCCGATCGCGACCAAAAGGGGACGTTCTCATCTAGACATGACCCCAAACCTGCATATGAAATTTCGTGACGATCAGACAAGAACTGCGGGGTGTAGCCCGTGCTAAAGGAAAATGTGAACAGACGTCACACACTCACAGACTTCCGCACGCGTGATGGCAATAGCTTATCTTGACTATGTCAAGTTAAGCTAATGAAGGCTGTGGTACAATGGACGCGGTGTGAGCATTGCAGCAGGTCTGAGAGGGGCAATATTTTGCCTTCGCAATTTGGATACAACTTGTTGATTGTCGATTGCTGTTTGTGGTTCCGTGCATCAATGGAGCGGGAGGGAGAGGTGGACGCACTGGGTGGGTGTGTAAAATGGGGCGTAACTGTCTATCTGGTAGTCCGCCGTGTCCACACACTTCCTCCGCTGTGCTCTTTTTCTAGCTCAGCGACAAAAGAGAGCCATCGCTGGTGTTACTTCCGTCCCGTTGTTCGCATCGCGTCCGGTGTGCATGAGCCTTAAGCAACCGTGATGCGAGCAGATAGTTTGATCCAATCACACCGACCGCGATTCGGCGTATCTCTGCTAGGTCTTAATTGTCGAAGCTTAAATTCGAACTGGGATAGTTTTAAAAATTTATTATGTGATACGCAAGATAATGAAAATGCGTTTGATATTATTGCCATTTCCGAAATTTTCACAATTAGAGAAACGTACGCACTTCCTGGCTACCACCCATTTGAATATAAAACACGGCCCGATAATGATGATGGTGTGTGTGTGTGTGGGGGGGGGGGGGGGGGGGGGGGTAGGTTTATTTATTAAAGACACCTTGGAGTATCAACCCAGACCCGAATTATCTATCTTTATCCGGCACGTAATTGAAACATTGTTCGTAGAGATTAATCCTAATAAAAAAAAGCTCGTACGTTGTTTGAGTTAAATACCGACCTAATACAGCTCCCAGAGCCGATATCAATGAATTCATAGAACAGATTGAAGCCATAATGACAAACGTGAATAAATCCCATACCAAGGCCTTCTTAATAGGTGACTTCAACATTGATTTACTCAATTCGGAAACGCACCCAAAAACTGCTGAGTTTACAGATAAGATGTTCGAACGTGGTTATCTCCCCGTGATGACTAAACCTACCAGAGTCACTGAGCACTCAGCAATCTTGATTGATCACATTCACACTAATTCAAAAGTAAATTTCGATTGTGGCATTATAATTACAGACGTATCTGATCACTTCGCGACATTCTATGTAGAACAATCTCAAAAAGATCAACACAGATCCATCAATACCAGGAGACCCGTTGGGATTTTTAGTGACAGAAATATTAGAGTTTAAGGAAACTTTGAATAATCTTTCGTTTGACGCAGTGTATGGTTGTCTCTCTGCGGATCAAGCGTACGAAAAATTCTTGGATGAGTATTTACAAGCATTTGAACAGACCTTCCCGTTCCTATTCCCTACACGAAAGACAAAATATATCAAAAGAGATCCCTGGATGACAAGTGGCTTACTAAGTCATCAATGACTAAAAATTCACTCCTAGCTAAAAAAAAACTATCGCATCCAACTATCTCCAACATAGATAAATATAAAGCTTATTGTAAAATATTCAATCAACTAAAGAGGAAAAGCAAAAATATTTACTACAGAACAATACTTGCAGAAAATAAAAATAACATGAAGCACACGTGGGCTATTCTGAAAGATACACTAAAATTGCCCAGAACTTCGCAAAATCTACCCGAGAGGATGATATAAAATAATAACACTATCCACCGCAGGTCAGATTGCAGAATCCTTTAACAATTACTTCTCAGAAGTAGGTTCAAACACTGCTAACGGGGTAAAACCAGTTGAAGGCATAGATCCATTTGATTACATGGACCAAAAGAATCATAAAAGTTTTTTCTTAACAGAAACATCCCCAGCTGAAATATTATCCATTTGCCCAAAACTTTCTAACAAAAACTGCGTTGACTTTTCTAATATATCCATGAAATTAATGAAAAAAACTACTGAGGAAACAGCACATGTACTGTCATAGATCATAAATTTAAGCTTTAAACAAGGTATTGTACCCACTAAAATGAAAATATCCAGAGTTATACCCATTTACAAAAGTGGAGCCCAAGAAAACATTGAAAACTATAGGCGAATAAGTATTTTACCATCATTCTCAAAAATTATGGAAAAACTTATGTATAAACGACTGTCATCATTTCTAACTAGGTTCGACATCCTTCATAAAAATCAATTTGGCTTTAGAGAAAACCACTCTACAACACACCCTTTACTACATTTATTAGACCACATTGCTGAAAATAATGATAGAAAGACAAGAGGTTCTACTGTAGGTATATATATTGACCTATCAAAAGCGTTCGACACTATAACTCACGACACAGTACTTCACAAACTTGATCACTGTGGTATTAGGGGAATAACCAAAGAATGGATTAAAAGTGACTTAACAGGAAGGCAACAATATATCGAAATCGAGGGAAGGAAGTCCGACTTGTGTAATATCAATTGTGGTGTTCCTCGGGGGTCCATTTTAGGTCCTATACTCTTTCTCATTTACGTGAATGATATGCCAAATGCCACGGCTTTAAACTTACTCTCATTTGCAGATGACACAACACTTCATAATCCGGTCATAAGATGAAGGAAGTTGAGGAAAAGGTGAACTCTGAGCTAACAAAAATTTATCACTAGTGCTATTTACAAAAAAGTAAATATATGTTATTTCACCCCAAAAACAATGACCTCAAATGGAATAATCTCAAAGTTTTATTAGATGACAAACCCCTAACGCGCGTAGGCAACGGTATATCAGAAAAACCTCTAAAGTTTCTAGGTATCGTTATTGATGAAAATCTCACGTTCAAATATCACACATCAATGATATGTCGAAAATTGTCAAACACAATATATATGATTAAGAAGGTGAAGAGAATACTACAAAAAATTGTTTAAGAACGCTATATTTCTCACTTTTCCACAGTCATCTATCCTATGGGCTGCTAGTTTGGTGGCATGCCGACCATGGAACTTCTATTTTCAAAAAACAGAAACAAGTCATGAGAATTATATCAAACAAAAGCTACAGGAGTCACACAGAACCCATCTTTCAAAATGAGAAGATACTGAAACTTCAGGATCAGTATGGACTGCAAGCGGCATCGTTCATATTTAACTGGAAGAGCAGAAACCTACCCGAATCGTTTAAAACATTCTTTGACGACACAGCTGCAATGAATACCCGACAAGCTGGGAACCTGAACACATCTACTCCAAGAACGGAGTTTTCCTCTGTCCTTCCAAAAAATTCTTTCCCAACCATCTGGAATTCACTGTAGACAGGTTGCAAAACCCCGTACAATATGAGAGTCACTCTCGTCATTCTGCTTTCTCCTCAACGCACTTGTAGTTGCTAATAATACACCTAGCTCCCTCTGATTAAATCTTACTATATATAGGAATAGAAGTCTTGTAGTTCACCACCCGCTTAGGCTGGGAAACAGGCAATGGAACAAACCGACCAATCAACATTACAAATTGAGCCCCATTCCCCTTTCTAATACTCGATAACCAGACAACATATCCCAGTCAGAACTAACAATAGCAGTACTTTTCTACCAGTAGTATCAACCACTGAAATAAATGATATTTATACATGTGGGTATTTAACTATTTACACACTTAAATACTTATAACCCAAGCAGATTTTGCTACACCATGCTTTCATGTGACACCTGTGTAGCCATTTCATGTCGCCTTTCCGTCTCAAATCTGAAAATAATTTACTTTAGGTGCGGCAGGAAGACGGACAATCTTGTCCATGCAGCCCCTGTACAATATATTTAATGCATTTGCATAAATAAATAAATAAATAAATAAATAAATAAATAAATATCTATCTTATGTCTTGTCTCTGTCTCGTCTATCTATTTATCTATCTATCTATCTATGTTTTAGTTTTTTTATTTTTTTATTTTTTTTTTTATTTTTTCTTCTATTTTTATTTTTTTAATGGTGGGTAGGTTGATGTTGAATGCAGTCTACCAGCGCGCTTTACTTCCGACATGCGACGCCGTGTGTGGTTCTTTTGAAACCACATGCGACGTCGCCTGTCCGAGGGTGACGCGCTCTGATGGACGGCCAGTCTCGGGCCGGAAGGTATCGATCACTAATCTTTTTTGACCCAATCAATATCGGGCCTATAAAACAAAAGCAAGTCTCGTAAACAGGTTTGGTCAAGAAAGTGAATTAATTCATTCACTCTGTGCTAGTGCGTATCTATCTATCTATCTTATCTTATCTTATCTGATCTAATCTAATCTTATCTTATCTTATCTTATCTATCTATCTACCTATCCATCCATCCATCCATCGCCGAAGCATGCCACTGGTTGATTGGCCCGTGTGTGGAAGTACCATGTCTTCAGATAGCGATCATTCAACCAGTCACTTAAAAAAGCACTGCAGTAAAAGTTGACACGTATAACTGAACAGACAGTGCAACAAAACTAAGAATTTGTTTAAAAATATGCGTTTAAAAAACAGTACACAATGGCAATTATGGAATGCGATTGAAAGAAATGACTGACTGAATGACCACCAAATCCCCCCCCCCCCCCCCGACGTGACACCCAGTACTTTTTGCGGTGGGGGCTCCCGATTGGCCAGAACGGACATCCGACCATCCTTCTACTCCCGAAATTGGGGCCAAAGCAGTGTGTTGGACATTATCTGAAAAAATGGAGACCAAGGTTAAACAGGGTTTACGACCTGATCTCCATCTTGGAGACTGCCCTAACCGGGGCCACGAGTCCTCAACTGCCAGGATTCCTTCTTCCGGGGCCTTCGGAACGCACCTCACGGGAGAACAAGGTGTCTGCAAGATGGAAATAGTAGGATTAACCATTTTGGTCCGGGGCTGCGTATTTTTCATATTTCGCAGCGAACCAACTCAATTGAGCAAACCTACTAATATTAAACCAGCAATTCTGCCCAATTGAGCAGGCCGTCCTCTATCCGCCACCTGAGGACCCGCCTAGTAGGGGATGATCAAACCCCCTCCCCAGGATTTGTGGGTCTGGGCCATGTAATACCACAATATACTTAACATGGCATTCCGTGGGCAACCTGAACACAGACTGATGGTGTACTCCTGAAATTAGCTCAAATTACCATACCACATGCAGCCCCCCCCCCTCCCACGGGGAGCCGGGCTTACACGGACTGGGCTACCATTGCCCTAGTCTTGACACGAACATATGGTGTTCTATTTAAATCCAGCTCATATCACCAAACAACCCCACGTGGGGGGGGGGGGGGGGGGGGCTTATAGGGATGGGCTACCATGGTCCTCCCCTTCTCTCGACGCTGTTAGATGACCGCGCCCGAAGCTTGAGGGCGAACCTAGACTACTATCAAGCGCTTCTCCAGCGCTGACCTCACCAAATATCGACTATCCAATGCTCAGCGTTTTAAGGAAATCATGGCCACGGCTATAGCGGGCCTTAACCAGGACATGAGCACAACAGCTGCCGCTACTGTACCCCCCAAAACCACACGGAGTCATAATCCACTCACCGAGTGGAAATTCCCCTGACCAAGTTGGGACACGCCTCCCGAAGCGTCCTCACAGACTAACGGCACCGATAGACACCAACCAAACCTTAGCTGATTCACTTCCGAGCGCACCTAAGCGTCGCAAGTTGGGAATGACCAAGATTCTTCCCCCGATTGCTACATCTCGGGTCAATAAATATCCGACCTCTCCCCGAGATGTCCCCTTTGTCCTCCACATGGCGGAGCTTAATACCACTAAACGCAGGTCCACTACAATAGAGGCAGATTCCACACCTCGCGTACCTCTGGAATTACCACATCTACTGTACTTAGTACACTTATGACCCCTTGTAGTAGCCAACTACCATGGTCACAGATCACTATGCCAGATAGATTGTGGCCCCATACACCCGTCTACAGACCACGGGTCCAACAATAATGCGAATGATACCGTCGGTAGTGACAGAGACATACAACTGGTGTCAACCATCACTGAATCAGCTCGGCTCGGTCCACTACCAACCACTGAGCCCACCGACATATCCACTCACGTCGATCATAGGGACCATATCTGTCCCCTGGGGTTCGACTCCGTCGCTCCCTTGTCAGAGCTTGACCACGGTTCCACCATTGGAACCAACGGTTGTCTCACCAAAACATCATCGGAGGGCATAGAGTTCTCCTGTCTCTTCTGACGACCCTGAAACTTTGTCCAGTTCCTTTGAACCTGACGCTTTGGACACACAGACACTCCACCTGCCTCCAGGCTGGATGGCGCTTTCCATCCCCCTTCCCTAGGTACACAAATCATGGACCACCCATGTGTTAGTACCCACTCTCTTGGCAAAACATCAATCACAACTACTGCCTTTGCCGAGCTTGCCCATAAATGCACGAGAGAGGGCATACTACGCAACCTAACCATGACACTCGACAATAAACAATCCTGACTAAGCCGATTTGCTCCGACCAGTGTAGCTCATTCCTCCAAAACCCGCTGCTAACCCCAGCATCGTCGATCAAGAAGCTCACGAGCCACTCTACATGTCAAACGCATCCGGAGAGTGGACACACGGCCACAAGTGGAACGACAATCTCACCTCGCCGCACTGGCTGACACGGCTAGCAAACATACTACCAATCTGTCAACTTGCACCCTCAGTACACAATAGAAAATTATACTTGGCAAGGGACTTATATATACCAACGCCGCAAAGGCCCACCAGGTCTTTTCTCACCGATACTTATATCACATTAGCCTCCATCGCATGAAGGCCCACACCTCACACAATGCAGGGCGGCGTTAACCTCATTCTGAGCCCCGGGCCATCGGCCCTCAGGGGCTGACCTCAGATTCACCTATGGTGACCACATACTTATATTCACCGCCCGGTGTTTGTTATGAAGTAGTATCCATGGGCGCCGCCCCGCACACCTACAAGCATAGGAATTCACCTAGGTACCACACAAAAGCATCCCCCTCCACCCCCCGTCTCATTTCTACATAGAATTGGGGCGCGTACTATCATGGGCGACAATGGACATACCTCCACGTGGCCCAGCCACGAACGAACTTATATAACCACTGACGCGGGTCTCACTCATTACACTGCTTAAGACGCCCCAGAGGCGCTTTGCTGCACAGCGAAATGGGCCACCGGTGCCCCTTATATTACAACTGTCAGATGCTATACCTGAAGCTTGCGGGCGAGCCTAGTGGTCTCTCTATCCCCTTCTTATCATATAACACATTGTGGAAGCTAATTCCGGACAAATACGAATAGAGGTCCACCTAACTGACCTAACCTCATTTCCACCTTGGAATCGGTACACACCGTAAACTCCGACCACAGCTCAATCGCACTCTGGGACACATGTTTCGGGATTCTGATGCACATCCTAAACACCGCATTTATTAAGAATGCAATTAAAAAAACGTCTTCCCAGCTGATCTTCTCAATACTCTAAAAGTAGAGTCAGGCTCCACCATTAATGGCGTATAATATTTGAGAGCGACATACCGTCGGACCTTGACGTGCTAGCTCTCCTAACGACCCAGCCGTTGACATAGCTCATACAAGCAAAATAGTGGAGGTGCATTTCTAACCTGGAAACTGAGGTGTACGAATATCTCAGTCACCCGCTTCACCAGGACAATACCTCTGACCACCAAGGGGCGTGCTTCCCGGAATCCACCCACTGGGTGATTTTACCAGTGGACACTACAATAGGTCCCCTGAACACACAGGGTCCACTATCCATTCACCAAGTGACAATACTCCTAGTCAATCAGGGGCATGCATCCGGGGATAAGGCCAATGTGCTCCTACCAGCGATGTTCATTCATTCACAGACCGTCATACACCTATACACCTCAGCCGCCTCCGCGCAAATAGCTCACGAGTGGCTTTACATGTCAAACGCACCCAGAATCAGCATACACGACGTCGGATGGAACGACATTCCAACCCTACCGCACGGGCTGACACGGCTAGCTATACTGAGCTCTGAACCCTCAACCTAATGAGGGCTGACCTCAAGTCTATCTATTGAAGCTAACCTAGGGTCTTCCTATGGTGACCATACATTAAAAGACTAATCCCGGTACCACTCTACCAACACGGGATAACCAAAAAACAAAAAATTAACAGAGAGCCAACCAACCCCTTTCTAACATTTGTGAGTCTGGGCCATGTAATACCACAATATACTGAACATGGCATTCCGTGGGCAACAGGAACACGGACTGATGGTGTACTCCTGAAATTAGCTCAGATTAATATACCACATGCACCCCCCGGGGAGCCGGGTTTAAACGGACTGGGCTACCATGCCCTAGTCTTGACACGAACCTATGGTGCTCTCTTTAAATCAGCTCATATCACCAAACAACAACGCCCCCCCCCCCCGGGCCCTGCTTATGAGGATGGGCTACCATGGCCCTCCCCATCTCGCGACGTTGTTAGATGACCACACCCGAAGCTTGAGGGCGAACCTAGTGGCTACTATGTCCCACCACAATCCCTCTGGTAATAGTGTTTGTGGTGTGCCTCCCTGTGGTGCTTTTTATTTGAATCTGTTGCGTAAAACGGCCGAGAAAATCAAACTCCTGTTTTTAAGCCTCTTGGTTGGATGGTTGGCTCTGGTTGGCCGGGGTGGTTGACCCCTCTGGTAATAGAGTTTGTGGTGTGCTACCCTATGGTGGTATTTATTTGAATCTGCCGCAACAAACGGCCGAGAAAATCAAAACTCGTTTTTAAGCCTCTTGGTTGACCCCTCTGGTAATAGTGTTTGTGGTGTGCCACCCTACGGTGGTATTTATTTGAATCTATTGCGTCAAACGGCCGAGAAAATCAAAACCCCTGTTTTTAAGCCTCTTGGTTGGACGGTTGGTGGTGGTTGGCCGGGGTGGTTGACCCCATCTGGTATTAGTGTTTGTGGTGTGCCACCCGATGGAGGTATTTATTTGAATCTATTACATCAAATGGCCGAGAAAATCAAAACCCCTGTTTTTAAGCCTCTTGGTTGGACGGATGGCGGTAGTTGACCCCTCTGGTAATAATGTTTGTGGTGTGCCACCCTATGGGGTATTTATTTGAATCTATTGCATTAAACAGCCAAGAAAATCAAAACCCCTGTTTTAAGCCTCTTGGTTGGACGGTTGGCAGTGGTTAGCCGGGGTGGTTGACCCCTTGGGTAATAGTGTTTGTGGTGTGCCACCCTATGGGGGTATTTATTTGAATCTATTGCGTCAAACAGCCGAGAAAATCAAAACCCTTGTTTTGAGCCTCTTGGTTGGACGGTTGGTGGTGGTTGACTCCTCTGGTAATCGTGTTTGTGATGTGCCACCCTATTGTGGTATTTATTTGAATCTGTTGCATCAAACGGCAGAGAAAATCAAAACCCTGTTTTTAAGCCTCTTGGTCGGGCGGTTGGCCGGGGTGGTTGACCCCTCTGGTAATAATGTTTGTGGTGTGCCACCCTATGGTGGTATTTATTTGAATCTATTGCATCAAACAGCCGAGAAAACCAAAACCACTGTTTTTAAGCCTCTTGGTTGGACGGTTGGCGATGGTTGGCCGGGGTGGTTGACCCTTCTGGTAAAAGTGTTTGTGGTGTGCCGCCCTATGGTGGTATTTATTTGAATCTATTGCATCAATTGGCCGAGAAAATCAAAACCCGTTTTTAAGCCTCTTGGTTGGACGGTTGGCCGGGGTGTTTGACCCCTCTGGTAATAGTGTTAGCGGTGTGCCACCCGATGGTGGTATTTATTTGAATCTATTGCGTCAAACTACCAAGAAAATCAAAACCCCTGTTTTTAAGCCTCTTGGTTGGACGGTTGTTGACCCCTCTGGTAATAGTGTTTGTGGTGTGCCACCCTATGGTGGTATTTATTTGAATCCATTGTGTCAAATGGCCGAGAAAATCAAAACCCGTTTTTAAGTCTCTTGGTTGGATGGTTGGCGGTGATTGGCCGGGGAGGTTGACCCCTCTGGTAGTAGTGTTTGTGGTGTGCCACCCTATGGTGGTATTTATTTGAATCTATTGCATCAAATGACCAAGAAAACCAAAACCCGTTTTTAAGCCTCTTGGTTGGACGTTTGGCAGTGGTTGACCCCTCTGGTAATGGTGTTTGTGGTATGCCACCCTATGGTGGTATTTACTTGAATTTATTGTGTCAAACAGCCGAGAAAATCAAAACCCCTGTTTTTAAGCTTCTTGGTTGGACGTTTGGCAGTGATTGGCCGGGATGCTTGACCCCTCTGGTAATAGTGTTTGTGGTGTGCCACCCTCTGGTGGTATTTATTTGAATCTATTGCATCAAATGACTGAGAAAACCAAAACCCGTTTTTAAGCCTCTTGGTTGGACGGTTGGCAGTGGTTGGCCAGGGTGGTTGACTCCTCGGGTAATAGTGTCTGTGGTGTGCCACCATATGGTGGTATTTATTTGAATCTATTGCATCAAATGACCAAGAAAACCAAAACCCGTTTTTAAGCCTCTTGGTTGGACGTTTGGCAGTGGTTGACCCCTCTGGTAATGGTGTTTGTGGTATGCCACCCTATGGTGGTATTTACTTGAATTTATTGTGTCAAACAGCCGAGAAAATCAAAACCCCTGTTTTTAAGCTTCTTGGTTGGACGTTTGGCAGTGATTGGCCGGGATGCTTGACCCCTCTGGTAATAGTGTTTGTGGTGTGCCACCCTCTGGTGGTATTTATTTGAATCTATTGCATCAAATGACTGAGAAAACCAAAACCCGTTTTTAAGCCTCTTGGTTGGACGGTTGGCAGTGGTTGGCCAGGGTGGTTGACTCCTTGGGTAATAGTGTCTGTGGTGTGCCACCATATGGTGGTATTTAATTGAATCTATTGTGTCGAACAGTGGAGAAAATCAAACCCCCTGTTTTTTAGCCTCTTGGTTGGATGGTTGGCCGGGGTGCTTGACCCCTCTGGTAATAGTGTTTGTGGTGTGCCACACTATGGTGGTATTTATTTGAATCTATTGTGTCGAACGGTGGAGAAAATCAAACCCCCTGTTTTTAGCCTCTTGGTTGGATGGTTGGCAGTGGTTGGCCGGGGTGCTTGACCCCTCTGGTAATAGTGTTTGTGGTGTGCCACCATATGGTGGTATTCAATTGAATCTATTGCATCGAACTGTGGAGAAAATCAAACCCCGTTTTTTAGCCTCTTGGTTGGAAGTGGGGTTGGCCGGGGTGCTTGACCCCTCTGGTAAAAGTGTTTGTGGTGTGCCACACTATGGTGGTATTTATTTGAATCTGTTGCGTCAAACGGAGGAGAAAATCAAAATGGTGAAACCCCCGTTTTTAAGCCTCTTGTTGGACGGATGGCGGGGGTGGTTGACCCCTCTGGTAATAGTGTTTGTGGTGTGCCACCCTATGGTGGTATTTATTTGAATCTGTTGTGGCAAACGGCAGTGAAAATCAAAACCATGTTTTTAAGCCTCTTGGTCGGACGGTTGGCGGTGGTTGGCCGGGGTGCTTGACCCCTCTGGTAACAGTGTTTGTGGTGTGCCACCCTATGATGGTATTTATTTGAATCTATTGCATCAATTGACCGAGAAAACCAAAACCCGTTTTTAAGCCTCTTGGTTGAACGGTTGTCAGGCGGGGTGCTTGACCCCTCTGGTAATAGTGTTTGTGGTGTGCCACCTTATAGTGGTATTTATTTGAATCTATTGCATCAAACGGCTGAGAAAATCAAACCCGTTTTTAAGCCTCTTGGTTGGATGGTTGGCGGTGGTTGGCTGGGGTGGTTGACCCCTCTGGTAACCGTGTTTGTCGTGTGCCACCCTACGGTAGTATTTGTTTAATGCCTCTCAGCAGTTTACTGAATATCAAATAAGGAATAAGGAGCTGGAGTCACCTCCGTGACTTTGTTACTCAATTTAAATATGAAATTAACTGTATTTCTGAGGATGATCCTGCGACTGCTGACAGGAACAATTGCAAACACTACACATCGGAAAATTTTTCTTCGACACAAGGTACCTGTGAGAAATCTTTTGCCTTACTAAACATTAATTCCAGGAGCATGAATGCCAATTCTGAATATCAACAAAGTCAGATTTGTGCTCTCCAAACAAATGAGAAATACCTTTGACATCATAGGCATGACAGAGACATTCGGTGTAAAAGAAAATATCTCCAACACCTTTGACGGCTATCATATCTGCTCGTCCTGCCGGTGATGATAGGGGAGAAGCAAGCAACTTACCTGATCAGCAATTTCAATATAAATCTACTCAAATTTATCCAACACCAAAAAAAAAAAATCAATGCTTAGAAACTCTGTTCAGCACTGGATTCAAGCCCATGATTACCAAATCAATGAGAGTAACCCGCCAATAAGCCACTATAATTTACCACATATTCTGCAATAACCTAAAACTTAATACCTCTGGAATAATTATTGCAAAATAACAAAACAACCCACCCTAACAACAATCACCCCCTCCCGACCCTGTATACCAAATATCAATGATTCTGATAAGTGATTCTGGAGAAAAATGTTTTAAATTTTTTTTTTTACAAATATGCTGACTCAGCATTTTTTTAATAGCCTCCTGCAGAACACCCTGACACAACTGATGGCAACTTTTTTTTAACCACTCAATTCTACTGGCTCTAAGAATGCTTCATAACAAATAACAGCCCTCTGTTCCGTGTGGTTTGGGAAATATGGGCATTTGAAAATATTTCTATTTTTAGCTCCTGGGGTTCCCACGGGGACGCAGGGAATTTTTTTTTGCATGAGTCAAGTACTTATGATTCAATAGTACAACATCCAAAATTTACTTCAAATCGGACCATCGGTTCAGAAAATAGTAATTTTGGGCGGGGCCAAAAATCTTGCCCCTCCCATTACAAAGGCAAATATTGCTCCACGAACTTCGTTTGAACAACTTGGTTCTACACCTCAAAGGGAAGATTCATACCAAATATCAAGCACTGTACCAACTGGTTTATGAGAAGAAAATGTTGAAAATATTTTGGAGGATTTTCCCCCAACCCATCCCTATGGGACTGGGCAAGTTGATTTGAAAAAAGAAGACAAACCAAAATGCGGTGTCAGAACAAGCAATCACCTCAAATTTAACTAAAACTGGTTCAATAGTTTAGGAGGGGCAGGTGTAAACACCATGTTCAGAGAAGACAGATGACGGATGGTGAGTGATCAATATAGCTCATCCTGACTTTCAGTCAGGTGAGCTGGGAGCGCGGCTGTTCAGTAGGTAGAGGTGCAGGCTGCAAGCCGAGAGGTCCTCGGTTCGAATCCCACCTGCGGCAACTGCGTTGTGTCCTTGGGCAAGACACTTCATCTCCATTGCCCGCGTGGGGGCACGGTGGCATTGTGTACTAAGGCGTACTGCACATCGATGGTGCACTTGTCTTCAACCAATGCTAACCCTGCCTGTGTGGAGTTCGTACGTTGGGGAGCTGACAGTTGCTCGCCGTTGCTCGGTGGTTCTCTCCGGGTACTCCGGCTTCCTCCACCCGTAAAACTGTCGCGGTCATGATTAGCCATAGTGCATAAATATGTGACCTTAAACACCAATAAATAAATAGTCAGGTGAGCTAAAAAATCATGTAAAATTATCCTGCTGGGCTACAAAGTTCCGTTATGGCCGAAGTCTGGGGCAAAATCATGGGGGAGGGCAGCGGGTCAAAAATTAAAATGCATCAGATTTTTCTGGAAATTTTAGTACCCTGTATGTTGCAGAGCTAAAAAAAACAATTAGGAGGTATGTAATTTGTCAATTTTCGATTTATCGCCATTTTGACCTTTGTACACTCTTCATAGTTCAGGCTATTGTGTTGACGTTGTCATATCTCATTAAAAAACTCTCCCTTTGTAATTCTAGTAGCACGCCTATATCAATTACGCAGCTATCAAACTTCACACCATTTTCCTGTCATTTGAAATCGTTAATCACCATTTTTGAATTACAATTTTGATCCCCCAATACTAATGATGCCAATTTTACATTGTTGTGTTTACCTTCTTTCAACCTCATTTTCAACATTTTTCATTTAAAGTTTTGAAAATACAATCACAATACACATCAGACTTGGCCGTCAAAACGGCGTTGACTGCAAAATGGTGTTGGCCCTACTTCTTTGAAGGACTTCTGGAAATTCGCTTTGCGATTTCAAAACCATTTAGTTACTGATAACTCTGTTGTACGTCACATATTTTCTCCAGCAATGAGCTGCTACTACAGAATTAATGCTCAGATTTCCAGTGATGCAAAACTACTGAGTCTGTATATCAACCTAGGATTGATCTTGAACAAACTTGAATCTGACTTACCACCCCTCCCTTCCCCAGATGCTGTACACTAGATCTAAATAGACTCTGAAAGGTGGGTCTGAATAACACAATTTTTTTCAGATTATTTATCATATTACAAAAAGTCAAAATGAATCCAGGGACTTGATTTGAACAAAATTGAATACGAGCCTGGCTGTGGTGTTATCAAAATAAATAAATATCAAAACATTCAGAATGGTGATTTATTCCTCTTTTGCACCAGATTAAAATTTGGGCTACCATAGGGAATCCAAATAGTAACCTAAGGACTTTATTTAAACAATTGAAATTGACCACCCAAAGGATGTTCTATACCAAATATCAAAAGATTCTGACTGGTGGTTGTGAAGAATGAGATTTTTAGAGAATATTCCCAATATAGCACTAAGTTAAAAGTTGGAAAACCACAGGAAACGAAAGTTTCATCCCAGAGATTTGATTTGAACAAATTGAATCTGACCTCTCAAAGAATGGTGTATACCAAATATCAAATGATTCTACTAGGGTATCTGAAGAAGTAAATTTATAAAGATTATTTCTCATATTGGACCAAGTTAAAATTTTTGCCCCAAAAGGGAGCCTAAATATTAAGACAGTGATTTGATTTTAACAAACTTGAAGGTCAATTGGAAATGAAAGTGTCAATGACACTGTAGCTCAACTTGTTAAGACATGTACATGTATAGTATGTGACACTGCAATGACAACTTTATCAAGGTAATGACCTGATAACAAATGTACATATAAAGTATTGTAACGGTCTGTCCATAAATACTGACCATAGCCTGTAACAAATGTATAGGTAAAGTATTGTAAAGGTGGGTGACAGTCAGATGCTAAACTGGAAAAGAAATCTTGGAGTCCCAGAGTGGGTCTGACTGAACCCCAAAATATTTGTTTCATAGCACAGTGATAACAAAGGCACCCAAAAAAAACACTCGTTCCTGTCCCAAGGTGAAAACAAAGGTACCCAAGAAGTTTCGTGAAGATCAGTTCATAAATACAAGCTGTATAGAAGTTGTGACAAAAAACTGATTGGACCTAATTTCGGTATAAAATGGCCACTGGTAGCCATCTTGAATTTTGGACCGCACACAGAAACACTTGTTCTCGTCCCAAGGTGATAACAAAGGTACCCAAGAAGTTTCGGGAAGATCGGTTGATAAATGCAGCCTCTAGCCCGAGCCGTATTGACATGTGCATTTACAGTGTATAAGTAGCACTGAATAAATCAAAGTTCATCTAATTTACATAATTTCTACACGAGAAAAAAACCCGTACTGTATGTGATGTATTCCATGTTACTAAACATTCATACAAAAATTTATTCAAATCAGAACTTTCAAACAGAAGTTCTGTACAAAAAACTGATTGCACTAATTTTGGTTCAAAATGGCTGCTGGCGGCCATCTTGAATTTCGGACCACACCCAAAAACACTCGTTCTCATACCACGGTGATAACAAAGGTACCCAAGAAGTTTCGTAAAGATCGGTTCATAAATACGGCCTCTAGCCTGAGCCGTATAGAAGTTGTGTACAAAAAACTGATTAGACCTAATATCGGTACAAAATGGCCACTGGCAGCCATATTGAATTTTGGACCGCACCCAGAAACACTCGTTCTCGTCCCAAGGTGATAACAAAGGTACCCCAAGACGTTTCGTGAAGATCGGTTCATAAATACAGACTCTAGCCCGAGCTGTATTGACATGTGTACTTACTGTGTGTAAGTAGCACTGAAATGAAAGGGTCAATGACACTGTAGCTCAACTTGTCAAGACATGTACATGTATAGTATGTGACACAGCAATGACAAAGATCTAGGTAATGACCTGATAACAAAGGTACATATAAAGTATTGTAATGGTCTGTACATAAATACTGACCGTAGCCTGTAACAAATGTATAGGTAAAGTATTGTAAAGGTAGGTGACAGTCAGATGCTAAACTAGAAAGGAAATCTTGAGTCCCAGAGTGGGTCTGACTGAACCCCAAAATATTTGTTCTCATAGCACAGTGATAACAAAGGCACCCCAAAACACACTCATTCCTGTCCCAAGGTGAAAACAAAGGTACCCAAGAAGTTTCATGAAGATCAGTTCATAAAATACGAACTGTATAGAAGTTGTGACAAAAAACTGATTGGACCTAATTTTGGTACAAAATGGCCACTGGCAGCCATCTTGAATTTTGGACCACACCCAAAAACACTCGTTCTCGTCCCAAGGTGATAACAAAGGTACCCAAGAAGTTTCGTAAAGATCGGTTCATAAATACGGCCTCTAGCCTGAGCCGTATAGAAGTTGTGTACAAAAAACTGATTAGACCGAATTTCGGTACAAAATGGCTACTGGCAGCCATCTTGAATTTTGGACTTCACTCAGAAACACTCGTTCTCATCCCAAGGTGATAACAGAGGTACCCAAGAAGTTTCGTGAAGATCGGTTGATAAATACAGCCTCTAGCACGAGCCGTATTGACATGTGTACTTACTGTGTGTAAGTAGCACTGAAAAAATCAAAGTTCATCTAATTTGCATAATTTCTGCACGAGAAAAAAACCTGTATTATATGTGATGTATCCCATGGTACTAAACATTCACACAAAAAAATTTTCAAATCAGCGTTTTCATATGGAAGTTTTGTGCAAAAATCTGATTGCACCTAATTTTGAACAAAATGGCTGCCATCGGCCATCTTGAATTTTGGACCGCACCCAAAAACACTCATTCTCGTTCCACGGTGATACCAAAGGTACCCAAGACATTTTGTGAAGATCAGTTCATAAATACAGCCTCTAGCCCGAGCCGTATTGACATGTGTACTTACTGTGTGTAAGTCGCACTGAAAAAATCAAAGTTCGTCTAATTTGCATAATTTCTGCACGAGAAAAAAAAAAGGTATTATATGTGATGTATCCCATGGTACTAAACATTCACGTTTCGTAAAGATCGGTTTATAAATACGGCCTCTAGCCCGAGCCGTATTGGCATTTTCACTTACAGTGCTGAAATTAACACTAAATACATCAAAGTTAGTCTAATTTGCATAATTTACGTACGAGAAAAAAACCCGTATTATATGTGATGTATCCCATGGTACTAAACATTCATACCGAAAATTATTCAAATCAGCGCTTTCATATGGAAGTTCTGCGCAAAAATCTGATTTCACCAAAGTCTGTACAAAATGGCCGGCAGCGGCCAACTAGAATTTCAGATCTGACCTAAAAACACTCGTTCTCGTCCCACGGTCATAACAAAGGTACCCAAGAAGTTTTGTAAAGATCAGTTCATAAATACGGCCTCTAGCCTGAGCCATATTGAATTGTTGACGGACAGACGGACCATGGCATAAGCTCAAATTTGGCTTCGCCAAAGTTGAGCTAAAAATGAAAATGCAAGGCCAGAAAAAAGCCCCAAGGGGCCTTAATCGTGGTTCAAAAAAGTATTTGAGGTCACATTCAGGTAGACAAGGTTCATCAACACTACAAAGGAATGAAGTCACGAAAGGCAAATTTTATGGAAAAACACTAAGGAATGGATTTGAACAAACCTGAACCTAACATGATCTCCACTGCAAACTCTCCCCCCATCCCCCACCACAGAGAGACCAATATTAAGCCAGAGACTCAAACTGAACAAACTTGAATCTGATCCCCCTTGAGATGTGAAATACCAAATATGAAAGAATTCTGACTGGTGGATCTGAAGAAGAAGGTTTTTAAGGAAATGTCCTCACATTGCAGTAAGTTAAACTTTGGGCTCAACTAGGGAGCCAAAATATTAACCCAGGGACCTGATTTGAACAAACTTGAATCAGATCCACCCCACAATGTTGCATACCAAATATCAAAAGATTCTGCCTCTGCCTGCTGGATCTGGAGAAGATTTTTTCAGAAATTTGCCTGACATGCACTAAGTTCGAAT
The DNA here is from genome assembly GCA_031216915.1 of Pictodentalium vernedei. NCBI lineage: Eukaryota > Metazoa > Mollusca > Scaphopoda > Dentaliida > Dentaliidae > Pictodentalium > Pictodentalium vernedei. The sequence goes on along the minus strand of CM062297.1, from coordinate 569,183,691 downwards.
TTGGGCTTCTACAGTAAGCCCAAATATGAATCCAGGGGGCCAATTTGAACAAACTTGAATCTGACCCCCCTAGAGATAATGTATACCAAATAGGAAAGAATTCTGCCTGGTGGATCTGAAGAAGAATTTTGGAAAGAAATTCATGGGTGCTATCAGAGTTATGCCCCTTGTGATGCTCCCTGTAGGTGTGGCAAGTTTATTTGTACAAATTTGAATTGTCATATGATAGGGAACACGCACACCAAATTTCGTTCAATTTGATCCAGTAGTTTGTGAGGAGTAGTCGATAATGTAAAGTTCACGACGGGTGGCGACGGATGGCAAGTGATAAGTGAAGCTCCCTTCGGTGAGCTAAAAAGGGCGGAAAACACAGGAAAAAATCAGAGCCTGGTCGGCCTAATTAATAACTTTTTTGGTCCCATAATATAATTGCATTTACGTATTAAATAAACTTTCTTTCGAATGACAAATGAAACAAGTTTAATGAAAACTGGAATAAACAAGAGGCCCCAGGGGGCCTGAGGGCGCTCACCTGACATGGTAGCCTAAATATCAACCCAGAGAATTGATTTCCACAAGTTGCATCTGCTCCTCCTAATAAAAGCTGAAACCAAATATCCAAATATTCTGACCAGTGGATCTAAAAAAAGATTTTTAAAGAATATTCCTCATATTGAACTAAGTCATAATTCGGGCTCCCACAGGGAGCCCATATATGAACCCAGGGACTTGGCTTTAACAAACCTGAAACTCACACCCCTAAGGATTCTGCACACCAATTATCAAAACATTCCGACTGCTGGATCTGAAGAAGAAGATTTTTAAAGAAAATTCCTCATTTTGAACCAAGTTACAATTCGAGATCCCACAATCAGCCCAAATATGGACCTAGGGACATGGCTTGAACAAACTTGAATCTTACCCCCCAAGGATGCTGCATAAAAAATATCATTCATCTGCTGGATCTGAAGATTTTTAAAGAAAATTCCTCATTTTGAACTAAGTTGTCATTCAGGCTCCCATAGTGAGCCCAAATATGAACCAAGGGACTTGGCTTGAACAAACTTGAATCTCAGCCCCCTAAGGTTGCTTCATGCCAAATATCAAAACATTCCAACTGCTGAATCTGAAGAAGAAGATTTTTAAAGAAAAATTCCTCATATTGACTAAGTTATAATTTGGGCTCCCACAGGGACCCATGGACTTGGCTTTAACACACTTGAATACCCCCTCCCTCCCCCACCCCCCCCCCCACCCCCCCAAGGATGCTACTCACCACATATCAAACCACTCCGACTACTGGATCTGAAGAAGAAGATTTTTTAAGAAAATTCCTCATTTCGAACAAAGTTACAATTCAAGCTCCCACAGTGAGCCCAAATATGGACCTAGGGACATGGCTTGAACAAACTTACATCTCACCCCCCCCCCCCCCCCCCCACCCCCCCCCCACCCCAAAGGATGCTGCATACCAAATATCACAAGATTCTGCCTGCTGGATCTTGAGAAGAAGATTTTTTCAAATTTGCCTGAAAAGCACCAAGTTCAAATTTGGGCTCCTATACTGAGCCCAAATATAAACCCAGGGGGCCGATTTGAACAAACTTGAATCAGATCCACCCCACAATGTTGCATACCAAATATCACAAGATTTTGCCTGCTGGATCTGGAGAAGATTTTTGAAGAAATTTGCCTGAAATGCACTAAGTTTGAATTTGGGCTTCTATAGTGAGCCCAAATATGAATCGAAGGAAAGTGCATACCCGTGCCAAGTTTGGTGAAAATCAGAATAAAAAAAAAATATAGGGACAGCACATTTTTTGACCCCCTCAAGGGCAATCTGTGGGCCAAACTACATACCCATGCCAAGTTTGGAGATATGGGCGTTTTAATTTTTTTAGCTCACCTGACTGAAAGTCAGGGTGAGCTTTTCTGATCACTTTTCGTCCGTCGTCCGTCGTCCGTCGTCCGGCGTGAAGGTGGTGTTTGGGTCTTTTTCTTCCAAACCACTGGCCGCATGTTAATGAAATTTCATGTGAGTAGGGGTTATATAGCGGCATTTTGATTTTTGGGCAAATTAGGTTTCGGCTCATATTGAGCAGAGGGGTGGGGCAAAAATGCTCCAATTCTTAAAAAATCTTCTTCTCAAGAACCAGCAATAGCAGAGACTTGATATTTGGTATGCAGCTTCCTTTTGAGGTGTAGACTCAAGTTTGTTCAAGAGAAGTTTGTAGGTCTATACTTGGCGATGTTATGGGAGGAGCAAAAATTTTGGCCCCACCCCAAATTTCTATTTTTTAAACCGAGAGGCCAATTTGAACCAAATTTTATGTGAGGGCTTATTGGGTCATAAGTACCTAATTTATGCAGAAATTTTTTTTCCTGTAGCCCCGTGGGAACCACAGGAGCTAAAAATAGAAAAAAATTAAAACGCCTATATCTCAAAAACTGCACGGCAGTGAGAATTTTTATTTGGTGTGAAGCTTTCTTGGGACCAACAGAAAGGATTGGTAAAAAAAAATTGCTATCGGTTTTATCATAGGGTACTTTTTCGGGACTCTGAAAAGGTGCTGAGTCAGTATTTTTTAACACAGTAGGCAATGGGAAAAAAATAAAGAATTGTTTTCTTCCAAACCACTGCTCTAAAAGCTTTCATATTTTACATATAACATCTTTGGAACATTGATTCACATATTTGTAGAAATCAAATTCCTCGGTCCATATTTGGGTTCCCTATGGGAACCCAAATGTTCAAATTAGTGCAATATGAGGGATATATTTTAAAAATCTTCTTCTTTGGATCCACAAATCAGAATCTTTTGATATTTGCTATGCATCATCCTTAGGGGGGTGAGATTGATGTTTGTTCAAGCCAAGTCCCTGAGTTCATATTTGGACTCCCTTTGGGAACCCAAATTGTAACTTAGTGCAATACGAGGTATATTCTTTTAAAATCTTCTTCTTCGCATCCACCGGTCAGAATCTTTTGATATTTGGTATACAGTATGCTTAGGGAGGTGAGATTCAAGTTTGTTCAAGTCAAGTCCTTCGGCTCATATTTGGTCTCCCTGTGGGAGCCCAAATTATAACTTAGTTCAATATGAGGAATATTCTTTAAAAAAAAAATTTTTTTTTTCAGATCCACCAGTCAAAATGTTTTGATATTTGATGTACAGCATTCGTAGGGGGGGGGTGGGGGGGGGGGGGGGGGGGGGGGGCTGAGAGTGAAGTTTGTTAAAGCCAAGTCCCTTGGTTCATATTTGGGCTCACTGTAGAAGCCCAAATTATACCAAAATTTTTATTTTCCAAACCAAGAGGTCGATTTGAACCAAATTTGATATGAGGGCTTATTGGGTCACAAATACCTAATTTATGCCATAAATTGTTTTCCTGTCCCCCACGGCAACTACAGGAGCTGAAAAAATTTTTTTTTTTTGAATGCCCATATTTCCAGAACTACATGGCACTGAGAATTTTTATACAATGTGAAGCTTCCTTAGGGCCGGGAGAAAGGAATGGTGAAAAAAATGCCATTGGTTTTATCATAAGTACTTTTCCAGGACTAAAAGTGCCGAGTCATCATTTTTTAACACTGTAGGTAATGGGAATAACGTTGAATAATCTTCTTCTCCCAAACCACTGCTTCAGAAGCTTTTGTTTTTGGGTTCCCTATGGGAGCCCAATGTATAACTTAATTCAGTATGAGAAATATTCTTAAAAAATCTTTTTTTTCTGATACTCCTCTCAGAATCTTTTGATATTTGATTTTTAGTTTTTCTTAGAAGCGGCAAATTGAAATTTGTTCAAGTTCTGGTTTATTGATAAAATTGGGCCCAGTAACCAATTCCTGCGTTGAAAGCCCTGTAAAGTGGGCAGTAATAGGCATAAACGATTGACCAAACCTGATATTATAATTATGCCTCTGTAATGATGTAGCCTTAGAAAGTGACCTTAAATTCCAATAAATAAATAGATAAATTATTGAGTACCCAATATGGGGATCTAACATATGAACACTCTGGGTTACTAAGTAGAGAAAACACTTTTATGTTGAAAAACTGATAATAACCACAAGGCAGAATCCCTTGCTATTTTGGTGATATGACTCGGCCAGTATCAGGTGAGCGCCCTCAGGCCCCCGTGGGGCCTCTTGTTTATATTTTTAGCCCCTGCAGTTCCAATGGGGTGACAGGAAAAATGTTTTTGGCATAAATTAGGTACTTGTGACCCAATAAGCCTTCATACCAAATTTGGTTCAAATTGACCTCTCAGTTTGGAAATAGAAATTTAGGTACAATTCGGGCTCCCACAGGGAGCCCAAATATGAACCCAGGGACTTGGATTGAACAATCTTGAATCTCATCGTCCTAAGGATGCTGCAAACCAAATATAAAAAAATTCTGACTGCTGAAATCTGAAGAAGAGGATTTTTAAAGAAAATTCCTCATATTGAACTAAGATATAATTCGGGCTCCCACAGTGAGCCCAAATATGAACCCAGGGACTTGGCTTGAACAAACTTGAATCTCACCCCCCTAAGGATGCTGCATACCACATATCAAAAGATACTGATTGGTGGATCTGAAGAAGAAGATTTTTAAAGAATATTCCTCATATTGCAAGATTTGAACATTTGGGTTCCCATAGAGAGCCCAAATATGGACCCAGGGAATTGATTTCAACAATATGTGAATCAATCTTCCAATGATGTTATATGTGAAATATGAAAGCCTTTGGATCAGTGGTTTGGGAGAAGAAGATTCTTTAATGTTTTCCCCATTACCCACAGTGTTAAAAAAATGCTGACTCAGCACTTTTTCAAAGTCTCGAAAAAGTACCCTATGATAAAACCGATAGCAATTTTTTTTGACCATTCCATTCTGTTTGGTCCTAAGGAAGCTTCACACCTAATAAAAATTCTCAGTGCCGTGCAGTTTTGGAGATATGAGAGTTTTAATTTTTTTCTATTTTTAGCTCCTGCAGTTCCCAGGGGGGGAACAGGAAAATTTGTTTTGGCATAAATTAACTACTAATGTCCCAATAAAACCTTATATCAAATTTGGTTCAAATCAGCCTCCTCTCAGTTTGGAAAATAGAAATTTTGGGCGGGGCAAAAAATTCTTGCCCCTCCCATAACGATGACAAATAGAGCCCCTAGAACTTCTTTTGAACAAATCTGAGTCTACACCTCAAAAGGAAGCTGCACACCTAATATCAAGTCTCTGCTACTGCTGGTTCATGTGAAGAAGATTTTTTAAGATTTAGGCTCACTTTTTTGGGCGTGAATTGACATATGATAGGAACATGCACACCAGATTTGGTTCAATTTGGGTTGAGTAGTTTGTGAGAAGAAGTTGATAATGTAAAGTTAATGCCGGATGGAAAGTGATTAGTAAAGCTCCCCTTGAGCTTCGCTCAGGTGAGCTAAAAAAAAACATCAAATTTATCTGGAACCAGTCACATTGATCACACACACGACAGACGGACATTGAACACTTTAGCTTACCCCTGACTTTCAGTCAGGTGTGCTAATGTGGTGATCCAACAACAAATAGTTAGGGAGGTCAGTACTAGATTATTAATTGACACTCCCCCCCCCCCCCCCCCCCCCCAAATAGGAAATGGATTCACCCAATCACATAAAAACAGTATTTTATGTGGCAATCCCTTTCGAGATCTCAGAGTTGAAAGAATTAATTTTAAAATGGAGGAGCCACCTATTAAAAAATCCTGATAAATAAGACTGTCATTTGCAAAATGAGAGTCCCCAGAGGGTGAATTTGGTGATGAGCAGGATAGCAATCACTAAATTTGCCCTCTGTGAACCTCAATATAAATCCCTCTGTGAACCTCAATATGAATCAAGGTCTCAAACCTAAACAGAAAGAGGTACCCAGGGGATTAATTGGCCCACTGTAAGTTGGCAAATTCCCTGTGTGGGGACCTCAATCAGCAAATGACAGACTGCTGATTTCCAGGCTTGCGTCTATAAACTAGTGACTTAAGTATTTGTATCATTTATTACCATATCAGCACAATTGTTCTCTTTTATACAAAACAACAATATTTACATAATATACTATGTACAATATGAATGTGTTCTATCTTCATGATAATGTTGATACTTCCATGTTACTGGTATGAGACAATGGGGTTGTGTAATGATGAAATTAAAAACATTTTTGAAATGGATAATGTCATGATATTACTTATCTTACATTTTGTAAAAAGAAAATTTTTGTGCTCTTTTCTTTACATTGCCGATCACAATAAAGGTTTACCATGCAAATAGCAGAACACAATTGCAAAACATTTCTTTAAGGTATAGCTGAAAACAGGGGCGTAGCTAGGATCTCCTATTGGGGAGCAGGGACATAATTTTTTTGGAGATGTCATGTCAATATATGCCACAGGCACATCCGAAGGTTGTAGGCCTGAGGTGGGGTGGATATGACCCTCCACTGATGGGGGTTCAGGGGGGCTCCCCAAACCCCCACCAATGGAGAGCCATACCCACCCCAACTCAGGCCTGCAGTATCCCCCTCCCATTGTCCCATGAGTGAATCTGGGACCCTCAGGTGCTTTAATTTCCCCATTTTGTGTGTGTGTGTGGGGGGGGGGGGGGGGGGCACTGTAATTTTTAGGGGGGGATGTATCCCCCACAACCCCATGGCTGAAAAATACTCTGCGCCTTATTTTTTAAAAATCTGAACCATAGCTTATGATCCCTCATTGGAATAAGCTTAATATGCTAATTTCAATGAGAGACCAAAAGCTAGGGATTAGTGAAAAACAAAAACAAAAAAAATTATGAGATTTATTTATAGTGATGGCCCGACTTCGCCACTTTTGTTTAAGCTCATTTTCAGCATCTTTAGCTATACTATTACTAACCACAATAAAAATATAATGTAATATTTAGGCAGTCATTTACACCTACACTGATCACTGAAGAGGACTCGTACCTCTGGCACTGGCTGGAGGCTTGAGTCCAATAAACAGTACTGTAAGGGGTCCAATGAGCAATGATTTTGGAAACAGAATTTTTCTTTAGTTATTCCAAAGAAAATTTGCAAAAATTGTCTTCTTGTTATGTTAAGTTCAACAAAAAATTCTCTTTTTTGGCCTCAGAAACACAGTTTATGGACCCTCATCATAACAACTGCAACGGAGCTAGTTCTAATACAGGGTCAAAAACTATGCTTGGAGGCATAAGTTGAGAAAAGTAATAAAATTTGTATGGAGATTTTTGTGACGAGCACAACTTGATATGGACATTACATTTGGTAAAGAGTTGGTAAAGAGTTAATGTGAAATTGTTTTTGTTTTTGGAGAAAGCACCTCTTGTGTCAGCGAGTTTATGAAAAAATCCTAGAAATTACTTGCAAGTGACTCAGGTCATCTCTGAATTACATCAGTCTGTCCTGGAAGAAAGCCTGGAAATACATAATTGGTCATTTGCAGAGGGTACATTTGTGGATGCTGTACCATACACTGGGCTAAAATCCCCCAAAATATCCTCTGGGTTCCTCTTTCTGTTTTAGACCAGAGGCCTTGATTCAGATTGAGGTTCACAGAGGGTAAATTTAGTGATGCTACCCTGCTGTGTGGGATAGCATCACCAAATTCCCCCTCCCCTCTGGAGACCTCATTTAGAAGATGATAGTCTGCTTATTTCTAGGCTTTATATACATATTTGCCTTGAGTTGTGTACCTGCATTTTTTTCAATAAACATTCTGACCCCTTTCCAATTCAAATTGCTCGAGCATCAGTTAAGCAGATTTCTGTACTGGAGCACTGTTTTTCAAGAGAAATGCAATTTTTTCCCCAAACGAGTTGTGACAATATTTTCAATCTCATTTATTTGTCTGACAGAGATGTCCAGTGTTCAAAGTTTTGTTTTTGTTTAGGGACATTTTTACAAAATGAAGCATCAGTACAGAAATACATACAGATTGTGATCCTGAAAGGTGTTTTTCTCCAACATATCATGATTGAGATAACTCACTTATGACATCAGTGGGCCCCATATATGAACCTGGAGACTTAACCTTTACCAAATATCAACATATTCAGAATGGTGGATCTGCAGGTTTTTAAAGCTTATTTGTAATATTATTAAATTGCCTCTCCCTCACCTAAGGATGTTGTATAATATATAACAAAAGATTCTTAGAAATATATATAACAAAACAAATAATCCCTATTATACCACTAAGTTAAAATTTTGGGCCCCCCCTGGGAAACACAAATATCAACCCAGGAACTTTATTTGAACAAATTTAATCTGGACCCCTCTAAGGATGCTGTATACCGTTATTCATTGGGGTTTAACGTCACTTTCGACAACTAGGGTCACCTCGTGTCTGACAGTTTTACGAGTGATGGAAACCAGAGTACCCGCAGAGAACCACCGAGCAATGGCAAGCAACTATCAGGCTCCCAAACATACTAACTCCACACAAGCAGGGTTAGCACTGGTTGAAGACCAGTGCACCATCGACATGCAGAATGCCTTAGTATACAATGCCAAGATGTCCCCATGTGCGGGAGAGAGGGGGTAAGTGTCTTGCCCAGGGATACAACGAGGTTGACACAGGTGGGATTCAAACTGAGGACCTCTCAGCTTGCAGCCTGCACCTCTACCTACTGAATAACCACTCCCCCCGCTGTATGCCAAATATCAAAAGATTCCAACAAGTGTATCTCAGGAAGTAGATTTCTTAAGATATTCCCCATATTGGATAAAGTTAAAATTAGGACTCCAATAGGGAGCCCAAATATTAACAGGGGGATCTGATTTGAGCAAACTTGAATCTGACCCCTGTAGTAATGTTGTATACCAAATATCAAAAGATTCTGACTGGTGGTTTTGGAGAAGATTCTTTAAAGAGAACTTCTCATATTGCAATAAGTTAAAATCTGGGCTCCTGTATTGAGCCCAAATATAACTGATGGCTTAGTTTTATAAACTTTTATCTGACCTCTCCCTATGGATGCTGAATATCAAATATCAAAAGATTCAGAACAGTGGTTCCGAAATTTTAAAAAATTTTTTGCAAATATGCAGACCTCAGCATTTTTGGGATTCCCCACTAAAGAACACCCAAACACAACTGATGACAATTTTTTTTACCATACCCTTCTACTGGTCCCGAGGATGCTTAATATCGAATACTAGTTATCTTTTCCATGCGCTTTGGAAAATAAGGGCATTTGAAAATATTTCTATTCTTATCTAACGGGGTTCTCACAGGAATGCAGAAAGTTTTTATTTTTTGATAAACCAAGTACTATGACTCATAATACCACATACATGTACCATGGTTCAAATCGCTTATCGTTTTGGGAAATAGAAAGTTTGGGCAGAGCCAAAAATCTTGCCCATCCCTTTACAAAGACAATTATTGCTCACGAACTTCATTTGAAGAAACTTGATTCTACACCTCAAACTGGAAGTTAGTGCCAAATATCAATTCATTGTTCCCATCAGTTCATGAGAAGATTTTTTGTAAAATTTGGGAGCATTTTTATCCACCTTCACCCTATGTGGAGGGGGAATTTGATTTGAACAAAAACAAAATGCGATGTAAGAACAGACAATCACCTCAGATTTAACTGAAATCGGTTCAGTGGTTTGGAGGATAAGTTGTGAACACTATATTCGCAGGTGACAGATTTTGAGTGATCCCTACAGCTCACCCTGACTTTCAGTCAGGTAAGCTAATACCAAATATCTTTTACAAATATCACGAAGCCATTCAGTGATATTTCATTTCAACAGAATATTGGGATGGAGAGATAAAATGCTGTTACTATGGGAACATGCTCATGTCTATTCCATGTGGAGATACTGAATATACACTGTTGCTGCTACTAGTTCACAAGATTTTTAAAAAATCGGTGTTATTCTTGGCCATACCAATACTCCATGGGCAATGGCAGCTTCACCTGAACAAACTTGAATTGCCCTGTGGTAAATAAATATTCACACCAAATTTCATATAAAAACAATGCAATGGTTTTGAATATGAAATTGTTTAAAAACTTAACATAAGAAACTGTCAACAGACAATAACAGTAACTCTAGCTCACGGTGTGTCACTTGGGTGAGCTATGAAATTATTAGTTTGGAAAATCTAGAAAAGTTTTATATTTATTATTTATTTATTGGTTTTAAGATCACATATTTGTGCACAATGGCTAATCATGACCACGACAGTTTTATGAGTGGAGAGGAAGCTGGATTACCCGGAGAGAACCACTGAGCAACGGCGAGCAACTGTCAGCTCCCCAACATACTAACCCCACACAAGCAGGGTTAGCATTGGTTGAAGACAAGTGCACCCACCGAGGTGCAGTATGTCTTAGTACACAACGCACCGTGCCCCCACATGGGCAATCGGGTGAAGTGTCTTGCCCAAAGACAAGCAAGTTTTATATACAATCACCATTTTGATCTACAATCTGGCCTATGAACAGAAACTGATGATTAATGAAGCCCTGCACACTGGTCAAAGTAGCAAATTTTTCCCATAATGCATCCTGGAATCTATCCAACTGAGTCTTGTTGGCAGAGGTCTGTTAAACCTGACTGAATTGGTTAAATTCCTAGTTGCATTATGGGAAATGTTGCAGGGTTAAATGTTTATATTTTGACAGTGTGCAGAGGTTGAACTTTTTCAGGTTTATTAATCATCACCATAACATAACTGCAATATCTGGTCAACTCTTCACAAAAATCGGCATTCAAATTTTTTTTTTTATTCTTTGCCTCAAAACATAGCTTATGACCCCCCCCTCATTAAAACAAGCTTCCCAGGCTCCCGAGCTATGTTTTGGAGGCGAAATATGTACATTTTTGGTCAATTAACGCTTTACCCCAACCTAACAGCCAAAACTTTTAGAGGCAAAATATGAACATTTTTGGTCAATTAACCATTCGTGTTAGGTAAAGGGTTAGAAATTTTGATACAAGTGTCATCTCTCCAGTCATCTCTCCAATCATGTTAGATAAAGGATTAATTATGTGACAGTTTGAAGGAGTTAATTGTACATCCCTGAAATAAACATCGGGCATGAACTTTATGATTTTGGAGAGAAATAAAAATGATAAAAAAAAAGCTAGTTTGGCAAGTACATATCAACTTGTTTGGTTAGAAGCACTATCAGTTATCATCTGTCCACTCTTTACCATCAGCTCTGAAATGAAATAAAATGGAGAAATAATAAAATTTATTATATGCTAAATGATAGATTATCGAAGAAATTGCAGAAAATAGAAATCGTATCCCCTACTGTGAAGATATAGAAATTTTCACTTTCACGGCAACAATCAAAATGGCGGCTTTCAAAGCAGCACTTCAAGGTAAATACGAGCCAAATTATTACTGGAAATGATAATTTGTTCTAGAAACATATAAAGAAAAGAAAATCTAGTGTTTTTTGTTTTGAGTGGATACCGGTCATTTCCAGCAGTACTTCAACACATATTCACCTTGAATTGATGCATGAAACCTGCTAGTCCATAACATGGCCTAAAAGTCTGTTATACAAGTTTTTGGTTTGGTACGTCCTTTCAAAAGGACGTAAAAAACCAATAACTTATATACAGACTTTCAGGCCATGTTTTGGACTAGAAACGGCCAGCTGAATCAGATTGCAAGATGCTATCTGTTCTGAGTATCAATCAAATCACTTCCGTGTTTAATGATTCAAATGTGCTGTTTACTTTCAATTCAAGGTTGAAACAAGTGGAATTATCTGATTCTTATAAAAAGTGTATAATAAAAAGAAAATCTAGAGTTTTTGAGTGGATACCGAAAATTATCTCACTTGTTGACGAGACAAATCGTTAATTTCGCTTGCGCTAAAAAATAAACATTTGTCTCTGTCACTCATGAGATAAGTTTCGGTATCCACTCAAAAACACGAGATATCCTCTATAAATTAATTTTAAATATTCTATAAACTAAAGATTTCATAGTTGGTCTTGTATCATCACTTTGGTAACACGTTCTATTCACAGTGATGGAAGAGCTGGGGTCGGGAATGCCACTCATCTTATCTGTAAAAAAGCAAAACCAATAGACTGGATTTGGCATACCAGACTCATACAAACTGAATGTTATGGGAATAAGGGGCAAACTGATGTCATGGTTTAAGAGCTGAGTGAACGAAGCCAATACACAGTGATAAATTGACAGAAGTCAGTTAATAAATCAATTCCTACTGGGGTTTTTCCAAGGTTTGGTCCTTGGATCCCGATTATTCGACATCTACAATCAGGGTTTCCTCTATACCGGTAGAGCAGCCGTCAAACGGCCACATTCCCCTGCCAGGTCACTTTCCCGACATAACAGAATTTTAAAAATTCGCCATGATCTGCCCGTCCCCCGAGAATACATTCAGTTCCTAGCTTGTAGAATTGCCATTTCTAAACTTCTTTTGCCGATTTCCGTACACATATTTCATTGGAAACAAAACGCATGTCTGTTTCACTGTTCTGTCGCAGCACCTGAAGAGTAATTGATTTCAAAGCGTTTTTCAACATCAAAGACATCAAACAATAGAAATATCGAGTATTCATTTTCACAGTGGCCGCAAACGTCAACATATGTACCATGCACATGCAATGAGATTTTTGCACAGTGCTTGTGTCTGCTAAAATATCTCACAAGCGTTGTTTCGCTCCAAATTTAAAATTGAATTTTTAAATTATGGGCGAATCTACCCTTCCTACTCACACTTTCTATTCGCCCTGGATGTTTAGTCCCAATGAAAATGCCAAGGCTTGACAGTTTTATTGGGACGAAATGCCCTGGGCGAATAGAAAGTCACGTATACTACGAATTATTTTTCGGTTGAGCAACCATTTTCTCTTATTTACGTCTTATTCATTGGAAATTACTAACTGGCTGTCAATGTGTAAAATCGGACAGAAATATCTCCATGAAAATTGCAAAATATCCTCTCAGATGCAAGGAAATGGGGGTTTGGGGATTCCGGAATTCAAAATTTTCCTAACACGGAAACCCTGACAATAAAGACATAGAGCATACTATAAAATCAAATATTCAATTCTAAACTGACAGCATCTTCTTATTCTTAACAAAATAAGACACAATGGTAGCAAGCAGCACAATGATGCCGTGTACTAAGGCGTACTGCACGTCGATGGTACGCATGTCTTCAACCAATCTAGCCCTGCCTGTGCTGCAGTGCGGTGTTACGATGTTGGGGAGCTGGCAGCTGCTCGTCGTTGCTCGGTGGTTCTCTCCGGGTACTCCGGCTTCCTCCACCTGTAAAACTGTCACAGTCATGATTAGCCATTGTGCATAAATATGTGACCTTAAACACCAATAAACAATAATAATAAATGGCAGCAAGCAAAAAATATACTGAATAGAGATTCCAAACTTATTGGAAAATTCTTGCTAAAGAGACACATCATATTAAGCCCTGAAAAAAAGTTTTCTTCCACATTACAGAAGTTTTCATATTCAATAATGAACATCCTTAGGATTAAAAAACTTAAAAATCTGTTTCTCAGGCCCTCCCACATGGTCCTTATGGCTGCCGCATACTCGCTTTTTAGAACCAATGCAAACTTCAAAAAAAAAAAAAAATTTTACCAAAGTTAATACAACTGATAAATTTGTCCCTTGAGTGCAACAAGGCTTTGCAATGCTTTTAGCACTGCAAAGCCTTCTTGCACTCAAGGGGCTAAATACACCACCACCCATGCCATTCTGTACATTATGAGGCCTAAAACATAAACAAGAGGCCCCAAGGGGCCTTAATCGCTCACCTGCCAAAGTGGTTCAAAGAAGCAGGGTTTCGCAAATTTATTTTTTGCGGGATCTATTTTTGGTCCTGCAAATATTTTTTGCGGGACCCATTTCCAACATGTGTCTTAATCACATGAATTATGCTTATTTATCTTCAAATACATAGATCGTTAGATTGTTCAACCACCACATCAAAGGCTATTACAGTAATCATGTTTATAGAAATTAGTTAGAGCTGATATGGTTAACCGATTAATCAACTAACTAATGATCAATGTCTTGATCGATAAAAAAAAAAAGTAACTGATCGGGTTATCCGTTACTTTTGAACTACGGCATTATATGGGTTAACAAAGGAACAAACTTGCTCCAAAACAGGCAAACATTGTCACATTGGCTCAAATCAATTATATGAGACAGAGTAACAAATGCCTGTTATGTGCTGACATACTTGTTCACTTGCATGATCATTGTACTTTATCAGTAGCTGGAAACTGTCATTCTCAACTCTTCACCAAATTCAGGTAGCAGATGATACTTGCACAAGAAATTCTTGAATTACTAAAGATTTTCAATGTTTATCTCAAAAACATAGCTTATGACCTCTCATTGGAACAAGCTTAATCTAATGTTATGAAATTTTATCTGATGAAAAATTGGGTTATATTTTTGCGGGAATGGTAAATGGGTCTCCTTAACAAGCATTTGCGAAAACGTCAGAGGAACAAAATGACTGTTCTCGCAATTTGCGAAACCCTGGCTTAATATTTGGGGTCACATTCAGTTAGACATGGTTCTTCAACACTACAATGGAATGAAGTCATGAGGGGCAAATTTTATGGAAAAACACTAAGGAATGGATTTGAACAAACCTGAACCTAATATGCCCCCCCCCCCCCCCCCCCCCCCCCACCCACCCATAGAGCCCAAATATTAAGCCAGCGACTCAAATTGAACAAACTTGAATCTGATCCCCCTTGAGATGTCAAATACCAAATATAAAAGAATTCTGATTGGTGGATCTGAAAAAGGTTTTTAAAAAAAATCACCTCACATTGCACTAAGTTAAACTCTGGGCTGAAATAGGGAGCTAAAATATTAACCCAGGGACCCAATTTGAACAAACTTGAATCTGACCCACCTAGAGATGTTGTATACCAAATATGAAAGGATTCTGATTGGTGGATCTGAAGAAGATTTTAAAAGAAATTGCCTCATATTGCACTTAGTTAAAATTCAGGCTTCCATAGATTTCAACTAGAAGATTTTTAAAGAATATTCCACATATTGAACCAAGTTAAAATTTGGGCTCCCATAGGGAGCCCAATATTAACCTAGGGACTCGATTTGAACATACCTGAATCTGACGCCCCAAGAGATGTTGTGTATCAAATATGAATTGATTCTGACTGGTGGATGTGAAGAAGATTTTTTTTAATTTTGGAAAGAAATTTATGGGTGCTATCAGAGTTATGCCCCCTGTGGGTGTGGCAACTTTATTTGAACAAACTTGAATTGACATATGACCGGGAATATGCACACCAGATTTGGTTTAATTTGGTTGAATAGTTTGTTAGAAGCTGATAATGTAAAGCTAATGCCAGATGATGGACGAAAAGTGATTAGTAAAGCTCCCCTTGAGCTTCGCTCAGGTGAGCTAAAAAGCCAGAACATGAGCTTTTGATGGCAAAGAAATAATTACAAAAATAAAAAAAATGAAAGTGTCAATGACACTGGGGCTTAACTTGTCTGTGTGTTGTGTTTGATGAAATGGATAATGTTCAATGTTTATGAAAGGATTATGAAATAAGACAAGAATTGTGATAATTGGGAATATGTTAATTTCCTGTTCCCTGTATGCTATGTTTTCAATAAAAATAATATGAGGTGTAGACTGTACTAATGAATTGTGGGGTGGGTTAATGTTGCCCTCACAGTTAATGTATGTGGCCCCGCACAGTTAATGTATGTTAATGAAAGTTACCAAGTTACAGTGAAATTATTCCAAAACGAGTCATCCTATCAAGTTACAATGAAATCCCTTCATAAATACAGCCTGTAGACTGTGGTAACGGTTTTCGGGCTTCGCGGTTGACCCGATCGCAACCACAAGGGGATGTTCTCATCTAGGCATTATCTGGAGTCATCCTACCAAGTTACAATGAAATCCCTCCATAAATATGACCTGTAGACTGTGCTAAAGGTTTTTTGGGCTTCGAGCCCCTGAAGCCATCATTGTTGACCAATATCGCAACCACAAGGGGACGTTCTCATCTAGACGTTATATGGAGTCAACCTACCAAGATACAATGAAACTGTGCTAAAGGTTTTCAGGTTTTAGGCTTGGGCAGCCATCATGGCTGAATGATCGCAACCAAAAGGGGACTTTCTCATCTAGACATCATCTGGAGTCATCCTATCAAGTTACAATGAAATCCCTTCAAAAATATGACCTGTAGACTGTGCTAAGGTTTTCGGGTTTCTGGCCCCTGTAGCCGTCACAGTTGACCAATCGAGACCAAAAGGGGACGTTCTCATCTAGACATTATGAAGTCAACCTACCAAGTTACAATGAAATTCCTCCATAAATACAACCTGTAGACTGAGCTAAAGGTTTTTCGGCTCGGGCAGTCCTCAAGGTTGACAGATCGCAACCAAATGGGGCGTTCTCATCTAGACATCATACAGAGTCATCCTACCAAGTTACAATGAAATCCCTCCATATTAAATATAACCTATAGACTGTGCTAAAGGTTTTTGGATTTCGGGTTTGGGCAGCCGTGACAGTTGACCAATCATGACCAGATGGGGATGTTCCCATCTAGATATTATACAGAGGCATCCTACCAAGTTACAATGAAATCCCTTCATAAATATGGCCTGTAGACTGTGCTAAAGGTTTTCAGGTTTTGGGCTCGGGCAGCCATCACTATTGACCGATTGTGACCAAAAGGGGATGTTCTCATCTAACATGACCTCAGACCTGCATATGACATTTTGTGATGATCGGACAAGAACTATGGAGTGTAGTCTGTGCTAATGGAAAATGTGAACAGACTCACAGACTAACAGACTTCCGCACGCGTGATGGCAATAGCTTATCTTGAACTTTTGTCAAGTTAGGCTAAAAACTGCCTGCCCACATGCAATTTTACAAAAAATGGCCTGAGAAACAGAAGATCTACTTTGTGGGGGCCTTATTAAGATCATTTACAGATTTGTTCAAGTCAAGTCCCCTGGGGTCATACTTAGGTATGTTTTGGGGCACCCAGATCTTAAAACTGAGGATAAAGGAGAAAATATTTTTTAAATCTTCTACTTTCAACTCCTCCTCCAGAGGTGATTCTTCAGACTAGATCAAGGCCACTGGGGTATGGCATGCTTCCCTCTACTGTCTATATATACTGTAGCACACAGCAGATGGTAAAAAAATCTAGACACAGAAGATTCAAACCTATTTCATGACTTCTCTTTATATCTGGTGCTGAATTCTTTTTTCAAAAGTGATTTGTAACATGAGCATTTCTTTTTTCAAAACATACCATGCTACCATCAAGGAGAGCCTTATTTTAGCAAACTTTTGTCCACAAATAATTATTTTGTTACAATTTATAGGAGAGGCATAAACCAATTTTATAGGGACACTTTATTTCTACTGAGGAGAAAACAACAAGCTAATGGATAAAGTGGTTTTCTGTACTTTTCAAGCTTTTTGATAGTGGCTTCTATAACTCAACCTGTCAAAAACAAGAAATGGCTTCCAGAATTCAGAATTGGTTACTGCCCTGCTTCCTTCTTCCCCCCCCCCCCCCCACCCCCAATAAACCACCCTATCCGGCAACATCACAACACAAAGATATAATGATATGGAGCAGAAAATAATTTCAAGATAAGATGAATGTGATCCTAACCTTTGGCACAATGACCAAAAAATACACAAGGCTCTTCCATTCCTCATACCCAAACCACATGTCAAGTTTGGATCCGATCAGCCTAGAACATAAGTGTACTGCACCAATACCCCCACCTGAGAAGAAAGGTGCAACTCAATAAAGCAAGAGTTTTATGATTTTAAGCTTAACTTGACAAAGTCAAGATAAGCTATTTCCATCATACGTGCAGTAGTTTGTCAGTCTGTGAGTCTGTTCACATTTTCCTTTAGCAGAGGCTACACCCCGTAGTTCTTGTCCGATCATCACGAAATGTCATATGCAGGTTTGAGGCCATGTCTAGATGAGAATGTTCCCTTTTGGTCGCGATCGGTCAACTGTGGTGGCTGCCCGAGCCCAAAACCTTTTTATGGAGGGATTTCATTGTAACTTGGTAGGATGACTTCATATAATGTCTAGATGAGAACTTCCCCTTTTGGTTGAGATCGGTCAACTGTGACGGCTACAGGGGCCCGAAGCCCGAAAACGTTTAGGACAGTCTACAGGTTGTATTTATGAAGAGATTTCATGGTAACTAGGTAGGATGACTCTGTATAATATCAAGATGAGAATGTCCCCTTTTGGTCACGATAATTCAGCCGTGATGGCTGCCCGAACTCAAAACCTGAAAACCTTTAGCACAGACTACAGGTCGTATATATGAAGGGATTTCATTGTAACTTTGTAGGATGACTCAGTATAATGTCTAGATGAGGATGTCCCCTTTTGGTTAGGATGGATCAACTGTGATGGCTACAAAGGCCTGAAGCCCAAAATCCTTTAGCACAGTCTACAGGTCATATTTATGAAGGGATTTCATTGGTCATGATCTGTCAACCGCGGAGGCAGCCCAAGCCCGAAACCAAAAAAGCTTTTAGCACAGTCTACAGGTCATATTTAATACGGAGTGATTATTTCATTGTACCTTGGTAGGATGACTCCGTATGATGTCTAGATAAGAACTTCCCCATTTGGTCACGATCTGTCAACCATGAGGACAGCCAGAGCCCAAAACCCGAAAACCTTTAGCACAGCCTACAGGTCGTATTTATGGAGGGATTTCATTGTAACTTGGTAGGATGACTTCATATAATGTCTAGATGAGAACTTCCCCTTTTGGTTGAGATCGGTCAACTGTGACGGCTACAGGGGCCCGAAGCCCGAAAACGTTTAGGACAGTCTACAGGTTGTATTTATGAAGGGATTTCATTGTAACTTGGTAGGATGACTCAAGATAATATCCAGATGAGAACGTCCCCTTTTGGTCACGATAATTCAGCCGTGATGGCTGCCCGAACTCAAAACCTGAAAACCTTTAGCACAGACTACAGGTCGTATATATGAAGGGATTTCATTGTAACTTTGTAGGATGACTCAGTATAATGTCTAGATGAGGATGTCCCCTTTTGGTTAGGATGGATCAACTGTGATGGCTACAAAGGCCTGAAGCCCAAAATCCTTTAGCACAGTCTACAGGTCATATTTATGAAGGGATTTCATTGTAACTTGAGAGGATGACTCGTTTTGGAAAAATTTCACTGTAACTTGGTAACTTTGGTTGACATCTATTAATTGTGAGAGCCACAATAACCCACACCCCTCACTTCTTTAGTACAGTCTACACCTCAAATTAATTTTATTGAGATGTCAAGCCTGGTTAATCATTGGATGGGTGACTGTCTGAGCGATCAATTTGGACTCCTGCATTGTGTCCTTGGGCAAGGCATTTAAGCCCGATTGTCCACATGGGGGCATGATGACGCCGTGTACTAAGACGTACTGCACGTCGATGGTATGTATGTCTTCAACCAATGTAACCCTGCCTGTGCTGCAGTGCGGAGTCACGATGCTGAGGAGCTGGCAGCTGCTCGTCGTTGCTCAGTGGTTCTCTCCGGCTTTCTCCACCCAAAAACTGTCACAGTCATGAGTAGCCATTGTGCATAAGTATATGACCTTAAACACTAATAAATAATAATAATAAATAAATAATTTTATTGAAAACATAGCATACAGGGAACAGAAATATTATTAATATATTCTCAATTATCACAATTCTTGTCGCATTTCATAATCCTTTCATAAACACTGAACATTATCCTTTTCATCAAACACAACACATAATCAAGTTAAGCTCCAGTGTCATTGACACTTTCATTATCAACAGTGAACACCGATAAACAATTTGGGGTAACTTCAGCAAAGATAGCATACTGGACTGGAATGCAAACTCTTTTCACTTCATTGTCCTATGAGGTCAAAAAACAAAAATAATCGGAATCAGTTGGTAATCAGTTAGAAATATAAATTTTATAGTAAATTTCCTTTCTTATTATACCTACCAAAATTGTTTACTACAGGCTTGCACTACAGTGGAAGAACCCAACTTGGATAAAATACTCTCTATTTTAATCTTTCATAAGATTTGGGAAAGAAAAGTGGTGTAAAAACACCACGAAAAAATAATCCAAAACTGGGTCGAGCGCCATTGGTACACACCCAGTATGGGACGCTCTTCCATAGTACAAATCCACAACTTCCGTAAAACAGTGCGCAATGCGTCAATTCGTCATTCTTTTGATTCCGAACAACACAGGAGTTATGTGATCAGCGGGGAGGAAGGATTCTTACCCGAATAAGAAGACGGGAGGGCCTCCATGTAAACAATTTCGGTAGGTATAATAAGAAAGGAAATTTACTATAAAATTTATATTTCTTATCAACCTACCTCAATTGTTTACGACAGGCCGAATAGACAAAAGGCTGGAGGGAATCACATAACCAACCCACACATAACTCAATAGCACTGGGACCGTGGACAGAGGAAGAGATCCCTAGGCCTATCAAACCATAGCATCACAAACATTAGAAACAAGAGGCCCCAGGGGGCCTGAGGGCGCTCACCTGACATGGTAGCCTAAATATCAACCCAGAGAATTGATTTCCACAAGTTGCATCTGCTCCTCCTTAGAAAAGCTGAAACCAAATATCCAAATATTCTGACCAGTGGATCTAAAAAAAGATTTTTAAAGAATATTCCTCATATTGAACTAAGTCATAATTCGTGCTCCCACAGGGAGCCCATATATGAACCCAGGGACTTGGCTTTAACAAACCTGAATCTCACACCCCTAAGGATTGTGCACACCAAATATCAAAACATTCCGACTGCTGGATCTGAAGAAGAAGATTTTTAAAGAAAATTCCTCATTTTGAACCAAGTTACAATTCGAGCTCCCACAATCAGCCCAAATATGGACCTAGGGACATGGCTTGAACAAACTTGAATCTTACCCCCCTAAGCATGGTGCATACCCAATATCACAAGATTCTGCCAGCTGGATCTTGAATCAGATCCACCCCACAATGTTGCATACCAAATATCACAAGATTCTGCCTGCTGGATCTGGAGAAGAAGATTTTTGAAGATATTTGCCTGAAATGCACTAAGTTCGAATTCAAGCTTCTATAGTGAGCCCAAATATGAATCTAGGGAGCCGATTTGAACAAAATAGAATCAAATCCACCCCACAATGTTGCATACCAAATATCAAAAGATTCTACCTGCTGGATCTGGAGAAGAAGATTTTTTAAGAAATTTGCCTGAAATGCACTAAGTTCAAATTTGGGCTCCTATACTGAGCCCAAATATAAACCCAGGGATCCGATTTGAACAAACTTGAATCAGATCCACCCCACAATGTTGCATACCCAATATCAAAAGATTCTGCCTGCTGGATCTTGAGAAGAAGATTTTTGAAGAAATTTGCCTGAAATGCACTAAGTTCGAATTTGGGCTCCTATACTGAGCCCAAATATAAACCCAAGGGGCCGATTTGAACAAACTTGAATCAGATCCACCCCACAATGTTGCATAAAAAATATCAAAAGATTCTGCCTGCTGGATCTGGAGAAGAAGATTTTTTAAGAAATTTGCCTGAAATGCACTAAGTTCGAAATCGGGCCCCTATACTGAGCCCAAATATGAACCCAGGGGGCCGATTTGAACAAACTTGAATCAGATCCACCCTACAATGTTGCATACCAAATATCAAAAGATTCTGCCTGCTGGATCTGGAGAAGAAGATTTTTTAATGTTTTTCCCATTGCCTAGTGTTAAAAAGTGCTGACTCAGCACTTTTTCAAAGTCCTGAAACTGTACCCTATGATAAAACCGATGGCAATTTTTTTTTTACCAATTCTTTCTGTTGGTCCTAAGGAAGCTTCACACCAAATAAAAATTCTCGGTGCCGTGCAGTTTTGGAGATATGGGCATTTTAATTTTTTTCTATTTTTAGCTCCTGCGGTTTCCATGGGGCTACGGGAAAAAAAATCAGCATAAATTAGGTACTTATGACCCAATAAGCCCTCACATAAAATTTGGTTCAAATCAGCCTCTCGGTTTGGAAAATAGAAATTTTGGGCAGGGCCAAGAATTTTGCCCCTCCCATAACGATGCCAAGTATAGACCCACAAACTTCTCTTGAACAAATCTGAGTCTACACCTCAAAAGGAAGCTGCACACCACATATCAAGTCTCTGCTACTGCTGGTTCATGAGAAGAAGATTTTTGAAGATTTCAGCACACTTTTTGGGTGTGGCCCTACCCACGGGCGAGGCAACTTGATTTGAACAAAATCAAATTGCGATGTCATAACAAACTATTATCTCAAATATCAATTAAATTGGTTCAGCGGTTTGAGAGGAGAAGATGCAAACACCATGTTCACGGACGACGTCGGACGACAGACGGTGAGTGATCACTATAGCTCTCCTGACTGAAAGTCAGGTGAGCTAAAAACAATGAAAGATGAGGCGTATGGTGAAGTGTGACGCACAGACAGAAAGGGCAGTAACAGCACAAAGCTGGAACTGACCCTGAAAAAAGCTGAAAGGCTGGGATAAACAGCCTGAGCTGAAGAAAGAGGGCCCCAAGGTTCTCTGTCGGCTCATGCAACTGTTGCAGATAAAAGGAGAATGTAGCATTTCTCCAGAAGGGTTATTAAAAGAGGAAAACAATGCACGCACCTCGTGGCAGAAAAAACAATTGGTAAAACAATTACCAGTAGCTAGACGAGCGGAAGCTGCACGAATAGCAAGACAAATCCATCAAGAAATGGATGCAGGAGATATCTGGCATGTGAGAGAACGCATATTCATCCAGGATAAAGGCGTGAACGCCCCCACCCCCAAGCAGAGCAGCGCCCAAGAAAGTGACCATCTTGGAGGAAACTGCAAAGTCCCAGGCCTTTTCAAGGAAAAGAGCTGAACAAGCTTGGAGAGGCAAGGATGAGTGTCGAAACAATGCGGTATCACATATGAAATGAAAGTGTCAATGACACTGTAGCTCAACTTGTCAAGACAAAGACATGTACATGTATAGTATGTGACACAGCAATGACAAACATCTAGGTAATGACCTGATAACAAAGGTACATGTAAAGTATTGTAATGGTCTGTACATAAATACTGACCGTTGCCTGTAACAAATGTATAGGTAATGTATTGTAAAGGTGGGTGACAGTCAGATGCTAAACTAGAAAAAAAATCTTTGAGTCCTAGAGTGGGTCTGACTGAACCCCAAAATATTTGTTCTCATAGCACAGTGATAACAAAGGCACCCCAAAACACACTCGTTCATGTCCCAAGGTGAAAACAAAGGTACCCAAGAAGTTTTGTGAAGATCAGTTCATAAATACGAGCTGTATAGAACTTGTGACAAAAAACTGATTGGACCTAATTTTGGTACAAAATGGCCACTGGCAGCCATCTTGAATTTTGGACCGTACCCAGAAACACTCATTCTCGTCCCAAGGTGATAACAAAGGTACCCAAGAAGTTTTGTGAAGATCGGTTCATAAATACAGCCTCTACCCTGAGCCGTATTGACATGTGTGCTTACATTGTGTAAGTAGCACTGAATAAATCGAAGTTCATCTAATTTGCATAATTATGCACGAAAAAAAAAAACTTACAATATGTGATGTATTCCATGTTACTAAACATTCATACAAAAATTTATTCAAATCAGAACTTTCATACAGAAGTTCTGTACAAAAGACTGATTGCACTAATTTGGGTACAAAATGGCTGCTGGTGGCCATCTTGAATTTCGGACAACACCCATAAACACTTGCTCTCATCCCACGGTGATAACAAAGGTACCCAAGAAGTTTCGTAAAGATTGGTTCATAAATATGGCCTCTAGTCTGAGCTGTATAGAAGTTGTGTACAAAAAACTGATTAGACCTAATTTCGGTACAAAATGGCCACTGGCAGCCATCTTGAATTTTAGACCGCACCCACAAACACTCGTTCTCGTCCCAAGGTGATAACAAAGGTACCCAAGACATTTTGTGAAGATCAGTTCATAAATACAGCCTCTAGCCCGAGCAGTATTGACATGTGTACTTACTGTGTGTAAGTCGCACTGAAAAAATCAAAGTTCATCTAATTTGCATAATTTCTGCACGAGAAAAAAACCTGTATTATATGTGATGTATCCCATGGTACTAAACATTCACACAAAAAATTATTCAAATCAGCGCTTTCATATGGAAGTTCTGTGCAAAAATCTGATTGCACCTAATTTTGTACAAAATGGCTGCCATCGGCCATCTTGAATTTCGGACCGGACCCCAAAACACTCGTTCTCGTCCCACGGTGATACCAAAGGTACCCAAGAAGTTTCGTAAAGATCGGTTCATAAATACAGCCTCTAGCCCGAGCCGTATTGGCATTTGCACTAACAGTGCTGAAAGTAACACCAAAAAACATCAAAATTAGTCTAATTTGCACAATTTGCGCACAAGAAAAAAACCTGTATTATTTGTGATGTATCCCATGGTACTAAACATTCATACAAAAAATTATTCAAATCCGAGCTTTCATATGGAAGTTCTGTACAAAAAACAGATTTCTGCATCATCGGTACAAAATGGCGGCTGGCAGCCATCTTGAATTTCGGACCACACCCAAAAACACTTGTTCTCGTCCCACAGTCATAACAAAGGTACCCAAGAAGTTTAGTAAAGATCGGTTCATAAATAAGGCCTCTAGCCTGAGCCGTATCCAATTGTTGACGTACGGACAGACAGACGGGCCATGACAAAAGCTCAAATTTGGCTTCGCCAAAGTTGAGCTAAAAATGTCTCCTTAGCATGGACATGAACCCATTGCTGGAGACCCCCAGAAACAAACATATACCAGAAACTCTGCAAGCGGTGTGATCGAAGGAGTGACAGAAGCAACAGAGTGATCGCACACCATCGACAGAAGAACCTTCCACTTAGCCACAGAGGCTAAACCAGTGGCGTGAGTGCCTCCTTGAAGAAGAAAAGCAACTCCACTGCGTGTCTCGAAAAACCACTACGGAGGAGACAGGACCCGATAAAAGACATGTGCGAAGGCACAATGAAGTCGGGTCAACGTAAAACCTCCTCGGTGACTTTGGCAAAGAAAGTCGCAAGGTAGAGGGAGACATTCCGGAACCGCCGCTAACAGAGAGCGGAGCAGATTGATCCACACCCACCGAGGCGACGGGTGTGATCGAAAGGATTCGACGACTGCAGGTTCATATCTGGGCGAGAACCTGAGGCGGAATCGGAACCGGTAGAAAGGCGTAGCCGACAAGACCATCCCAAAGGAGGGCCAGAGCGTCCACGGCGAAAGCCAGAGCATCTGGACACGGGGACACAAAAGTGTCCACCGGATGGTTCCAACGAGTCGCAAAAGAGCGATGGAACCCGCCATGTGGAGCATCCACCTGGTGGAAATGACCCTGCCCCGACGGGACAGGGAGTCGGCTAGGACGTTCAGACGACCGGGAATGTGACGAACAGCCACCCCGGCGTGGACATCCTGAGCGAACAGTAGAAGATCCCGAGCCAATTCGTACATTGGAACAGAGTGCGTGCCGCCCTGGTTCCGAATGTAAGCAACCACCGTCGAATGGTCGGACAACAGAAGCGCCTGGCGATTCGACAGGTGAGGGATCCACTACCTGAAACTCAGAAGAAGAGCAAGAAGCTCCTTCTGGGTGATGTGTAGAGCTGCATGATCCTGGTCCCACATCCTGTGAATGGAAAGACCTAGAGGATCCAACGTCGCACCCCATCCGAGATCGCAGGCATCTGCCATCAGAATGCGATCGGATGTGGGTAAGTCCAACGGAACACCCTGCGAAAGCCACTGGACATCTGCCCAGAGGAGAGGGTGAGGATAAAGATATTCTGGAAACTGAAGCACCAGATCCAGAAAATCGACATTTGGCCTCCAACGACTGAGCAGAAAGTGTTGGAGAGGAAGCCGTCGCGGAAGTGGACTGGGACAGAGTCGAGAGTAAAAGCTGAGAGAATCACAGCCTTGGCTTGAGGAACCGCCACCATATTGAATTGTGTGTGGAAAGCCATCCCCAGATGATAAAACGACTGAGAAGGTACCAGGTCTGACTTCTCCTCGTTGACTCTGAAACCTAGCGACGTGAGCAAGCTCAACAGAGTGGAGACATCCGACTCCAGAAAGGCAGCATTGGAATGCCCCTGGAGGATATCATCCAGATATGCCGAAGTAGTCACCCTGGACTGTGTGCGATGGAACGCTATCACATGCGACATCTGTCTGGTGAAGGCCCAAGGAACCAGGTTGAGGCAGAAAGGCATGGCCTTGAACTGGTAAACTCGCCCCAGAAAAACGAACCTGAGATACTTCCGTCACGCCCAATGAATCGGAACGTGAAAGTAAGCGTCTCGCAGGTCGAAGCTGGAAGCGAAAACTCCCTGGTGAATTGAACGGAGGACCGACCTGAAAGTCTCCATGCTGAACTTGGGAGCAATGATAGACTGGTTCAGGAAACCCAGATTGATAACCGGTCGGAGTCGGCTGTCCTTCTTTGGCACCAAGAACAGGCAGGAACAGAAACCCTCTGACCTAATGTTCTTGATGACCTCAATCGCCCCCTTTGTCAGGAGATTGTCTATCTCCATGGACAAAAGTTCCTGACGTAAAATGTCTGAAGGAACTGCGGTTGGAAGAGGCACCCTGGACAGAGTGGGGTGCCTCGGAAGGATATTCGCAGCCCGGACCAAACAACATCTAACACCCAATGTTCGGATGTGATGGTGGCCCAACGGTCTGCAAACTCGGCTATCCTTCCTCCAACCTGGGACGGGTCAAGGTGAGGACCTTCATTTCGAACCCCGATGGGGCTCGTGAGAGGAGAAAACACCTCCTCTACTGAATGAAGAATCCTGGGACTTCCCTCAAGACTACCGACGCTTACCCTTACCCCTTGAGTAAGAAGTAGAAGCGGAGGCAGAAGGATCAGCCCCTTTGCTTCGCAGAGGAAGCCGAGGGTACTTGATAGGCTTGGAACGGCCCGTGCCTACCCTAGAAGGCTGATCAAGCTGAAGAAACAGCAGCTGATTGTTGGAATGACGTAGGAAGTCATCCCGGAGCGTCAACACAGAACCATGGAAAAGTTGCGGACCTGCCAAAGAAGCATATCGAAGAGTAGCGCACTGCTCCTCAGGAAGGGATCAGCCTGTGTCCCTTCGAACTAATTCCAGATTAGCCGTGTTGCAGGCAAGCGTGTGAGTAAGATGCATGAGTGCCTTGGACAGCACACGCAAAGGAGCCTGTACCTCGTCAAACTTATCTGGGGGCAGATAAGCAGCTAAAGCTGAGACGACGTGATCGGAGAGAGAAAGCATACCAAGCATCTCTCTCGATAAGCCCAATGTGGACTCCAGTGTCGTCATCGGAATGACGGCAGACTTGGACTTGGAAAGCCCGAGGGAACTGGAGTCTTGATCCAAAACCGTCAAAGTCTGGTAGACCGACGGATTGGCGGAATCATAGTAACAATAACGCGCCGGAGGCAAAAAGGTGTCAACCCTGGTGAAGAACGGAGCCTTCATAGCCTTGGAACTTAGCTTGGAGTCCAAGGCTGAAAATGCTTCAAGCAACTGTACCGACTGGCACGGTCGAAGACGCCCAGAAGCAGGTTGCTCCATAGGCTGTTGGCACGCGACCGATGATCGCGGCCTGGCTGACACTGTCAACTGGTTAGATGGTTTGAGATCCGGAAGGAACCCAAACACGAAATCAAGAGCTGCCCCGAAGTCCGAAGACTGCTGGCTCTCGACATCAAGCATGTCTGACTCTTCCCCTGAGTTGGAAGACACATAGCCTATCGTATGCAAACCAGCCGACGCCTCCCATGGTGTCGGAACACCAGAGGGATCAGAAAGTGGCCTGTTTCCAATCCCGGGAGGCGGCACCATAGGGGGCGCCTGAAAACCACTCGCTGCCTCGCTGGAAGCAACGGGAAGGCTCTTTGACAGAACCTGAGTGAGTAAGGAAAGGGCCTCCCTAAGCTCACTGCCCGTACTGGCCGGTTCGACAGGGGAACGAACTGGCAAAGTGGCTTCACCTCTGACCCTCTTAACCAGCGAAGGGTCACAATCCTCCAAAACACCCGACGTGGGACGACGGGTGGCAGCCAAAACGTCTGAAGGCAGACGTGTATAGGGGTGTGACACACCCCGAGGATCAACATAGCGGGAACTCATGAGAGTCACCGCGGACCGCTGCAGGGCAGAAGGTCCAGGCTGCACCAAAGACGTTGGTCCCCCAAAACTGGTCGTGGGCCAGAATGAGTGGACGGAAATGCCACGGAGTTCATAGTGTCCCACTAAGAACATCCGAATCCAATGACAACTGTGATGCACGACGGCGCAGAGACCACAGTAGAGGGTCCGGCCGGCAGCCACTTCCAACTTCGCCGAGTTGAAGTCAGGGAAGGCTGAGGCCAATACCCCCACGTCTACACAACCAGACACCGCAGCAGACCACTGCAGGTATAAAACTACTGTGCTCAATGGCTGAGAGGACACAGTAGGGGGTTCAGTCGGCAACCCCATCCGACTTCGCCGAGTGGAAGTCGGGGAAGGCTGAGGCCGAAACCACGCAACCACACTACAGACATCCCTGTAGACCCTGGCAGGGGTAAGCAGAGGCCGGCTAAAAACGGTGCCCAATGACGATGTAGATGGAACAGCAGTAGCAGCAGATACGACGGGAGCTGTTGGAACTGGCGAAAAAGCAGAGAGCGCCACCAAGCTCGGCCTCCAAAGGAGGAGTCACAACCCTAGTGACAGCCTCAGATGTCGACTGGAGAGGGCGTCTAGTCCCGGAACCAGGCATCTCTTCACCAGAAATCCAACAGCTCCCGCAGTATCCACCACGGTAAAAAACTGCACATTCCCCACGGAAGGGGAATAACTCTCACCAGACATGGTCGAGTCGGGAAGCCCCGAAACGACAGCGTTCCCCCCCCCCCCCCCCGCTTGTGTGGGAGGAGCAGCACATCCCCCATGGAGGGGGAGAAATTCTCACCAGATGTGGTCGAATCGGGCGACCCCGAAACGATAGCGTTCCTCAATAGCCCCCCCCCCCCCCCAATGGGAACGGGAGGAGCTGCACATCCCCCAGGGAGGTCCCGAAATGACAGTGCCCCCCCCCCCCCCCCACGGGGGCAGGAGGAGCTGCACATCCCCCATGGAGGGGGTAAACTCACACCAGACGTGGTCGAGTCAGGACGGTCAACAGGGACCAAAAAAACAGAAATTCAGCCCTCAACAGAGTGAAGAAATCCTGTCCAGACAGTCCCAGATTGACACCTAACTCCAAAAATTAATTTATCAACCGAAAAAATTCATTGTTGAATCGCGTGATGTCGAAAACAAAACATTCGCGAAAACGGAATAGTAAATAATATACAATGAGAATGTGGTTGAAAATATTAACGAGAATATATAAAACACAGTCCTGTTATTATACGATCTTCAGATCCATAATTCCAGTCATAGGAAAACCATTATCCACGAGTTGAATTATCACTGTTTCATAATGCATATGGCGGAGACACATCCTTCATTGTGTCTCGGATAAAAAAAGAATGACGCATTGCGCACTGTTTTACGGAAGTCGTGGATTTGTACTATGGAAGAGCGTCCCATACTGGGTGTGCACCGATGGCGCTCGACCCAGTTTGGGCTTATTTTTTCGTGGTGTTTTTACACCACTTTTCTTTCCCAAATCTTGGAAAAGATTAAATAGAGAGTATTTTATCCGAGTTAGGTTCTTCCACTGTAGTGCAAGCCTGTAGTAAACAATTGGGGTAGGTTGATAAGAAAATGTTTGAAAAAAAACAAAACATTTTGGTCAAGTAACGATTTACAAAAAGAATTGAAGTAAATTGGGGCTAACTTCAGCAAAATAGGTGTGGACAGGCTGGTTTGCATACTCATTTCATTTTATTGTCTAGTGAGGTCACACACCAAAAATAACTTGAATCAGTTGATAATCATTAGAAGAAAACCCTGAACCTTTCAATGCACCAATTTGAACAAGAATTACGGATCCTTGATGCAGGGTCGAGTTCTTTTTGCACCTGTAAGGCCTGTCATTATAAGAAAATCATATCCACTGATATTTGTTCAAGTCATCGCACCAACAAGCTTAAAACAACAAACAATTAACCAAGTAAGGGCCATAACTCCACTCAGTATGGGTGAACCACACCGGTTTTCAAATTCAAGCAAGACATTAAGAAAGTTTCATATACCAAATATTAACCAAATCCATTAATATTTGTTCAAGTTATCATGGTAACGAGCTGAAGACAAGCAAAAAATTAACTAATGAAGGGCCATAACTCCACAGTGTGGCAAAAACTATACCAGTTTTCAAACTCATTCAAGATATTGCTGAGAGTCTTCAAACTCATTCAAGATATTGCTAAGAGTCTCACATATCAAGTATTGACCGAATTCAATATTTTTTTAAAGTTATCGTGCTAACAAGCAAAAGGAGACAAAAATTAACTAATTATGGGTCATAACTCTGCTCTGTATGGCTGAACTGTACCAGTTTTCAAACTCATTCAAGACATTGTTAACTGGTTGAGGGCTAGATTATTTTTGGTGGTCTGAATTTGTTAAATCAAAATTTGTTCTATTACATATTACTGGAGTGTCCACAGCACTGTCCAATAATTTGTAATAGAACAAATTTATATAAACAAAACAAAGTTAAAATTCGGGCTCCCACAGTGAGCTCAAATATGACTCCAGGGACTTAATATGAAAAAACTTAAAGCTGATCCCTCTAAAGATGCAGAGATTTTGACCAGTGGATCTGAAGAAGATTTTTAAAATCTCTTCATATTGCATTGAGTTAAAATTCGGGTTCCCATAGGGAGCCCAAATATGAGCACAGGAACTTGATTTGAACAAACTTGAATCTCACCCCACTAAGGATGCTGCACACCAAATATCAAAAGATTCTGATTCATGGATTTGAAGAAGAATTTTTAAACAATATTCCTCAGGAAACACCAAGTTATAATTTGGGCTCCCACAGTGAACCCAAACATGACTACAGGGACTTCATTTGGATAAATTTCATGCTGACCCCCTAAAGATGCAGTATACAAATATCAAGAGATTTTGACTGGTAGATCAGAAGATGATTTTTAAATAAATTTCTTCATATTGCACCAAATTAAAATTCGGGTTCCCATACAGAGCCCTAATATGAACCCAGGGACTTGGTTTGAATGAACCTGAATCTCCCTCTACTTAGGATGCAACATATCTAATATCAAAAGATTCTGAATGATGGATCTAAATAAGATTTTTAAATACATTTCCTCAGGTTGCATCAGGTTAAAATTTGGGTTCCCATAGGGAGCCAATATGAACCCAGGGACTTATATCGAACAAACGTGAAGCTGACCCCTCTAAAGATGTTGTATACCAGGTATAAAAAGAATTTGATTGGTTGTTCCGGAGAAGATTTTTTAATTTTTAAAAACAAAATTGTGGGTGCTAAATGAATTATGCCCCTTTTGGCGCCCCCTGTGGACATGGCAACTTTATTTCAATGAACTTGAATTGACAAATGACAAGGAAAATGCATATCAAATTTGGTTCAATTCGGCCCAGTGGTTTATGAGAAGTCGATAATGTAAAGTTCACGACAGATGGACGATGACCAGAAATTGATCACTTAAGCTCCCCCTGACTTTCAGTCAGGTGAGCTAATATAAGTTACAGGCGTATAACTCCTAACAAATGGGGTAGGCAAACGTGATACATGAACTCATTTCACTCAACATATCTTGAGCCCACATACTGAAAATATTTTAAATCCATTGATAATTGCTGAAATTAACTCCAGACAACTTTTGGTCATATGCCGACTTATTTGAAAATTTCAAAGGGGCGTAACTCCTGGAAAATTGGGTTGGGAATCTGATATGTGAACTTTTTTACTTAAATATTTCATGAAAAAATATCTGAAATTTGTTGGCAATTGTTGAATGTAATCCCACAAGAACTTTTGGTGTTTTAGTAACTTTCCTGAAGAGGGGCACAAATCTGAGAAGAATGTACAGACAAGGTCAATTTCACTGGGCACAGAATGACTATCATAGGATATATGCACTAGTTCCATGGGTTGGGAAAATATGAGCCTGGACGGATGAAACGACAAAGCCTATCGCTATATCCCATGCAAACTTCATTTGGCGGGGATAATTACATAGCGGAAAACAGTCATACCCAACTCACAAGTCTAATCCAGTTTTGCAGGGCAGAATTTTTCATTAGTGGATGGAGCCTTAACTCCCATAAAATATTAAGTTGAAGGTACCCGTGACAGTGAAGTTTGGCATAATGACCCAAAATAAATAGGCCAACCCCATGTTAAAGTTTGGTTTTATTCTGTCAAGTGGAACTTGAATTTGAGAGCAGAAACCAACTCCATCTACAAACAGATGGATGGACAGTTCAACAGCTATATCTCCCCAATAAATCTGAGGAGGGTGGGTGAGTGGGAGGTTGGGGGAGCATGAGGGGGAGTGAATGGGGAAGGGTGGAGGTGGGGGATAAAAACAAAAGATGGAACAGCAAAATAATTGTAAGATTAGTTAACCAAAACTCACCTTAGAAAGAAGTTCTTTACACACATGTACATGATTATTTATGGCAGCTAAACCTTCTTCAATAACTGGCAGCTCAGCATCTGTGTCATTTTTCAAGTTTGAAAGACACATGTGGTATTTGTTTCTTAAATTTATCAGCTTTTTCACTCGTTTTAAGGTCAATGTACCAGTAAATGTGGTGATCAACTGATTTCTCTTCACATTAACAGCCTTTATGGTCTCCAGAAGAGTATCAACCAGCTTTTGATTCCCACCTTGCCTTGCTTCTTTAATTTCATTATTGACTGTTAAAAGTTCCATTTTCATTGTTATCAGTTTGTCAAATGCTTTCCGCGACATTGGTAGCCACAGCATAAGAAAGCAACCAGTTATTGAATAATATTTGTTTTTTTCCTCTTCCAAGAGAATGTCTTCTGGAACTTTTCTATGAGGCTGACCAATGGTGTCTGTTTTATCTAAAAGATGATGCAGATCAATTTCCACATCTTGCAGGGCACTTTTAAGTTCACACTCTTTACTGTTTACATAGTTTGACAGCTGTGACATTAAATCAGGCCCACCTTGTATGCCCGCTGAACTATCAAACACACTTGAGTAAGATGATGCTGCCAATTTTGTCTTTAAAACTTCTGACATTGGATTTTGTTTCATTTTTTCATAAAAACATCTCAAAATACTAAGTTCATAACAAATTTGTTTTCTGGATGCTTCTACTACTGCTGTACGCGTTGATTGTTTAACTTGCTCTGATATCACGTCACCAATATCAGTAGTGGTATTAGCTGACTGAAGACTTCTGATATGACGTAATAATCTTCGTCTTCTATTTTTTGACAGGACAGATAAATCACTATCCAGAGGTTCAGAAATTATCTTCTCAATGGCAGGAAGTTCTATTGCTTGTACATTGTTACTCAACAACCAGGCTGCTATAGATTGTCCAGGAACAATCGTTTTTACTTGTTCTACTGCAGCTGCAGACACTGCACAAGCTGCAGACACGGCACCAGCTGTTACTTTTTTTATTCTCTCAGTACGTGAGTCCTCCTGCCCAATTTGCTCTAAAATAATGTTTCCAATTTCATCTTGTCCAGATGAAGATTGAAGACCACGAAATTCATGAATCAGCTTCCGTCGCTGTTCTCTGGACAGACAGGATACATCATTTTGGAGAGGTATAGAGAAAATTTTTTGAATACATGGTAAGTCTACTTTTTTGATACCGTTACTCACAAGCCATGAAGCAATGGACAATCCGTGTGTGAAAAATGAAACTTCACTTGCAGGCATATCTTCAACTGCAGGCTGATCAGAAATATTACTTTTCCCCAGTATATCATTCATATTTTTGTTTGAGGTAGAATCACTGTTATCAGCAATGTTTCCACTGATTGATGATTGCATTTTGGTAATGTGAGATAGTTCTGCTTTGTGATCATTTTTCAACTTCACATCATCATCCAATTTGTCATTCTTTTTCATTTTTTGTTTTCTATCTACTATCTGATCATTTTGAACCGTAATCTGGATATTACGCTGACATTTTCTACTGGAGTGATCATCTTTCATCAGTATAGCCTGATTCACATGTTCCACATTCCTGTTCCAGGAAGAAGTACTGTCAAGTAGCATTGATGACCATGCTTTACCAATTTTCTTGACACTTGACAAATGATATGAACTCTCCTTTGAATTGATAGATTGATCATTATCCTTCTTAGATTGGCATGTGTCTTCATCATGGTTTACAGATTCCTTATATTTCTTCTGCTTACCCTTTGGAGATTTTTCTTCATCTGCTATGTGTCTGTCACTTTTATATACCTCAAAATACTTTCTCTTATTTAATTGTGAGGTTTCCCCACGAAAATTGAAACTTGATGGTCCTTCCATACCAGAATTATATTTATTTTTAAATGATGGATTGCCTGTACTGCATATTCCTTTACTGTCACCATAGTGAAGATCCTTTTCTGTGAACAGTGAGTAAGTAGATTTAATACAATCCTTCTTACTGGAAAATGATAAATCTTCCTCGTCATCATCATCAACAACTTCCCCTTCTTCGAGATCTGAGATAGGATCAATGTTTTCAACATTTGTAGTTATCTCACTACCTTTCTGTTCAGAACATACTGTTTGCACTTCTCCAACATCACTAGTTATTTTACAGTTATCATCGGCTTTCTTCCCATCAATTTTTGACACACCATTCAAGTTACAAATTACAGTTTCATTTTTGTCTGACTCCAAGTATGAATTATCCAACTCAAGAGAGTGTAAATGCGACAGGATAGTATCAGATTTTGCATGGTCATTTTCTGACAAATTCGTTTCATCTGAGTTTTTATTCACAGACATGCTCAACGTCTCATCTAAATCATTATCTTTGAGTTTAACATCTCCTGTGTCATTATTCTTATCAATCTGACAAGAAGTGAGGTGCACTTGCTCTTCAACTTTGTTATAAACTTCAATACTTTTGATGTTGTCTTCCTCTATACCAGAAAAACTTTCCTCGTTTATCTTTTTGATCAAAGAAGTTGGTAATTTAATACCCTGTCGATGTTCAATCTTAGGATGACTGTACTTTGATGTCCTTTTTATTGGAGACTGATCCTCATCTGATGAAATTACTATAGGTGATGCTGCATAGGAATTGCAAGAAGTAATTGGAGGCATTGGTTCTGAACTGGATGGTAATGACATAGAATGAATAGGTAATTTTGTGTTCCTTCTACTTTCGAATTGCTTACTTGAAACACAAGAAGAACCTAATTTTTCTTCAGAAATAAATTGCTCATCCGGCTTCTTTCCTTTAGAATCCAACTTCTCTTTTCTTTGGATATTTTCCATTCTGTTTGGGCTACAAGATCGGGATCTAGACCTGGAATATGACTTTGACTTCCTATATGACGTATATTTGTCACTTCCTACAGATGGACTTTTTAAAGATCTAGACTTTGCACTTGATTTTCCTTCAGCTAAATATCTTTGAGATGATGACTTGGATGTTCTGTTTCTTTTAGGAGTATGGGACTTTGATCGCGATCTCCTATACAATGACCGATTTTCTGACTGACTGGATTTCTGTGATGTTATACTTACTGTTGACTTTGTAGAATAACTTGGGCTCACTGCAGTCTTTGTATTCAACGAAGTTTCACTTTTGACAGATTTCAAATGCCTAGGACTTTCTGACTTGGAACCAGACTGGCTTTTGCATGATGAACTTCTGGATCGATTCCTAGACCTTGATCTTGATGTTTTAGACCTAAAATTTCTCTGTGGACTTCTTGTGTGACAGGATTTAGACAATTCTCTTCTTCTAGTATTTGAATTTCTAGAACGACATCGAGATCCAGAATGTGGTTCTCTACTGACTGATCGACTACGGGAATGAGAATCACTACTGCATGAACGACTCCCAGAATGACGGGATTTGGAGAAATAACTTTTTTTTTTATTTTTAGGGCTGCAGGATCTTGAACCAGATATCCTCCTATTTGACTGACTTCTGGAAGAACTACCCGAATTATCAGAATGGAAATAAGAATGATTTCTGCTATCCCTAAAAGATTCTTTTCGAGATCTTCTCTGTAAATAACTTGAGGATTTGAAAGGTGATCTACTTCTGGACCTGGTTCTTGACCGACTTCTAGATTGGGAAGATCTTTTATATTTTACATTACCTGTTGACCCAGATCTTATTCTTTGTGAATGAAAAAGTGACCTACTTCTAGACCTGGTTCGGGACTGACTTCGAGATCTGGATGATCCCCTTTTATATTTTGCATTACTTGGTGACCTTGATCTTCTCTGTAAATGAATGGAGGACTTGAAAGGAGAACTACTTCTGGACCTGGTTCTGGAGTGACTCCTTGATCTAGATGATCTCATTTTATATTTGGAATTACATTTGGACACTGATCTTCTTCTTGGTGAATGGTAATAAGAGTTGAAAGAAGATCTACTTCTGGACCTGGATCTAGAATGACTTCTTGATCTGGATCTTTTATATTTGGCATTACCTGTAGATCCCGATCTTCTTCTTTGTGACTGGGCAGAGGACATGAAAGATGACCTACTTCTGGACCTGGTTCTAGAATAACTTCTTGATCTGGATGACCTCCCTTTATACCTTACATGACCTTTTGACCTGTAAGATCTGAAAGATCTACTTCTGGATCGACTTCTAGATCTAGAATTTTTTGACACTATCCTTGAAGGGCTTCTTCTAGACTGTTGTAACTCGCATCTTGAAGAATTGGTTGATCTCATAGATTCTCCATTCTTCTTTACATTTTTATTAGGACTTGGAGATTTCGACCGAAACTTCCTCTGGTTAGATCCACTTCTGGAACGACTACTAGAACTGGATCTTGATCCCCTACTGGACATTGAACTTCTGGAACAAGATCTCAATTTTCTTGTTTGCTGCTTCACAGAGCTCATGTACTCCTTAATTTCAGTGTCATATTTCTCTGATTTGGGTGCAGAAGTAGTTGGAGAATCAGCTGTTTTTGACATCCTATTCCAAAAGTCATCAGCAGAAGTGTTTTGCTGAAAGTTATCATTTAGCTTGTTTGGATCAACAACCCCATCAAATGAAGTATTTACTGGCTGCGGTGTTAATTTTTCTGCAAACCAATCCAAAATATGAGAATTTTTAGTTTGTGGAGGTGTTAATTCCTCCTTGCCAATTTGACTGGTTGCTTGTTTTTTAGAAGTAGAATCAGAATATTCACTTTTTAAACTGTCGTTAGCAAGAACAGGATGAAAATTATTTTTTGTCCATAACTGATTAGATTGAGATGGAGGCTTTTCTTCAATTACTACAAGATTATCTACTTGTTCGTTTTTTGGGGACATTCCAGTAATGTCTGTAGGACTCATGTCTGCTTTTGATGTTACTTGAGATACTTCATCAATAACAGGAAAAAGTGGAGATTTACAAGTCTGTAAAAAAATCTGATTTGATTTTGTATGAACTGGAATGTTTTTTGATAGTATTCTTGGTATAAAACTTGGAACACATCTCTGATGGGTTTTTATGTTGGTCATATCAAGTGAAGTTAGTTCACCTGACTTC
This sequence comes from Pictodentalium vernedei, assembly GCA_031216915.1. Taxonomy (NCBI): domain Eukaryota; kingdom Metazoa; phylum Mollusca; class Scaphopoda; order Dentaliida; family Dentaliidae; genus Pictodentalium; species Pictodentalium vernedei. Next base: position 569,145,872 of record CM062297.1, on the reverse strand, counting down.
CCAGATTCTGTACTTGTCAAGAGATCTTGAGTACAACCCTCTTCTTCTTTGTACTGTTTCTCATTAATTACAGTTACAGTGGAATCTGGTTTGGAAAGGTTTCTATCTTTGGCAACATTCATGGATTCCATAGATTCATTTCTATCTGTACTTTCACAAGCAACTGTCAATGACGAGCATCGAGCGGAGTTAATTTCTGAATCTTTAAGGGAAAACTTTTCTCCAAACTCATCATCATTTTTAATAAAAGCAAGTGAATTTGAATTTGCTGTCACTGCCTTCACATCTTGTTCTGGTGATGCATCATCTTTTTCAGATGTATTTGTTTCATTTGAGAGTATGTTAAACAGATGGGATTCATTTATCGGCTTCTCAACTCCTCCATCTCCCTGTGAAATTGCAGTTAAGAATGAAGAAGTGTAAGAATTATAACCGTGAAGAGGCTCAGACTCCTTAGTCTGGGTCATCTGCTGTCCAGTCAGTATTGCGAAAATCTTTGATTTACATGAATCAAAATCATTCAATGATTTCTGTGATCCTGCTGACTTTGTACCTGAAACAGAATCTTTCCCCAAAATATCTACACTGGAACAGGAACTTTTTTCTGAATGTTCTGGAACAAGTGATTGTTCAGAAGTTATCTGTACTGCAGAGTCTGTCATTATGGACTCTTTAAATACCACTTTTGAATCACTTTTTAAAAATTGTTTATCCATACATGAGGATGAACTTTTATCGTCCTCATCTGAATCACTATAAAAATCTAGTTCTTTTTCCTTTTTTATCTTCGCTGGAGACTCAGTGGCAAGTTTTGATAAAATATCAGCACATGATTTTCTATTTATTTCAACTGAATTTTGTGAGAACATACCAACTGGTTTTTCATTGTTCACTGCACATGTTGTTTGGGTTACTCCATTGTAATGGGCACTATCAGCACTTTCCTTGAATGCAGGTTCAGGTTTGCTGGATTCTGAAAATGGTTTTGGAAGATCATAAAATGGTAATTTTCCTAACAAATTTTGACTTGGACTTTTTAAAGACCATTCTGTCACTTGCTCTATCTCCGAAGCAGATTGTAAATCATCATCATATAAGCATTTTTTAATGAAATCAGTTTTGTTCACAACACTCTTGTTTTCAGCATTTTTCAGGGCATTTTGAAATAGATCAGCAGTCGTCTGGTATGTTTTTCTGTCTGTCTCCCTCTCGACTGGCTTGAAATTCCCACTATTTATCTCTAAAAAATCATCCGATTCATTTATTGCAAGAGATGACTCCATATCGACGTGGTAATTTTCACAATAATCAAGTGTTTCTGCTCTCACAGTCTGCTGTTCATCCTCCAATACAACCATATCAGAATCGGTCACACAAAGAATCATGGAATCTGGACTTTGTTTCTCAAAAGTTATACTTGAGGTTAGAGATATACACTTGTCATTGCAATGTTTGTTGTAAATGTTAGAACTGCCCACACTAGAATTTTGTTGACTACCCGTGTCTGCCTTAATTGTGGTATCAGAATTTTCATGAACATCACCAGAAATTTGTTCTGAGCATTTTGTTATAAAAGAGATGCTAGGCTTAACTGGAACAGTCTTGGGCTGTGATTCACTTCCAGACAGTGTGTCAACATAGTAGTTTATAGTGCAGTTATCTGATATACTTATCACTGATTCATTGTTCGTCTCAGCTTTGTCACTACTGAAAGCTTCTAGAGTGTCTTTATAGAAAGGACCCAAGGAAAATTCATTCTCTGATGTTTTAACATTATTTACAGGGGGATTCACCAAATCTAAGGCAGCATTTTCTGATGACTTAGAATTATACTCTTTATGGCATGTATCATCTTCAGACTTCAAATCGTCTTTCGTGTCAACCATGTTGTCTGATACAGAATGTATTACAATTTCTGTGGCCAACTTAGACTCCTTGCTAATGATATTTTCTTTAGAATGCTCATCTTTAAATAGTGTCAAATCAATCAATTCTGGATGGTTTTTTAAATCATCAACTTCATCTGGACTTCTCTCTCTGGTTGATGATTGCAGTGATGACAAAATATCTGACCCAAGTTCAGGCACTGGTTGAAAGGTAGGTACAAATGGGTCTTTTTTCACCCTTTTAGAATCGCGCATTGACTCCATACATCTCACAGAAGTCAAATAGAAATCAGATGGTGGATAATAAACAACAGTATTTTGTTCAGTGACAAATGCAGCTGGGTATATATGATCTCCATACTGTGTAGGACATACTGAATTCATTATGTCATTAAGAAATAAAAATACACAAGAAGATGACATTGGAAGCACTTGAACATCTTCTCCTCTGTGTGCATCATCAAACACTGGTTTGCATTCACTTGTGTGGTTGTACTGAAACACCTGGAATCTACTTCCAGAACACTGTTCTGTTTCAGTTTGTTCTTGAATTTCCTCTACTTTCAACTGTTTACTAGCTGATTCATTAATTTCTGATACAGGCTTTCGTTTTCTGTACTCCAACAGTGAAATAGATTTCTTTTTACCAATTGATTCAGAAGTAATGCTACTGTTAATGTATTCTTTTGAGCTTCTACTCAGAATACTGTTTTTAGAATTGAACTCTGGTTGTGCAGTATTTGAAGAGTTTGAAATTGGACAAGGTTCTTGAACTAAAATGTTCTTTAAATCAATGGTATTCGGTGTTTGTTTCTGATATTTCCTTTCTTCCATATCTTGACTGATGCTTTTTTCACAAACTTGATCATCGAATAACTCCTGTTGAATGAGTTTCTCATCTATCGTCAATTTTCCACCCTGAAAATCTTCAACTGTTGAAACTTCCCCACTTTTATCAAGCATCTTTGATTTGCATGGTGAACAATGACTGGCACTATCACTTGTCTTTGCACAATCAGTTGTTGACAGGGTACTAAAATCTTTTTGTGATATGTGATCATTATTTGATTTATTGCCTTCGACTTCCTTCAATATCCCTAATTCTTTGTTGTCCAGTTTCTGAAATTATCCACAAAATATATTTTATCATTTCCTTTAATATTTGCAAATGGCAATGTATATATTTTTTACCACACAGATATTGAAATATCAAAACTACAAATTTTTCCCACAATGCAACTAGGGATTTAACCAATATAATCTTGTCTGACCAAGCTCAAACAAGACCGAATTGGTTAAATTCTTAGTTGCATTACGGGGGAAAAATGAGCGGCTTGAAATTTCATTATTTTGAAATCAGTGTACAGAGGGTAAAGTCCTTTTCATGATCTATGGCTATATAACAATTGCAACATAACCAGGGTTTGTACAATTTTGAGAACCAAGTTCTATGACTTTTCCAAAACTTTCTACACAATTTCCATGACCTTTCCCTTGTTAGAATGACTACCAAGCTCTCTTATTGGGGACTTTTAACCCTTTACCTAACGAATCTGCCTCGGGCAGCATAATATACAAATTCAGAAGTTGAAAAATGAAAGTGTGAATGACACTGCAGCTCAGCTTGTCAAAGAAGGGACTGAACTAAATAGAAAGATCCAGTAATGCCAAGTCAATGACTAGGGACCTGCGAACCTTCGATTATTCGATTCGATTTTGAATCCTTGCAGCTATTCGATTTGATTCGATGCTGGTGTCATGGGTTCGAAATTTTCGAATCTCGTCGGACTAGGTCAGGAAAACTTTTTTCACGCCACTGTGCCGATACGTGTGTTTCTGCTCCGATAATAGGCTTGCAATCACGTTCGTTTATCTGTTAGTTAGGCGCGTGCATCGAAGTAGCACCCCCACCCACCCCCATCCGGTAACATTCCCGTTATAATATAACCTCGCAACTTGGTCTTAAATCGGCATGCTCGCATGATTGCATCGTATATGCATTATGCACACCACTGCGTGTTACGGGAGTTCGACGAAACCAGCATGTTTTACAGTAAAGTGCAGTATAATAGAATTACCCCCCTTACATTGCAATTTGCAATGAAGCGGTCACGCGTTTACATAAAGACGCCGACAGGGAATGTATATAAAACGGAGAGGTCAATATGCGTTTATATGCGTCGTGAATCACTCGTGATTAAAGATCAGGGGAAGTTGGTAACAGCAGTTATACGGCTACCTCGAAAAATGACCAAGTATGTTTCCGTTTCCCACCAGTTATCACCGCCGGTCTATTATCCAAAAATGCGAACGATCCTACAGCACCCGAAACAACAATTGTCAGCATATACACGACCACCATTCGATATTCGAGATTCGATTCGAAATCCTCGTTCACATTCGATTTGAGACAAAATTTGATATTCGCAGGTCCCTATCAATGACGCTCATGTTTCTATACAAAAGATATCACACCAAAGCTATATATGAAATCTGAAAAAAATTGCGAGAGGGATTGGGCCTGTAGGGTGAACTAATTGAATTGTTGACAATTTATATGTCAAATCCAAGATGGCCAGTGGCGGCCATCTTCTTCAACGGAATGCAGAAAAATTTGATAACTCCCTAGACATCATACCGAAGTTACCTATAAAATTTAAAAAAAGATGGGGTGAGAGGTGTGGCCTGTTGGGTCTGCTAATGGATTTGTTGACAATTTATATACCAAATCCAAGATGGCCACTGCCAGCCATATTTTTCAACAAAATTCAGAAAAATTTGATAGCTCCCATCTAGACATCACACCAAAGCTACATATGAAATTTAGAAAAAGATGGGGTGAGGGATGTGTCCTGTGGATGTACTAAAGGGATTGTTGATAATTTAAATGCCAAATCCAAGATGACCACTGCCAGCCTTGTTTTTCAACAAAATTCAGAAAAATAAGATAGCAGCCATCTAGACATCACACCAAAACTACATATGAAATTTGAAAAAGATTGGGTGAGAGATGTGGCCTGCAGGGTGTACTAATGGAATTGTTGACAATTCATATGCCAACTCCAAGATGGCTGCTGGCGGCCATATTTTTGAAAGAAATTCAGAAAAATTTGATAGCTTCCATCTACACATCACACCAAAGCTATATATGAAATTATAAAAAGATCAGGTAAGAGATGTGACCTAAATGGTGTGCTAATGGAATTGTTGACAATTTATATCCAAATCCAAGACAGCTGCTGGCGACCATGTTTTTCAACAAAATTCACAAATATTCGATAGCTCCCAACTAGACATCACACTAAAGCTACATATGAAATTTGAAAAAGATCAGTTAGAGATGCAGCCTGTAGGGTGTGCTAATGGAAATGTTGACAATTTATATCCAAATCCAAGAAAGCTGCTGGCAGCCATGTTTTTCAACAAAATTCACAAATATTTGATAGCTCCCATCTAGACATCACACCAAAACTACATATGAAATTTGAAAAAGATCAGGTAAGAGATGTGGCCTAAAGGGCGTGGTAATGGAATTGTTGACAATTTATATCCAAATCCAAGAAAGCTGCTGGCAGCCATGTTTTTCAACAAAATTCACAAATATTTGATAGCTCCCATCTAGACATCACACTAAAGCTACATATGAAATTTGAAAAAGATCAGTTAGAGATGCAGCCTGTAGGGTGTGCTAATGGAAATGTTGACAATTTATATGCCAAATATAAGATGGCCACTGGTGGCCATGTTTTTCAAATTGGAAAAATTTGATAGCTCCCATCCAGACATTAAAATAATAAATTTATATATTGTCTGCGTTGGTTAAGGGTTAAGCATGATTTTTGGGGGAATGGCATACTGCATCGTTATCATGATGGATTTCCCTGACCTTTCCAGAATACAGAAAAAATACCCTCCAATTTTCCAAAACTCCCAAGCCTGGAAAAAATATTGTCATTTGCCAAGACTTTTCCAGAATTCCATGATCCTGATAACTGTAAAGTCAAACTGACCGAATTGGTTATTATTCTATTGCTTACTTTAGAAGACGAACATCCAAAGCATTGGTTAGTTGTCTGCAGCAGTCAACAAGAGCTGTTCCACGTCCTGGGGCTCTTATGGGAAAATTGCAGCAGAAATAAACTTGTGTAAAATTAAATGCAACTTTGATGCTTTAAAACCTCTTTTAACCCTTTGCCATCCAATGCAATATGACCCTGGCTGTTGAAAGTGTCACTTAATTATTTATTTGTGTTTCAAGTTACTTTCAGCATATTTGGCTATATCATGACAGCACAATAGGTATGAAATCAAGTTTAGCCAATCGTTTATATACATGCTGCCCACTTTAGTTGACTTCCACCCCAGACATTGGTTTCAAGTCCTATTTACCAGTAACCAAAACTTGTTCACCACAGTAAACAAGCACTGCCCCACTTCTGAGGGTTCCTTCAGAGAAAGTGCCATTAAACCCCAATAATTAACTACCCACCTGTATGACTAGCAGACAATGCTTGCAAAAATATTCTTTGAATAAATCAAGATTTTCATTGACATTAGCTTGACAAGCTTGTTCCAGTGAGGGGTCAAAAGCTACATTTGGAGGCAAAAACTGGAAGAGAATTGAAATTTTAACATTTTTTTGGTAAGTAGCCCTAGTTAGATATGGCTGTTATGCCAGGTAAATTGTCAAGCTTGCATTATGAAAACAGTGAGGCAATAACCCTTTTAAATCCTGTATTGCTGAGTTTTATCTCACACTAGTTTTATGTTGAGGCCCTAATTGGTATCACAGAAGTAAATATTTTCCCATAGACGACCATTATAACATTCAGGCAAAACAAAATATGATTGCATCACTTTAATTTTGGCATTCGAATATCTTTGTCAAGTATAGCCCTTCAGACAATTTTTCTAACCAGAAAACAAGGGGTCATGCAACAAATAAGAGAGAAAAACTGACAGGAATGGAAGTACCGGTCACATGCACATATTTTTCAGGGAATTCCCCACAAAAACACACAAAAAGTTACTTGTACTTTTTAGATCCAAAAGTCATCAAATCACCCTCTTTATTTATCTGCAGTATTCAACAATAATGCAAGATGTCAATAGAATGTTTCAAGCGTTTATTGAAACAATATATTTCCCAAGGCTGCTTATTTTGAGAGACTGCATCATTTCAAGGTAACTCTAATTCAAATAACTAGTTCTGTAATACCTGTAATCACCCCCAACTCTACCAGATACATTTTACCACTTCCATGAGATAAAAGAGTCATTTCTGCATTTAGAATTCAACTTTCAGCTTCTGCTGAGTCAAAAATATGGGAAATTTGCTCTTCTAAGAAAAAAAAAAAGTGTCTAAACTTTGTCAAATGGGCACAAAAACTGGCATTGCCTCCAAAGCATTTTTCTAACCTGTTACCTAATAAACTAGCTGAGAGGGATAACAATTCACAGCTTTCTTTAAAAACTACACTGACCACAAAATAAAACTAAAATCTGTATCAGCACACAATATTTTTGGAAAAAATCTGTCTTATTTAACCATACGGCAAGCGAAACAATGTCCCAACCCCCACGAAACAATATGAATGTCAATTTTGTTTAAAAAATTGGGGTTGCAGCTATATATTTCACCAGTATAAAAGGACTCTGGCATTTTATCCTAACAGCTAATATAGTGATTTTAGGGCGTCTCTTGGAAGAACGTTTTTTAACTTTGTTGATGCAGTATATTGCACAAGACATTTTGGAGCAGACACTCGATACGTGAGTTTTAAATGTTAGGTTTTCATCGAGATGCACTCCTAGAAATTTTACTGATTTGTCAGATTTGGTATTTCCCATGGCCGACAGTTCTTTATTATTGAGAAAGAATGTTAATTGGCTAGTTTTGTGTGTGTTATTTTGTGGGTGCAGTAAAATGAATTTAGATATTTTTACATTCATTTGTAGCTTGTTACAGCAACACCAGTCAAATGACTTGGCCAGCTCTTCATTTACCTTACTTTGTAGCAAGTTTATATCATGGTTAGATGTGTACAGGGTTGTGTCATCTGCAAATGATAGTAGGTTTAATGATGTGCAGTGACAAATGTTGTTTACATAAATAAGGAATAAAATTGGACCAAGTACAGATCCTTGGGGCATGTCACAGGTTATATTTAACGGATGGGACATGTGCGAACCGTATTCTGCATATTGACTTCGGTCAGACAGGTAGCTACGAAACCAATTGTTACAAATTCCCCGGATCCCGTAAAATTGCATTTTCCTAAGTAAGGTTTCGTGACTAATTGTATCGAAAGCCTTTGACAAATCAATGAAGAGAGCTAAGGTAGAGTCTTTTGAAGACTTGTCATTGCATTCGGCAACATGATTAAGAAGATAAATAACTGGGTGTATTGTAGTGTTGAAACGATTAGTCGACTAGTCAAAATCGACTCTGAAATCCGCCAGTCGACTAGTCAGGAAACTCAAAGATGAAGTCGTAAAATGCCAATAGTGGGGGTTAATGATGACAAACATCAGACGTTTCTGCTTCGTGGTGGACCTATTTTAAATTGTATTGTGAAGTGGATATCAATGCAATCATTGTCGTTTGTTGATGCCGATTATGTTACAACTTAGATTTCAGCAGCATTACAAGCACTGATTTCACCTAACCTAATCACTGGCAGGTGTTGGAAGAAAAATACTTTGATGTACAACTTCAAAGATGCCATTAATTCATGCAAGCGTTCTGTCCCTCACCCAAGTCGCCCACACTTTTTAATTGATATAAAAATAATGCCATAGCTCCATATTCTATGATATTACTGTACTTGGGTGCGAGCTGGCGAAGACTGGATATGAGGAAACTGTCCGTCACAAAATTTGACCCGGGAGTTTTTAATCAATTGCACCAGGCGAATGGCGACACACTTCAAACATTTTACAAATTCACGAAACTTCGGTTTTAACATCATTGGGTACTTTTTCCACTTTACGGACAGAGGACTAGGAGGCACGCACTTCCCAGGTATCCTAATTTTTTTACTGAATGGTTAAGGCTATAATATGCATGACATTTTAAAAAACACGAAATACGAAAAAGAGAACAGCTACGTTCATGACTTTGACAAGGAAATTTCATCAAACACCTTCAAACGAGTCATTAAACGAAAGGATTATCAACTTACATGTAACAGTCTCTTATCACCTAATTTACTGAGACAATTATGTTTTCAACAGAAAAGCCGACTAGTCGATTTTGAATCGATTACTCCCGTCGACTAGTAGACTTTGAAAAATAGGTAATTGTTTCAATACAAGTGTATTGTTGAATGTCCTTTATGAAAGCCATATTGGTGCTCATAGAGAACATCAAACTCACTCAGAAAGCTTGTTAGCCTCGCACACATGATCCGTTCAAGTACCATGGAGAAAGCGGGCAAGATACTGATTGGTCTGTAATTTTCCAATTCTTGCACTTCACCACCTTTAAAGATAGGCACAACTTTGGCTAATTTCATTTTATGAGGAACTATACCACTGCAGAATGATTGGTTAAATATGTGACATAGAGGCTGTGTGACCTCAGATATTATTTCTTTCATAACCTGGCTAGAGATCAGGTTAAATTCAGAGCTAGTTTTCCCTGGAATTTTACTGGTGGTTAGGATAATTTCCTGTTCGGTAGAAGGAACAGCAAACAAGAGGCCCCACGGGGCCTGAAGCGCTCATCTTGTACAGAACACAATTTAGACAGAGTCCAAGAATGAGTCTACATTAAGCAAGCCATCTCCATAGGCTACACTGTCAATCCTTGAGTCCCTCAGGAGTGACAAAAATAATCTGGGCATCATGCCTTATCTTCAGTTGATCATAAGTAAAATGTAGAGCTCCCCTAAGAAGCCCCTTGATACAACCTATGTGGATTAATCTTAGTACCTCTAGAGGGTACTGAATACAAAATTTTTAATTCTTCAGCAAAATGGCCAATTCCGGCTCCCATAGAGAGTCCAAATATTAACCCAGGCTCTTGATTTGAACACAGTTAAATCTGACTTCCCTAGAGATGTTGTGTACCGAATATGAAAGCATTCTGACTGTTGGATCTGAAGAAGAGAAATTGTAAAGAAATTTCTTCGAATTGCACTAAGTTCAAATTTGGGCTACCATAGCAAGCCCAAATATTAACCTATGGATCCGATTTGAACAAACTTGAATCCACCCCCCCCCCCCCCCCCCCCCCCCCCCCCCAGAGATGTTGTATACCAAATGTGAAAGCATTCTGACAAGTGAATCTGAAGAAGAAGATATTTTATTTGAAGAAATTCCCTCATGTTGTACCAAGTTAAATTTCATGTTCCCATATGGAGCCCAAATATTAACCTAGGCACTCGAATTGAACAACCTGGAATCTGACCCCCCTAGAGATGTTGTATACCAAATATAAAAGCATTCCGACTGGTGGATCTGAAGAAGATTTTTAAAGAAATTTCCTCATATTGCACTAAGTAAAAATTTGGGCTACCATAGTGAGCCCAAATATATACCTAGGGATCTGATTTGAACAAACTTGAATCTGACCCCAATAGAGATGTTGCATACCAAATATCAAAGCATTCTGACTGATGGATCTGAAGAAGATTTTCTTAAATTACCTTCCATATTGAACAAAGATCAAATTTGGGCTTCCATAGGAAGCCCAAATATTAACCTAGGGACTTGGTTTGAACAATCTAGAATCTGACCCTCATAACAATGATGTATATCAAATATTAAAAGATTCTGACTGGTGGTTCTGAAGAAGATTTTTAAAGAATATTCCCCATATTACCCTATGTTAAAACTTCAGGCTCCTGTAGAGAGACCAAATATGAACCAATGAGCTTTATTTCAACAAACTTTTATCTGACCCCCCTATGAATGCTGTATACCAAATATCAAAAGATTCTGATGATTGGTTCTGGAGAAAAGATTTTTTTTAATTTTTGCAAATATGCTGACTCAGCATTTTTTCGATGCCCATTACAGAACACCCTAACATAACCGATGGCCATTTTTTTTTACCATTCAATTCTACTGGTCATAAGGATACTTCATACCAAATAAAAGCTCTCTGTTACTTCATATCAAATAAAAGCTCTCTGTTCCGTGGGGTTTGGGAAATATGGGCGTTTGAAAATATTTCTATTTTTAGCTCTCAGGGTTCCCATGGAGATGCGGGAATTTTTTTTTTTGCATGGGTCAAGTACTTATGACCCAATACTACCACAAACCAAATTTGGTTCATACCGGACCATCGGTTCAGAAAATAGAAATTTTGGGCGGGGCCAAAAATCTTACCCCTCCTATTACAAAGCCAAATTTTACTTCACGAACTTCGTTTGAAAAAACTTGATTCTACACCTCATATGGAAGCTCCATAGAAAATATCAAGTCATTGTACACACTAGTTCTTGAGAAGATTTTAAAAATATTTTAGAGCATTTTCCCCCACTCCCTCCCTATGGGGCTGGGCATGCTGAGTTGAACAAAAATGAAATGCCCCTTTGGGACCATCACTCACACAAACTTTCACTTGAATTGGTCCAGTGGCTTTGGAGAAGAAGAGCAAAACATGGTGTTGACAGACGACGGACGGAGAGCGATGAGATTAGCTCAGCTTGACTTTGTCAAGATGAGCTAAAAAGTTATTTGGATAGTTCCTTTTTAGGAATGTTGTGAAGTCAGTATCAGTATGTGGTACACAGTCACTGACTGTTTTACCTATATTTGTGAAATATGTGTTAAATTCGGATGCAATTTGATCAGGGTCTGATATCTCTTCTCTGTTGGAGATGAATGTCTTTGATAATGGTTGTGAGGTTGGGGGTTTATTAATTACCTTATGTAATATTTGCCAGGTCCTCTTCAAATCTTGTTGGTTCTTCCTCAAAATATCATTATAGTACATGGCTTTACTTTGTCACTTGACTTTATTGAAAATTACATTGAAGGCTTTATATTTCCTTACATTATATTCTGATGGATTTTTTATCTTGTTTATGTAAAGGTTGTTTTTATGAAGAGATGATTGCAGAAGCCCAGAAGTCATCCACAGGTTGCGTTTGATGAATTTTTTGTGTTTGTTTTTTTACTCTTTTCAAGGGAAATGCTTCATCAAAGGCATGTAAAAAATGTTCATGAAGTGTTCATATTCTGTGTTTGGGCAAAGTGTTTGGAAGACTGCATCAAAATTACAGTTTTGTTGCAAGTTTTTTAATTTCAAGACATTTTGACTACTAAATGATCTTCTGAATAAGGGTTTGCTTTCTTTGTGTGTCTTTGGCTTATTTATAGCTTCTTCTAAACAAAATATTGCAAAATGATTGGACACGTCTGTTAAAATAATTCCAGCATGGTAGTTTGGGGGACCTTATTAGAATAAATATGGTCAATTAGAGTTGCAGAGTGTTTTGTAATTCTTGTAGGCCGTGTTATAACCGGCATCTACCCTTCGCTGAACATATCGTTAATGAAATAGTGTGTTTTGCTATGATTGTTTATGTTCAGTAGATCAATGTTGAAATCCTCTGTGAGTAATGACTTTTTGTGCTCTGAACTTCTCTTTTTTAATATGTCACTTACGGAAGACATGAAGACATCGATGTTTGCCAGAGGTTGGGCATTGGGCCTGTAGATACAACCTACTACATCTTTTTCCAGAGTTAACCTCTATGAATATCGTTTCGATAATGCGTGGAATGAATATCGCCAGGTCGGGTCTCATCTTGAATGTGTTCAGACAGATACCCACCCCACCCCTACCGTCATCCGAATCTGGACGAGTATTGTGTACAAGTGGATGGTAGCCTTCTAGGTTATAACTTACATGATCATGTATTTTGAAAATGTCTGTGAGACCAATTATATCAAACGTATTATCGTTCTGTTGAATGCTGCCTAAGAAGTCACAAAAAGTTTCCCAATTTGAGTTGAGACTTCAACAGTTAAGACCAAGTAAAGAAACGGTTTTATTCAGTCCATAAACTTTTTCTCTGAACTGAGAGGGTAATATTTGCAGGAATGACCATGTGGGGAGAACGGAGTCTCGCATGCTTCTTCAAAAATATTCTTCATATGGTAGCTGTACTCCGACACAAGGTTGTGATTGTCGTCTTCCAGTATCTCACCCATTAATATTTCATTGCCTGCCACGACTTGGGCGCTGAGATGGTGATTGTGCATGAGCCAGTGACTGTGGCAGCCTGCAGTGTGTGCCAAATTTGTGTTCCAAATTACTCTTTCAATGAAGGAATTGTTTTCTAACATTTTGATGAGCATAATACAGGAGAAAACCTTTTAAATATCAGTGAATAGAAGTGCAGTACAGGTTTTCTGGCTGTGTTTGAATGGTGATTTGGGAGGGGGTTGGAAGATTGGAATCCCCCCTGTCCCTGGGTTAAATAAATGTGTTAATAGGGTAAGATAGACTGTGAGTTAGCAGTTGCCAGAGGTTATAGTGGGCTCCTGGGGAATACAGTTGCTCAAGATGTGAATTTGCTTGCATTAACAGCCTTAGTTTTGGCAATATATAGCCTTTATTGCTGACTGTGACAAAACAATAAAACAGTTTTGCAAGGTGTGTAATTTCCCAATAAAAATTTAAATGTGAAATAATCCCCAAAAATAATAATTAAATCTGGTTTGGAGGCCCCAAAAATATTTCTTATAGGTATCACAGAACTAAATATTTTCTCATAGGCGACCATTGTAACATTCAGGCGAAGCAAAATGTGATCGCATCACTTTAATTTTGGCATTCAAATATCTTTGTCAAGTATAGCCCTTCAGACAACTATTTCTAACCAGAAAACAGGTCAAGAAACAAATAAGTGAGAAAAACTGACAGGAACAGAAGTTTTTTTCAGGAAATTCGCAACAAAAACACACAAAAAGTTAATTGTACTTTTTAGGTCCAAAAGTCATCAAATCACCCTCTTTATTTATCTGGAGTATTCAGCAATAATACAAGATGTCAATAGAATGTTTCAAACGTTTATTAAAACAATATATTTTCCAAAGGCTGCTTATTTTTAGTCCGAATTCAAATATTCAGTTCTGTGATACCAATTACACTCTGCATAAGGAACCTTGATATAGCACACAAGGTCATTTGGAGCTGAGCCATGTAGTTGGTGAGCATTCTCTGGTATCTACACTCATTGATCAAGGAGAAACTTGAAGCCTGACAAGAAAATCTCTAGTTCAAAGACCACAACAGATAACAGAAACAGTTAATTTTACAGTTACTTTTACAATCACAGGGAATTTGTCATTACAATTATGTGCATTTTGTTATTATTGAGATTCAAGATCACTTTCAGAATTTATGGCTTTATCAGGACTGCAAAACAACTATAAAGTCAACTTCCGGGAATCATTTTTAATTATGCTTCCTGTTTTTGTGAACTTGAATATCAGGAACTGGCCATCAGTGAAGAATGTTCTACTTCCTGTAGTTTCAAATAAAGCTACTGGTGGGGTCCAGATATAAGAGTTGTATCAAAAGACTAGCTATCACTTGATTGACCTTTTGGGATGGTGACGTTAAAAACATGTCTTTCATTTATCTACCGGGGTTTAAGGTCATTTTCAGTATCTTTGACTACCTCATGACCACAACATAGGGAGGGACAAGAGGCCCCAAGGGGCCTGAGGGTGCTCACCTGATATGGTAGACTAAATATCAGAAAATTGATACATCTGCTCCTCCTAAGAAAAGCTTATACCAAATATCCAAAGATTCTGACCAGTGAATCTAAAAAAAAAAGAAGATTTTTAAAGAATATTCCTCATATTGAACTAAGTTATAATTCGGGCTCCCACAGGGAGCCCATATATGAACCCAGGGACTTGGCTTTAACAAACTTGAATCTCACCCTCCTAAGGATGCTGCACACCAAATAACAAAACATTCCGAATACTGGATCTGAAGAAGAAGATTTTTAAAGAAAATTCCTCATTTTGAACTAAGTTACAATTCAAGCTCACATAGTGAGCCCAAATATGGACCTAGGGACATGGCTTGAACAAACCTGAATCTTACCCCCCTAAGGATGCTGCATAAAAAATATCAAAAGCATTCATCTGCTGGATCTGACGATTTTTAAAGAAAATTCCTCATTTTGAACTAAGTTGCCATTCAGGCTCCCATAGTGAGCCCAAATATGAACCAAGGGACTTGGCTTAAACAAACTTGAATCTCACCCCCCTAAGGTTGCTGCATGCCAAATATCAAAACATTCTAAATATCAAAGAAGATTTTTAAAGACAAATTCCTCATATTGAACTAAGTTATAATTCGGGCTACCACAGTGAGCCCAAATATGGACCTAGGGACATGGCTTGAACAAACTTGAATCTCACCCCCCTAAGGATGCTGCATATCAATTATCAAAACATTCGACTGCTGGATCTGAAGAAGATTTTTAAAGAAAATTCCTCATTTTGAACTAAGTTATAATTTGGGCTACCACAGTGAGCCCAAATATGAACCCAGGGACTTGGCTTGAACAAACTTGAATCTCCCCCCCCCCCCCCTCCCCCCTAAGCATGGTGCATACCCAATATCAAAAGATTCTGCCGGCTGGATCTTGAGAAGATTTTCAAAGAAATTAGCCTGAAATGCACTAAGTTCAAATTTGGGCTTCTATACTGAGCCCAAATATAAACCCAGGGGTCCGATTTGAACAAACTTGAATCAGATCCACCCCACAATGTTGCATACCAAATATCAAAAGATTCTGCCTGCTGGATCTGGAGAAGAAGATTTTTTAAGAAATTTGCCTGAAATGCACTAAGTTCGAATTTGGGCTTCTATAGTGAGCCCAAATATGAATCCAGGGGGCCGATTTGAACAAACTTGAATCAGATCCACCCTACAATGTTGCATACCAAATATCAAAAGATTCTGCCTGCTGGATCTGGAGAAGAAGATTTTCAAAGAAATTTGCCTGAAATGCAGTAAGTTCAAATTTGGGCTCCTATACTGAGCCCAAATTTAAACCCAGGGGGCCGATTTGAACAAACTTGAATCAGATCCACCCCACAATGTTGCATACCAAATATCAAAAGATTCTGCCTGCTGGATCTGAAGAAGAAGATTTTTTAAGAAATTTGCCTGAAATGCACTAAGTTCGAAATCGGGCTCCTATACTGAGCCCAAATATGAACCTAGGGGGCCGATTTGAACAAACTTGAATCAGATCCACCCTACAATGTTGCATACCAAATATCAAAAGATTCTGCCTGCTGGATCTGGAGAAGAAGATTTTTTAATGTTTTTCCCATTGCCTACAGTGTTAAAAAGTGCTGACTCAGCACTTTTTCAAAGTCCCGAAACTGTACCCTATGATAAAACCGATGGCAATTTTTTTTTACCAATCCTTTCTGTTGGTCCTAAGGAAGCTGCACACCAAATAAAAATTCTCAGTGCCGTGCAGTTTTTGAGATATGGGCGTTTTAAATTTTTTCTATTTTTAGCTCCTGCGGTTCCCACGGGGCTGCGGGAAAATTTTTTTTTGCATAAATCAAGTACTCATGACCCAATAAGCCCCCACATATAATTTGGTTCAAATCAGCCTCTCGGTTTGGAAAATAGAAATTTTGGGTGGGGCAAAAAATTTTGCCCCTCCCATAACGACGCCAAGTATAGCCCCACAAACTTCTCTTGAACAAATCTGAGTCTACACCTCAAAAGGAAGCTGCACACCAAATATCAAGTCTCTGCTACTGCTGGTTCATGAGAAGAAGATATACAAAGATTTTGGTGCCCCTTGGGGGCCTGGCACCACCCAGGAGGAGGGGCAACTTCATTTGAACAAATCTGAATTGGCATTAGGTAATAAACATTTAGCCAACATTTGAATAAAATTGGGCTAGTGGTTTAGGAGGAGAAGTCGATAATGTAAAGTTAACGCCGGACGGACGACGACGGATGCCGGATGACGGACAACGGACAGAAAGTGATTAGTAAAGCTCCCCTTGAGCTTCGCTCAGGTGAGCTAAAAATAGATGGGAAAAATGCACCATTATGATGGATAAAGGGTTAAAATCTCAGGATCAAACTACCAGATTTACACCAAAATCTATACAGCCCGGCACATCGGAAACCTGACCACACATATGAAGTAACAAGGCAACCTAATCAATATTTTTTAGGTTACCGCATGCCAAAGAAATGGATTGGAGTAATGCTTAATTTGATGGATAAAGGGTTAGTATCTCAGGATCGAATCGTCAGATTTACATAAATGAAAGTGTCAATGACACTGTAGCTCAACCTGACAAACTTGAACTTGGTAAGTTATAACTGAAATGGCTAAATTGAAGAACAGAGTAATCCATCAATTTTTGAATGTAAACTGTGAGACTGGCTAAAGGAAGAATGTTGATACACAAATGCAGTATGTTCAGAGGTTACTGTAAATGGCAACTTTTTTTTACAGAAATGAATGCTAATCAATAGTTCTTATCGAAAGGTCTTGTCTAATGAGCACACCAAGTTAAACAAGCATACCAGGTTTCAAAGCAATCCAATCATAAATGTGCCCTGTAGGGTGAGCCAAAGAGAAATGTTGAGGTCTGACTAAACTAAGTTCTAAGAACGGTGGCTGCGGCAACATTTTCTTACGGAAATTGAAGAAAATCGATAGCTTCCATCTAGAGGTCACCCCAAACAAGCATGCCAGGTTTCAAAGTAATCCAATCATAAGTGTACCCTGTCGGGTGTGCCAAAGGAAAATATTGAGGTCTGACTAAACTAAGTTCTAAGAACGTTGGCCGCGGCAACATTTTTTGATGGAAATGGAAGAAAATCGATAGCACCCATCTAGAGGTCTCCCCAAACAAGCATACCAGGTTTCAAAGCAATCCGGTCAATAAATGTGCCCTGTAGTCTGTGCCAAAGGGAAATATTGAGGTCTGACTAAACTAAGTTCTAAGAACGTTGGCAACATTTTTTGACGGAAATGGAAGAAAATCGATACCCCCCATCTAGAGCTCACCCCAAACAAGCATGCTAGGTTTCAAAGCAATCCGATCATAAATGTGCCCTGTAGGGTGTGCCAAAGAGAAATATCGAGGTCTTCTGACAAAACTAAGTTCTAAGAACGTTGGCCGCGGCAACATTTTTTGACGGAAATGGAAAATGAAAGTGTCAATGACACTGTAGCTCAACTTGTCAAGACATGTACATGTATAGTATGTGACACAGCAATGACAAACATCTAGGTAATGACCTGTACATATAAAGTATTGTAACGGCCTGTACATAAATACTGACCGTAGCCTGCAACAAATGTATAGGTAAAGTATTGTAAAGGTGGGTGACAGTCAGATGTTAAAGTAGAAAAGAAATCTTTGAGTCCCAGAGTGGGTCTGACTGAACCCCAAAATATTTGTTCTCATAGCACAGTGATAACAAAGGCACCCAAAAACGCACTCATTCCTGTCCCAAGGTGAAAACAAAGGTATCCAAGAAGTTTCGTGAAGATCAGTTCATAAATACGAGCTGTATAGAAGTTGTGACAAAAAACTGATTGGACCTAATTTCGATACAAAATGGCCACTGGCAGCCATCTTGAATATTGGACCGCACTCAGAAACACTCGTTCTTGTCCCAAGGTGATAACAAAGGTACCCAAGAAGTTTTGTGAAGATCGGTTGATAAATACAGCCTCTAGCCCGAGCAGTATTGACATGTGCACTAACAGTGTATAAGTAGCACTAAATGAATCAAAATTCATCTATTTTGCAAAATTTCTGCACGAGAAAAAAACCTGTACTGTATGTGATGTATTCCATTTTACTAAACATTCATACAAAAACATTTATTCAAATCAGCACTTTCATACAGAAGTTCTGTACAAAAGACTGATTGCACTAATTTTGGTACAAAATGGCTCTGGTGGCCATGTTGAATTTCGGACCACACCCAAAAACACCCGTTCTCATCCCACGGTGATAACAAAGGTACCCAAGACGTTTCGTAAAGATCAGTTCATAAATACGGCCTCTAGCCTGAGCAGTATAGAAGTTGTGTACAAAAAACTGATTAGACCTAATTTCGGTACAAAATGGCCACTGGCAGCCATCATGAATTTCGGACCGCACTCAGAAACACTCGTTCTCGTCCCAAGGTGATAGCAGAGGTACCCAAGAAGTTTCGTGAAGATCGGGTGATAAATACAGCCTCTAGCCCAAGCCATATTGACATGTGCACTTACTGTGCAGAAGTAGCACCGAAAAAATCAAAGTTCATCTAATTTGCATAATTTCTGAACGAGAAAAAAACCCGTATTATATGTGATGTATCCCATGGTACTAAACATTCACACAAAAAATTATTCAAATCAGAGCCAAAAACACCCATTCTCGTCCCACGGTGATACCAAAGGTAGTTTCGTAAAGACCGGTTCATAAATGCGGCCTCTAGCCCGAGCCATATTGGCATTTGCACTGACAGTGCTGAAAGTAAAACTAAATACATCAAAGTTAGTCTAATTTGCATAATTTACGTACGAGAAAAAAACCCATATTATATGTGATGTATCCCATGGTACTAAACATTCATACAAAAAATTATTCAAATCAGCACTTTCATATGGAAGTTCTGTGCAAAAAACAGATTTCTGCATCATCGGTACAAAATGGCCGCTGGCAGCCATCTTGAATTTCGGACCGGACCCCAAAACACTCGTTCTCGTCCCACGGTCATAACAAAGGTACCCAAGAAGTTTCGTAAAGATTGGTTCATAAATACGGCCTCTAGCCAGAGCCATATTGAATTGTTGACAGACAGATGGACAGACGGCCAGACGGACAACTGGCCATGGCATAAACTCAAATTTGGCTTCACCAAAGTTGAGCTAAAAATTGATAGCTCCCATCTAGAGGTCACCCCAAACAAGCATACCAGGTTTTAAAGAAATCCAATCATAAATGTGCCCTGTAGGGTGTGCAAAAGGGAAATATTGAGGTCTGACTAAACTAAGTTCTAAGAACGTTGGCCGTGGCAACATTTTTTTACAGAAATTGAAGAAAATCAATTGCTCCCATCTAGAGTTCACCCTAAACAAGCATATCAGGTTTCAAAGCAATCCAATCATAAATGTGTTCTGCAGGGTGTGCCAAAGGGAAATATTGTGGTTTGACTAAACTAAGTTCTAAGAAAGTTGGCCACGGCAACATTTTCTTATGGAAATTGAAGAAAATCAATAGCTCCCATCTAGAGGTCACCCCCAAACAAGCATGCCAGGTTTCAAAGCAATCCGATCATAAATGTGCCCTGTAGGGTGTGCCAAAGAGAAATATCGAGGTCTTCTGACAAAACTAAGTTCTAAGAACATTGGCCGCGGCAACATTTTTTGACGGAAATTGAAGAAAATCGATAGCTCCCATCTAGATGTCACCCCAAACAAGCATACCAGGTTTCAAAGCAATCCGATCATAAATGTGCCCTGTAGGGCGTGCCAAAGGGAAATATTGAGGTCTGACTAAACAAGGTTCTAAGAACGTTGGCATTGGCAACATTTTTTGACGGAAACTGAAGAAAATCGATAGCTCCCATCTAGAGGTTACCCTAAACAAGCATACCAGGTTTCAAAGCAATCCAATCATAAATGTGCCCTGTAGGGTGTGCCAAAGGGAAATATTGTGGTTTGACTAAACTAAGTTCTAAGAACGTTGGCCGCGGCAACATTTTTTGACGAAAATTGAAGAAAATCGATAGCTCCCATCTAGAGGTCACCCCAAACAAGCATACCAAGTTTCAAAGTGATCTGATCATAAATGCGACCTGTGAGATGTGCCAAAGGAAATTGTGGACATACGTACTGACATACGTACATACGTACGTACACACTTACGCCAACGGACGAGAAGTGATGGCAATAGCTCAACTTGACTTCGTCAAGTTGAGCTAAAAACTATACAGCTCGGCACATCAGTTACCTGAACATATCTATCAAGTAACATGACAATAGGATCGATATTTTTTTAGTTATTGCATGCCAAAGAAATGGATTGGAATAATGCTTAATTGGATGGGTAAAGGGTTAATATCTCAGTATTGAATAATCAGATTTACACCAAATACTATACAGCTCGGTGCATTAGTAACCTTAACACAATATAAAGTATCATGACAATCTAATCAACAGTTTTCAAGTTATCGAATGCCAAAGAAATGGATGCGGATGCCTGACGGATGGACACACAAAGGATGGACGAACAACGGAGGGCCACCCCGGATGCAGGCATTATGTGTACCAACATGGTATGGGTACACATAAAAAATAATCTGGCCCTCATAACAATGATGTATACCAAACATTATAAGATTCTGACTGGTGGTTCTGAAGGACTTTAAAGAATATTCCCCATATTGCACTAAGATAAAAAGTTGGGCTCCTGTATTGAGCCCAAATATGAACCAATGGGCTTCATTTTCACAAACTTGTACCTGAACCCCCCATGGATGCTGTATACCAAATATCAAAAGATTCTGACCATTGGTTCTGGAGAAAAGATTTTTAAAAATGTTCACAAATATGCCGACTCCGCAATTTTTCGATTCCCTCTACAAAACAATCCTAACATAACTGATGGCAATTTTTTTTAACAATTCAATTCTACTGGTCCTAAGGATGCTTCATACCAAATAACAGTTCTCTGTTCTGTGTGGTTTGGGAAATATGGGCATTTGAAAATATTTCTATTTTTAGCTCCTGAGGTTCCCATGGGGAAGTAGGATTTTTTTTTTTTGGCACAAGTCAAGTACTTCTGATTCAATAATACCGCATACCAAATTTGGTTCAAATCGAACCATCGGTTCAGAAAATTGAAATTTTGGGTGGGGCCAAAAATCGGACCCCTCCCATTACAAAGCCAAATATTGCTTCATGAACTCTGTTTGAACAGCTCGATTCCACTCCTCAAAAGGAAGCTCCATAACAAATAGCAAGTCATTGTACCCACTTGTTCATTTTAAGAAGATTTTAAAAATATTTTGGAGCATTTTCTTCCACCCCCTCCCTATGGGGCTGGGCATGTTCAGTTGAACAAAAATGCAATGCCCCTTTGGAACCATCACTCACACAAACTTTCACTTGAATTGGCCCAGCGGTTTTGGAGAAGACCAAAACATGGTTTTGACGGACGACGGACAGAGAGCGATTAGATTAGCTCAGCTTGACTTTAAGATGAGCTAAAAATTTATATTTGCCAACTGATGGCAATTTTTTTATCATTCAATTCTACTGGTCCTAAGGATGCCTTATACCATACCAAATAACAGTTCTCTGTTCTGTGTGGTTTGGGAAATATGGACGTTTGAAAATATTTTCTATTTTAAGCTCCTGGGGTTCCCACAGGGAACATGGGAAATCTTTTTAGCATGAATCAAGTACTTTTGACCCAACAATACAACATACCGAATTTCTTTCAAAATCATCGGTTCAGAAAATAGAAATATTGGGCAGGGCCAAAAATCTTGTCCCTCCCATTACCAAGGCAAATATTGCTCAACGAACATTGTTTGAACAAATTTTATTTTACACCTCAGCGGGAAGCTCCACACCAAATATCAAAACATTGTACCCAATGGTTCCTGAGAAGATTTTTCTAGAATTTTGGAGCATTTCGTAAAAATCTGATAAGAGATGCACAAGGAAAATGTCAGATTCTGATCTTGTCAGGGCGGAAGCAGCAGTTTACTTAGTTTATTGCAATTATGCTACAGCTTATTTTGACTTGTACTGTATACACAATATTTTTGGGCTATTTTTTTCTCAGTTCTCAGTGGAGAAAACTGGAACCAACCCTTACCAGATTCTCAAATGAAAGTGTCAATGACACTATAGCTTAACATGCGTGTTGTATTTGATGAAAAGGATAATGTTCAATGTTTATGAAAGGATTATGAAATAAGACAAGAATTGTGATAATTGGGAATATGTTAATTTCTGGTCCCTGTATGCTATGTTTTTGATAAAAAATAATATGAGGTGTACACTGTACTATGGGTGGGTTAATATGACCTCACAGTTAATGTAAGTGGCCCTCATAGTTAACGTATATTAACGAATGTTACCAAGTTACAGTGAAATTATTCCAAAACGAGTCATCCTATCAAGTTACATTGAAATCCCTTCATAAATATGGCCTGTAGACTGTGCTAAAGGTTTTTGGGCTTCAGGCCCCTGTAGCCGTCAGTTTCCCAAATGCGTCCAAAGGGGACGTTCTCATCTAGACATTATATGAAGTCAACCTACCAAGTTACAATGAAATCCCTTCATAAATATGACATGTAGACTGTGCTAAAGATTTTTGGGCTTTGGGCTCGGGCAGCCATCATGGTTGAATGATCACAACCAAAAGGGAACATTCTCATC
Source organism: Pictodentalium vernedei (assembly GCA_031216915.1). Lineage (NCBI taxonomy): Eukaryota > Metazoa > Mollusca > Scaphopoda > Dentaliida > Dentaliidae > Pictodentalium > Pictodentalium vernedei. Next base: position 569,122,558 of record CM062297.1, on the reverse strand, counting down.
TGGGCATCACCTGGAGTGATCCTACAAAGTTACAATGAAATTCCTTTATAAATATAACCTGTAGACTGTGCTCAAGGTTTTTGGGCTTCAGGCCCCTGAAGCCATCACAGATGACCAATCACGACCAAAAGGAGATGTCATCATCTAGGCATTATATGGAGTCAAACTAACAGGTTACAATGAAATCCTTCCACAAATATGACCTATAGACTATGCTAAAGGTTTTGGGGTTTTGGGCTCGGGCAGCCATCAAGGCTGAATGCTCGCGACCAAAAGGGGACGTTCTCATCTAGACATTATTTGGAGTCATCCTACCAAGCTACAATGAAATCCCTTCATAATTATGACCAGTAGACTGTTCTAAAGGTTTTCGGGCTTCGGGCCCCTGTACCCGTCATAGTTGCCCAATCGTGTCCAACAGGGGACGTTCTCATCTAGATATTATATGAAGTCAACCTACCAAGTTACAATGAAAAACCTTTCATAAATATGACCTGTAGACTGGGCTAAAGGTATTCCGGCTTCGGGCCCGGGCAGCCATAATGGTTTAATGATCGCAACCAAAAGGGGACATTCTCATCTGGAGTGATCCTACAAAGTTACAATGAAATCCCTTCATAAATATGACCTGCTGACGGTGCTCAAGATTTTCGGGCTTCGGGCACCTGTAGCCATCACAGTTGGCCAATCACGACCAAAAGGGGATGTCATCATCTAGGCATTCTATGGAGTCAACCGAACAGGTTACAATGAAATCCTTCCATAAATATGACCTATAGACTATGCTAAAGGTCTTTGGGCTCGGGCAGCCATAAAGGCTGAATGATCACGACCAAAAGGGGACGTTCTCACCTAGACATTATTTGGAGTCATCCTACCAAGCTACAATGAAATCCCTTCATAATTATGACCTGTAAATGTTCTAAAGGTTTTCGGGCTTTGGGCGACTGTAGCCGTCACAGTTGCCCAATTGTGTCCAAAAGAGGACGTTCTCTCTAGACATTATATGAAGTCAACCTACCAAGTTACAATGAAATCCCTTCATAAATATGACATGTAGACTGTGCTAAAGATTTTTGGGCTTTGGGCTCGGGCAGCCATCATGGTTGAATGATCACAACCAAAAGGGAACATTCTCATCTGGGCATCACCTGGAGTGATCCTACGAAGTTACAATGAAATTCCTTCATAAATATGACCTGTAGACTGTGCTCAAGGTTTTTGGGCTTCAGGCCCCTGAAGCCATCACAGATGACCAATCACGACCAAAAGGAGATGTCATCATCTAGGCATTATATGGAGTCAAACTAACAGGTTACAATGAAATCCTTCCACAAATATGACCTATAGACTATGCTAAAGGTTTTGGGATTTGGGGCTCGGGCAGCCATCAAGGCTGAATGCTCGCGACCAAAAGGGGACGTTCTCATCTAGACATTATTTGGAGTCATCCTACCAAGCTACAATGAAATCCCTTCATAATTATGACCAGTAGACTGTTCTAAAGGTTTTCGGGCTTCGGGCCCCTGTACTCGTCATAGTTGCCCAATCGTGTCCAAAAGGGGACGTTCTCATCTAGATATTATATGAAGTCAACCTACCAAGTTACAATGAAAACCCTTCATAAATATTACATGCAGACTGTGCTAAAGGTTTTTGGGCTTCGGGCTCGGGCAGCCCTCCTGGTTGAATGATTGCAACCAAAGGGGACAATCTCATCTGGGCATCATCTGGAGTGATCCTACGAAGTTACAATAAAATCCCTTCATAAATATGACCTGTAGATTGTGCTCAAGGTTTTCGGGCTTCGGGCCCCTGTACTCGTCATAGTTGCCCAATCGTGTCCAAAAGGGGACGTTCTCATCTAGATATTATATGAAGTCAACCTACCAAGTTACAATGAAAAACCTTTCATAAATATGACCTGTAGACTGGGCTAAAGGTATTCCGGCTTCGGGCCCGGGCAGCCATAATGGTTTAATGATCGCAACCAAAAGGGGACATTCTCATCTGGAGTGATCCTACAAAGTTACAATGAAATCCCTTCATAAATATGACCTGTTGACGGTGCTCAAGATTTTCGGGCTTCGGGCACCTGTAGCCATCACAGTTGGCCAATCACGACCAAAAGGGGATGTCATCATCTAGGCATTCTATGGAGTCAACCGAACAGGTTACAATGAAATCCTTCCATAAATATGACCTATAGACTATGCTAAAGGTCTTTGGGCTCGGGCAGCCATAAAGGCTGAATGATCACGACCAAAAGGGGACGTTCTCATCTAGACATTATTTGGAGTCATCCTACCAAGCTACAATGAAATCCCTTCATAATTATGACCTGTAGAGTGTTCTAAAGGTTTTCGGGCTTTGGGCGACTGTAGCCGTCACAGTTGCCCAATTGTGTCCAAAAGAGGACGTTCTCTCTAGACATTATATGAAGTCAACCTACCAAGTTACAATGAAAACCCTTCATAAATATTACATGCAGACTGTGCTAAAGGTTTTTGGGCTTCGGGCTCGGGCAGCCCTCCTGGTTGAATGATTGCAACCAAAGGGGACAATCTCATCTGGGCATCATCTGGAGTGATCCTACGAAGTTACAATAAAATCCCTTCATAAATATGACCTGTAGATTGTGCTCAAGGTTTTCGGGCTTTTGGCACCTGTAGCCATCACAGTTGACCAATCGCGACCAAAAGGGGATGTCATCATCTAGGCATTATATGGAGTCAACCTAACAGGTTACAATGAAATCCTTCCATAAATATGACCTTTTGCCTATGCTAAAGGTTTTTGGGCTCGGGCAACCATCAAGGCTGAATGATCGCGATCAAAATGGGACATTCACATCTAGACATTATTTGGAGTCATCCTACCAAGTTACAATGAAATCCCTTTATAAATTTGACCTGTAGACTGTGCTAAATGTTTTCGGGCTTCGGGCCCCTGTAGCCGTCACAGTTGCCCAATCACGTCCAAAAGGGGACCTTCTCATCCAGACAATATATGAAGTCAACCCACCAAGTTACAATGAAATTCCTTGATAAATATGACCTGTAGACTAGTACTGTACGAAAGGTTTTCTGGTTTTGGGCTTGGGCAGTCGTCACGGTAGGCAGATCATGCCCAAATGGGGAAATTCTCATCTAGACATCATAAGGAGTCATCCTACCAAGTTACAATGAAATCCCACCATATTAAACATGACCTGCAGACTGTGCTAAAAGTTTTTGGGTTTCGGGCTTGGGCAACCATTACGGTTGACGGATCATGCCCAAAATGGGACGTTCTCATCTAGGCATTATACAGAGGCATCCTACCAAGTTACAATGAAATCCCTTCATAAATACGACCTGTAGACTGTGCTAATGGTTTTCAGGTTTTGGGATCAGGCAGCCATACCGGTTGCCTGATCACGACCAAAAGGGGACGTTCTCATCTAGACATGACCCCAAACCTGCATATGAAATTTCGTGACAATCAGACAAGAACTGCGGGGTGTAGCCCACGCTAAAGGAAAATGTGAACAGACTCTCAGACTAAGAGACTCACAGACTAACAGACTACCGCACGCGTGATGGCAATAGCTTATCTTGACTATGTCAAGTTAAGCTAAAAACAAGTATTTTTGCTGACAGTACCGATCTTTTGTGCAGACAGGAGAGGCATTGGGTTAAGCATTAGAATATAGCCTCTGGTGGCCACATATTTCCATCCTCTCATAGACCATTCCTGCGAAGTGTGGTTCACATCAGCTCAGTAGTTTCAGAGAAGAAGATGAAAATATGATTTCCCATTGGGTTTCTATAGTAACTATAAACTGCAATTGTGGCCATGTTTACAACCCGATCAACATTAAATGAGGATAGCTGGTAGAGGGGGTCCCAGTCATTACTTATGTTAAGTATCAAAACATTTGGCCCGGCAGTTTCAGAGGAGAAAATATTTGAAAATCCACCTGTCAGAATCATAGAATGCCTCTGGCGGCCATGTTTTTCAACCCTCGGGAAGAAAATGAGAATCGTTTGTAGAGGACCTCCCATAGACCATCCCTACCAGGTTTGGTTCACATCGGCTCAGTAGTTCCGGAGAAGATGAAAATGTGATTTCCCATAGGGTTTCTATAGTAACTATAAGCTGCAATTGTGGCCATGTTTGCAACCCGATCAACATTAAATGAGGATCGTTGGTAGAGGGGGTCCCAGTCATCGTTTATGTGAAGTATCAAACCATTTCGCCTGGCAGTTTCAGAGGAGAAGATTTTCGAAAATCTACCAATCAGAATCAAAGAATGCCTCTGGCAGCCATGTTTTTCAACTCACGGGAACAAAATGAGGATCATTTGGAGAGGACCTCCCATAGACTATCCCTGCCAGGTTTGTTTTCACGTCGCCTCGGTTTTTCCAGAGAAGAAGAGGAAAATGTGATTTCCCATAGGGTTTCTACAGTAACTATAAGCTACAATTGCAGCCATGTTTGTAACCCGATCAACATTAAATGAGGATCGTTGGTAGAGGGGGTCCCAATCATCATTTATATGAAGTTTCAAAACATTTGGCATGGCAGTGTTCAGAGGAGAAGATTTTTGAAAATCCACCAACCAGAATCAAAGAATGCCTCTGGAAGCCATGTTTTTCATCCAACGGGAACAAAATGAGGATCGTTTGTAGAGGACCTCCCATAGACCAAGTTTGGTTCACACCGGCTCAACGGTTACAGAGAAGATGAAAATGTGAAAAGTTTATGGACGCCGGACAACGGACGATGACCGACGGACGCCAAGTGATGAGGAAAGCTCACATGGCCTTTTAGGCCAGGTGAGCTAGAAATGCCATAAATCTTGCAAAAACTTCTTTCAAACAAGAGGCCCCAAGGGGCCTGAGAGCACTCACCTGACACTGACAACTATCAACCGAGGGTCCTGATTTGAAAAAACTTGCCGCTGCCCCATTAAGAAAACCGAAAACCAAATATCAAAATATTCTGACCAGTGGATCACCAAATAAAAATTCTCAGAGCTGTGTAGTTTTGGAGATACAGGTGTTTGAATTTTTTTCTATTTTTAGCTCCTGTGGTTCCACAGGGCATTTTGAAAAAAAATTGTTCAAACTGGCTTCTCGGTTTGGAAAATAGAAATTTTGGGTAGGGCAAAAATTCTTGTCCCTCCCATAACAATGACAAATATTGCCCCTCGAACTCCTCTTAAACTTCTCTTGAACAAACTTGAGTCTACACCTCAAAGGGAAGCTATATATCAAATATCAAGTCTCTGCTACAGCTGGTTCATGAGAAGATGACTTTTAAAAAACTGAGGCATTTTGACCCCACCCCCTCTCCTCAATACGAGGAGAAACCCAATTTGAAGAAAAACCAAAATGCCCCAATATAACCACTACTCAAGTGAAATTTCATTAAAATGTGGCAAGTGGTTTGAGAGAAAAAGACCCAAACACCACCTGCATGACGGACAACAGACAAAAAGTGATCAGAATAGCCCACCCTGACTTTCAGTCAGGTGAGCTAAAAAACAAAATTTCCATATCTACAATACCTTCCACAGGCCTAGACCAGTAGGGCTCAAAAATTGAAGTCAAATAACAACCAGAGGCTCAAGTGAGCCTAAAACACTTACCTGGCTCAAGTTGTCAAAAGAGATGAGTGTATCAGTAAGTGATCAGCAGCAAGAGCAAATTTTTTATTTGCTATGACACAAACAAAAGGCAACTTTTTTGGCCATTCATTTCTGCTGGTCCTAGGAAAGCTTTCTAGCAAGCTCTGTTCTGTGAATTTTTGTTTTGTTTTCAACTAATGTGGTTCTTTCTACCCCCCCCCCCCTCCCCCAACCCCCCCCCCCCCCATGGAGCCTGAAGCACTCATCTTGAACAGAACACAATATAATCAGAGTCCAAGAATGAGTCTACATCTCCATAGGCTACACTGTCAATCCTTGAATCCCTCAAGAGACAGGAGTTACAAAAATAATCTGGAAATCATCCCTTTTCTTCAGTTGATCATAATGTAAAATGTAGAGCTCTCCTATGAAGCCCCTTGATACAACTTATGTGGATTAATCTTAGTTACACATCTCTGGAAGGTACTGAATACACAATTTTCAATTCTCCAGCAAAATGGCCAATTACGGCTCCCATAGGGAGCCCAAATATTAACCCAGGCTCTCGATTTGAACACAGTTGAATCTGACTTCCCTAGAGATGTTGTGTACCAAATATGAAAGCATTCTGACTGTTGGATCTGAAGAAGAGAAATTTCTTCATATTGCACTACATGTAAGTTAAAATTTGGGCTACCATAGCGAGCCCAAATATTAACCTATGGAGCCGATTTGAACCAACTTGAATCTGACCCCCCTAGAGATGTTGCATACCAAATATGAAAGCATTCTGACTAGTGGATCTGAAGAAGATTTTTGAAGAAATTCCCTCATATTGTACTAAGTTAAATTTCAGGTTCTCATATGGAGCCCAAATATTAACCCAGGCACTCGAATTGAACAAACTGGAATCTGACCCCCCTAGAGATGTTGTATACCAAATATGAAAGCATTCCGATTGGTGGATCTGATGAACAAGATTGTTAAAGCAGTTTCCTCATATTGCACTAAGTAAAAATCTGGGCTACCACAGCGAGCCCAAATATATACCTAGGGATCTGATTTGAACAAACTTGAATCTGACCCCCCTAGAGATGTTGCATACCAAATATCAAAGCATTCTGACTTGTGGATCTGAAAAAGAAGATGATTTTTAAAAATTATCCCCCATATTGAACAAAGTTAAAATTTGGGCTTCCGTAAGAAGCCCAAATATTAACCTAGGGACTTGTTTGAACAATCTTGAATCTGACCCTCATAACAATGATGTATTCCAAACTTTAAAAGATTCTGACTTGTGGTTCTGAAGAAGAAGATTTTTAAAGAATATTCCCCGAATTACCCTATGTTAATAATTCGGGCTCCTGTATTGAGCCCAAATATGAACCAAAGGGCTTTATTTCAACAAGCTTGTATCTGCCCCCCCCCCCCCCCCCCTCCCCCCATGAATGCTGTATACATTTCAAATATCAAAAGATTTAGATGATTGGTTCTGGAGAAAAGATTTTAAATTTTTTTGGCAAATATGCTGACTTAGCATTTTTTTGATGCCCATTACAGACCACCCTAGCATAACCGATGGCAATTTTTTTTAACATTCAATTCTACTGGTCTTAAGGATACTTCATACCAAATAACAGCTCTCTGTTCCAGGTGGTTTGGGAAATATGGGCATTTGAAAATATTTCTATTTTTAGCTCCCAGGGTTCCCATGGGGATGTGGGAATTTTGGGTTTTTTTTGCATGGGTCAAGTACTTATGACTTATAATAATGCCACATACCAAATTTGGTACCAAAAATCTTACCCCTCCCATTACAAAGCCAAATATTGCTTCACGAAATTTGTTTGAACAAACTTGATTCTACACCTAAAAAGGAAGCTCCATAGCAAATATCAAGTCATTGTACACATTGGTTCTTGAGAAGAAGATTTTAAAAATATTTTAGGGCATTTTCCCCCACTCCCTCCCTATGGGGCTGGGCATGTTAAGTTGAACAATGAAAGTGTCAATGACACTGTAGCTCAACTTGTCAAGACAAAGACATGTACATGTATAGTATGTGACACAGCAATGACAAACATCTAGGTAATGACCTGATAACAAAGGTACATATAAAGTATTGTAACGGTCTGTACATAAATACTGACCATTGCCTGTAACAAATGTATACAAAAGTATAGTAAAGGTGGGCGACAGTCAGATGCTAAACTAGAAAAGAAATCTTTGAGTCCCAGAGTGGGTCTGACTGAACCCTAAAATATTTGTTCTCATAGCACAGTGATAACAAAGGCACCCCAAAACACACTCATTCCTGTCCCAAGGTGAAAACAAAGGTACCCAAGAAGTTTCGTGAAGATCAGTTCACAAATATGAGCTGTGTAGAAGTTGTGACAAAAAACTGATTGGACCTAATTTCGGTACAAAATGGCCACTGGCAGCCATCTTGAATTTTGGACCGCACCCAGAAACACTCGTTCTCGTCCAAAGGTGATAACAAAGGTACCCAAGACGTTTTGTGAAGATTGGTTCATAAATACAGACTCTAGCCCGAGCCGTATTGACATGTGTACTTACTGTGTGTAAGTAGCACTGAAAAAATCAAAGTTCATCTAATTTGCATAATTTCTGCACGAGAAAAAAACCCGTATTATATGTAATGTTTCCCATGGTACTAAACATTCACACAAAAAATTATTCAAATCAGTGCTTTCATATGGAAGTTCTGTGCAAAAATCTGATTGCACCTAATTTTGTACAAAATGGCTGCCAGCGGCCAACTTGAATTTCGGATCGGACCCAAAAACGCTCGTTCTCGTCCCATGGTCATAACAAAGGTACACAAGAAGTTTCGTAAAGATCGGTTCATAAATACAACCTCTAGCCCAAGCCATATTGAATTGCTGACGGACAGACGGCCGACAGACAACTGGCCATGGTATAAGCTCAAATTTGGCTTTGCCAAAGTTGATCTAAAAACACTGTTGATCTTCTTCAACAAATATCCCCGTAGATTGAGTGTTTGATCCTACATACTTTTAAATTTTTTGAAGAGCAGGTTTCTCATAAAAGTGTCAACAAATGCGGCCAAACAAAAGAATGGTTATTGGTGGGGCTGCAAAGCACTTCCTGGACTTCTGCACATGGAAATGTCATCTATGGAGCACCACAGAGGACTCTTTCTTTTATGTTTGGCTTAATTTTGAAGGGTTTGAAAATTAATTGTTTGGCCAGAAGTCACTAATTGAGCACAGCTGGTCAGGGCTAGAGGTAATGGTTATAAATATTCCTTTCCACATGCACGTCTACACAATGTAATCATATTTCACACCAAATTTCGTAAAACGCCAACAAGAAATGTAGGAGGAGTTAAACAGACAAACATTTGAAACAAACATGTAACTCCTCACATGCTGCTGGCAGATATTCCTGACCAGGACTGCAAATCTCTCGCCACTAAACTTAGAAAAATTTGAGCGCATTTTAACAACATTTTATTCTGAAAATTGCATCAATGCTTTGACCAGTGATTTCTTCGAGTCAAATTTTCATTAATTTTTTATCAAATCCAGTCATGGTTGCATTACAGCAGCCATGACTAGATTCGTTGAAAAATATTTTCAAAATTCCCAGCGGGTTAAGAGTTAATGATTTTTTTTTTTAAAAAAAGGCCAGAACTGAGGAAAAAAATCCAGAAATGGAAATTCCTTTCTGCATGCACATCTGCACTTCGTACTCGTATATCACACCAAAGTTGGTAAAAATCTGACAAGAAATGTACATGTTGAAAGGGCAAATATATGTGACACTAAACAGTAAAAAGGTCCACAACAACAGGAAAATTCACAAAATCGAAAATTTCTTTCCACATGAACATCTACATGTCATACTGATGCTTCTCATCATATTTCGTAAAATTCAGACAAGAAATGTTTGAGGAGTTAAGCAGACAAATGTGTGAGGGATGGATAGACCAACTTTGTTGGCAAGGATAATGACCCAGTAAGATATGTTGATGTTTTTATATATCATTTAGCCTATAAAATCAGGGAGGGTGTCCTGAATGTCAGCCCCTACCTTCCTGTTGGGGAAGTCTACCTCCATTAGGAAACAGCCTCCTTTACTGTGAGCTTGCTGGGAATACCATAGCCTCCCTCCCCCATGTCTGGAAACACAGGCCACACCCATCATCCCCAAACCCTGATCGGTGGAATCCTCTCACTATCCATTTAAAAAGTAATTTATGTAGGGTTGATGAACAACTTGAATGAGTCAAAATTTTATGCAAAACTAACTTCATCCTGATTACCCGTGTGGGAGCATGGTTGTGCTGTGTACTAAGGCATACTGGATGTCGATGGTGCACTTGTCTTCAACCAATACTAACCCTGCTTGTGTGGTGTTAGTATGTTGGGGAGTCAAATACCTGTTTGCTGTTGTTCAGTGGTTCTCTCTGGGTACTCCAGCTTCCTCCCCCCCCCCCCCCCATAAAACTGTCTGACACAAGGGGGCCCTGGCTGCCATAAGTGTTATTAAACCCCAGTAAATAAATGAATGCAAAACTAGAGAGGCAAGGGGGAGAGGGGGGGATCATCATTCTGCCTTACTGGCGGTGCATATTGCCCTGCATATATATCTTTTCAAGTGCTTTCAACAATATGTATCATATCAAGTACCCTGCAAACTGAAGATCTGAATATTTTTTTTTTTGGGGGTGGGGGGTGGGGGGGGGGGTGGGGACAACACCACCCCCCTGGACTTAACTCAAATCCCCATAGAGAGCCCAAATATGAATCCAGGGACTTGATTTGATTTGATTTGAACAAACTTGAATCTGAGCCCACTGGGGTGTTACATACCAAATATCAAAAGTTTCTGAATGGCGATTCTCAAAAAGATTTTAAAGAATATTCCACTTTTGCACCAAGTTAAAACTAGGGTTCTGATAGGGAGCTCAAATGATTCTGACAGGTGGTTCTGGAGAAGAAGACTGAGAATATTCCCAACATAGCACTAAGATAATAGGGAACATAAATATCAACCAAGAACTTTATTTGAACAAATTGAATCTCTGACCCTCCAAGGATGCTGTATACCAAATATGAAAAGAAGATTCTGACTAGTGTGTCCCAGGAAGCAGATTTTTTAAGATTATTCTTCATATTGGACTAACTAAAAATTCAGGTTCCAAAAGGGAGCCCAAATATTAAACCAGGGACTTGATTTTTACAAACTAAAGGATGGTGTATTCCATAGATCAAAAGATTCTAATTGAGGGTCTGCGAGAAGAGTTTTAAAGAATATTCCTCATATTGCACCGCGTAAAAATTCGGGCTCCAATAGGAAGCTCAGTATAATGAAAGTGTCAATGACACTGCAGCCCAACTTGTCCAAGAAAGGACTGAACTGAAAGATCAAGTAAAGCCATGTCCTTCACTCAAGCTTCTACAGAAAAGACATCACACCAAAGCTACATATGAAATCTGAAAAAAATCGGGTGAGGGATGGGGCCTGTTGCATGTACTAATGGAATTGATGACAATTTATATGTCAAATCCAAGATGGCCGGGGGCAGATATCTTTTTCATCGGAATGAAGAAAAATTTGATAACTGCCATCTGAACATCATATCAAAGTTACACATAAAATTTTAAAAAGATCGGATGAGAGGTGTGGCCTGTAGGGTCTGCTAATGGAATTGCTGACAATTTATATGCCAAATCCAAGATGTCCACTGCCGTCAATGTTTTTCAACAAAATTCAGAAAAATTTGACAGCCCCCATCTAGATATTACACAAAAACTACATACAAAATTTGAAAAAGATTGGGTGAGAGATGCAGCCTAACAGGGTGGACTTAGGTCTCGTTACAGTTATTCAGGTAAAAGGGTTGGTTTTTCACGAAATGCACGGCTTCTCATTAACATGGCCGAGGATATTTCACATTTAAATTACCTCTCCTATTCACAATACTCACAATGTACACAGTTTCTGGAAGCTCTGAATATGGCCTTTTCTGGAGATAACTGAACACAATAAAAATCTTACAATATCACTCAAATACACTCATCTCAATGACACAGTAGATGGCTAAAAAAAATGGCTAAAAATTTTCTCATTGTGGGGGATAAATTTCCAATTTTCGTGCATCGATTGCGATAAAATTGTGTTATAGAAATTCATTCCTCTGCTGAGGATTTTACAGCATAAGATGATCATTCTGACAAATAAAAAACTTATGGGTTTCTTATTCATTTTTTCAGAAGACTTTCTCGAAGCAAATTTACAAAAATTGTCCATTTGTAACCTGCAAATTGTCAGGTCCCCAACAGGTCTGAGTTAATCATTAAACACTCCTGTGTGACCTTGACCCTCAACTGAACTACACTTGACAGTACACAGTTTGAATCAAGACCATCAACAGATTATTTTGACCATATCACCATTAATGATAATTATTTACTAAATCATCACCACCACAAAATAAAACTATAGCTCAAAATAGCCATTTGGCTGAGGATATCCAATAACACCAGATACGACCTTTTAATAGGAAACATGACCTAATGGAATTGTTGACAATTCCTATGCCAAACCAAGATAGCTGCTGGCGGCCAAATTTTTTAACAAAATTCAGAAGAATTTGATAGCTCCCATCTAGACATCACACTAAAGCTATATATGAAATTCAAAAAAGATGGGGTGAGAGCTGCGACCTGTAGGGGGTTAAAGGAATTGTTGGATAATTTATATCCAAATCCAAGATGGCCACTGGCTGCCATGTTTTTCAATGAAATTCGAAAAAAAATCGATAGTTCCCATTTACACATTACCCAAAAGCCACATATGAAATTTGGAACTGATCGGGTGAGAGCTGCAGCCTGTAAGGTGTACTAAAGGAACTGTGGATGGACAGACAAATGTATGGACGTACATACATATGTACTGATGTACGGCAGATCACAACCCATCCCAATAGCTCATACTTGACATTGTCAAGTTGAGCTAAAAAGAATGCTGTCAACCATAAAACAAAAGATTCTGACTGGTGAATCTGAAGAAGAAGATTTTTAAAGATTAATCCCCATTTGCACTATGTTAAAATTTGCACTCCCATAGAGAACCCAATTATTCACCGATGGACTTGATTTGACCAAATTTGAATCTGACATCTGTGAGGATTCTGTATACCATATATCAAAAGATTCTGACTACTGGTTCTGGAGAAGTGTAGTTTTAAAGATTATTCAGGCTTTCGATCCTAGGCTCCAATGGAGCGACTACTGTTCGCCCCGTCATCCGAAAATTTTTACAACTGAAAATATGCAATTTCCTTGCATCTGAGCAAATCACTGAACCCCGACTAGATAGGAAATTTTTTCAATTTGTATCTGATCGTGTACGTCGAAATTTAGTGAAAAAGGAGTGGCAGTGTGCACAGTTGGGTGTGGGAAAAGTGAAGATAGATCATAGAAGTACCTGCCAACACCATGAATTGGTATTGCAATGTGAGTTTAGTTTGTCAAACAAAATGCTAAAGTGTTATCGGTAAGGTAATGGTTCTTAGTTCCCAACTCCAGCTCACCCAGAGAGTTTCGACCTGATTTCAGCAGCAAGCCACACTACGCAAATATGTTGAATGCATCAGTGGTTCAAGCTTTGATCTTTGCATTTCCTGTGATAACTACCAGTCAATGTTACAGGTTTGATTTCTTTGGTGTTGAAAAAACACTTTGAAATCAACTATTTTTCTGATGCTGCGACAGAACAGTGACACGTGCACGCATTTTTTCTTTGAAATTTGAGTACGGAAATCATCAAAAGTCTAGAAATGGTACTTCCACAATCTGTGCATCAATTATTTCTCAGGGAACAGGCAGGTCAGGGTGAATTTTAATATCTTGATTGATGTCTGGAAGGTGCCCTGGTGGGGAAATGCGGCCAGTTGATGGCTGCTGTGCCAGTATAGTGGAAACCCTTTTATCTCTGATATTGGACCAAGTTAAAATTTGTGCTCCAACAGGGAATCCAAATATTAACACACAGACTTGGCTTGAACATACTTAGATCTGACCTCCCTGAGGATACTCTATATCAAATATCAAAAGATTCTAACTGGTGGATCCGAAGAAGATTTTTAAAGATTATTCCTTATATTTCACTAAGTTGATATTTGGGCCCCCCCATAGGGGGCCCAAATATTAACTGGGAGACTTGATTTAAACAAATATGAATTAAACCACTGTAACAAGTTTGTAAACCATATATTAAAAGATTCGGACTTGTGGTTCTAGAGAAGATTTTTAGGGAGTACTTCTCATATTACACCAAGTTAAAATTTGGGCTCCTGTATTGAGCCCAAGTATGAACCTATTAATTTTATCAAACTTGTATCTGAATCACCGAGCAACAACAAGCACCTGTCATCACCCCAATATCGATTGTGTGGGTGGTTTCCCATGGTTATCACTGGGCAGTTTCCAATGGTTCGTAGGCAGTTGTGTTCAGGGAGGGAACATTGATTGTGGGCGGTTGTCCAAGCGATTGTCTAAATGATTGTGTAGGCATTTTCCCATGTTTGTGGGTGGTTCTTTATGGGTGATTTGCCATTGTTCGTGGGTGGTTGTGTGTGTGTGTGTGTGTGTGGGGGGGGGGGGGCTGGTGTTTTTGCAGCTGGCTCCAATGTTTGTGGGCGGTTAGTTCCTGGGTGATTCCCCATTGTATGTCGGTGGTTATGTGGAGGGGGTCAATCGTCCGTAGAGTAGGTGAAAGTCTGGTGTTAAGTTCTGGACTGAGAATGGATGAAGAGTCCTGAGGGTGAGGTGTAACACAATTTATTGGTTCATTAAATGCTGGTTGGTGGATTGCCTTTCTGTGAGGCTATTGGCTGCAAAATGGTGTATAGGGTTGAGATGTCTGTTAGTTCTGGTGGTGTGTTTCCTTGGTGACTGACCATTCTACGATGAGGTGTGCCAATATCCGGGTTGATGATGTAACTGTTCATTAAATCTGGGTTTGCGGCTGTTGATATTGTAGAGTCCATGCACTGTGCCTGTGGCGTAATTGGTATATCACTGGATTCCCATCTGAGTTGGTGTCTGGATGGATCTGGTGTGTGGAATGTATTCCAAGCTTCTTTAATGATGTCCATGGTTGTGGTTGGTGTTGGCTCGGGTCCTTTATTATGTAACTCAGAAAAGTTGATTACTTTTACACTCGGTGGTGGTGAATCCATCATGGATGCTTTACCGTTGGTGTTTGTTGAAAATATTCCACCATGTGGGGTTGTCGCCCTGGATGGGCAGGTGTGGCTGGAATTCGTGGGTGGATGAAAAATTATGTCCATTTGAGAACCACAATCTTTGTGAGTGATGGGTGTAGGGGTCTCTGTTTGTGTGCCACAGTCTTTTGAAGATGTCATTAGCACATGGAATGTTCCTGTCTTATGCTGTTTGGCCAGATGTTTTTTTGAGATATTCTTGGTGTTTGAATAGTGAATGACATATGAGATACTCCTTTTGTCCGGACTGTCTGTGTAAGACTCTCTTGTGTCTCTGTAACCCTTGGTATTTGTTTGTAACTTTCTTGACAGATTGCACATTGAAAAAACATTTTTGAAATTGTTTTGCGTCCCTCGCTTCTCTCACATAAGATTTAGGGAACGTCATCCTTATTGTGACATCAAAGTGGCCAACATAAAACTCAAGCCTGGTCCTGAGCAATTGACGTTAGAACAGAAAGGTGGAAGAAAGCTTACAAACAAGAACAATAATTAAATTAAAAATCCTTTCTGTTCAGGCCGAATGGTTTTAGCATGCGTAGCTTCTTTAACCATTAGATTTCTTGTTTTACTCCTGGTCTCAGAATGATCACTTTCAGGGTCTGAGCGGAAGACATAAATGATGCGAAATTGGACATCGGTAATTGAGTGGTTGGTATTTTTGAAATGTACCGAGACAGGTGTTTGTCGGCGGTATTTGATGTCGGCTGTGTGTTCACTTAGGCATATTCCGAACTGTCTATTTGTTTCGCCCAAGTATTGTTTTTTTGCACTGGCGGCAAGTTAACAGATAAGCGTTTCCATTTTGATTTGTTTGGTCGCTAGTGACCATATCTCCTTGAAGAGTGGTGTGTTCTGTTCGTTGATACACACCATCTCTTGTTTCATTCATTGCCATTTGTTCTGCCTTGTTTCAACGATCGTTATATTGGAATTGCTGTCTGTAGTGTTTCCAAGGCTCATACTACTACCTGAGCTTTTGCCCATAGTATCATTAGTCGCCATCTCACAGTTGGTGTGAAGTACAAATACTATTGAAAAATAAATTGTCGTAAAGACGACCCGAGAGGAACACCTCGTGTTGGATGGCACTCAAAGGCAGTGTCTGGTTTGAATGTGTTTTGTTGTAATCTGACCGGTTTGGTTCAGCCGTGAACTCATTAGAGGTTAATATTTTTTGTTGTTGGATCTACACCAGTATATATACCTTTTGTGGATGGTTGATTGGGCTGTTGTCCCCAGTTCTCATCTTGGCGGTTTCTTGGGAGGTAGCTGGGCAGTTTCCCTTGTTTGGTGGGCAGTTGTCCTGGGTCACGTATTGGGCGGTTGTCCCAGCGGTTGTGTGAGTGGTTTCCCACGGTTATTCCTGGGCAGTTTCCCATTGTTCGTGGGCGGTTGTGTTTAGGGGGGGAATGCTGATTGTGGACGGTTGTCTAAATGATTGTGTAGGCATTTCCCCATGTTTGTGGGTGGTGGTTTATGGGTGATTTGCCATTGTTTGTGGGCAGTTGTGTGGGGGGCTGGTGTTTTTGTGACCGGCTCCAATGTTTGTGGGCGGTTAGTTCGTGGGCGATTCCCCATTGTACGTGGGCGGTTATGTGGAGGGGGTCAATCATCCATGGGGTAGGTGAAAGATCTGGTGTTAAGTTCTGGACTGAGAAGGGATGAAGAGTCATGAGGGTGAGGTGAGACACAATTTATAGGTTCATTAAATGTTGGTTGGGGGATTGCCATGCTGTGGGGCTATTGGCTGCAAAGCTGATCACCCTATCGGTGGCGTATAGGGTTGAGATGTCTGTTAGTTCTGGTGGTGTGTTAGCCCGGTGGCTGACTATTCTAGGATGAGGTGTGCCAATATCCGGGTTGATGATATGACTGTTCGTTAAATTTGGGTTTGCGGCTGTTGATATCGTAAAGTCCATGCACTGTGCTTGTGGCGTAATTGGTATATCGCTGGTTTCCCATCTGAGTTGGTGTCTGGATGGATCCGGTGTGTGGATTGTATTCCAGGCTTCTTTAATGATGTCCATGGTTGTGGTGTTGGCTCAGGTCCTTTATATTATGTAACTCCGAAAAGTCAATTACTTTAACTTTACACTCGGTGGTGGTGAATCCGTCATGGATGTTTTACCGTTGGTGTTTGTTGAAAATATTACTCCATGTAAAGTTGTCACTCTGGATGGCCAGGTGTGGCTGGAATTTGTGTGTGGATGAAAAATTATGTCCATTTGAGACCCACAATCTTTGTGAGTGATGGGTGTAGGGGTCTCCGTTTGTGTGCCACAGTCTTTTGAAGATGTCATTGGTATATGGAATTTTCCGGGTTTATGCTGTTTGGCCAGATATTTTTTGAGATATTCTTGGCATTTGAATAGTGAATGACATATGGGACAAGGATATACAGTCAAGTCCAGGCAATTTTTTATACCCATGTTGCCCATTTTAGCGGACTTTAGATACCAGGTCTTATTTTACCTGTATAACAGTACTTGTTTACTGTACAAGTACAGCTTAGGCTAATTAGCTTCACAAATTCTGATATAAGCATTTAAGTTATTGTATCTTGTTTGACAGATCATGATGAACTCAGTAAACAAGATACAACAGATTAAATATTCAGTTTATCAACAGAAACAGGAATATGGCAAAACTCTGGTTAATTAAATTTCCATGTTAATTCAGGTTACTTGAATATTTTTCACTGGAAAACATAAAATTTGAAAATTGAATACACTCGATGTTCAAAACCCAAAACCCACCATTACTCCGCAAATTATCAGAAAGAATTGTTAATGTTTCTGGTCATCTTTTTAAGTTATCAACAATTTTATGATTTAAACTGACAATTCAAAGAACCTGAATAGTTGATTACACTTGAAAATTGAAAAAATATTCTTGAATAATTAAATTTTTTATAACTTCCCCAATAAATCTATCTATGTTAACATTTTGTACACACAAGTCAAAATACCAAATTTCAAGTAGCAAATTCTTTCCATAATCCACCAAGAAGTTAACTGGTTAAGTGCTGAATAATTTTTCAAAGGTGATTTGAAACCTGGGAATTTTTTTTCAAAGATACCTTGCAACCCGCAAGAGTAGCCTTAGATAAGCAAATTTTCTTCATGGATAATTTTGTTTTAATTTATTGGAGAGTGCCAAAAGGTGCTCTTGAATAAACTGCAACCAAACAATTTTATATAAAAATTTTTTCTTCTAATGCTGAACAAACATCAAGTCAATGTATACAATGTAAAGCCACTAAAGTGTCTTCCAGCACTTTTCGAGAACCATGATAGTGGCTTCTAGCACTCAACCAGTTAATCAATTCAATTTGGTTTGATAGATCTTGGTGAGCTCTGTCAAAATGATTGACATCGTTAAATTCCTAGTTGCATTATGAGAGAAATACGCATCTTGAAATTTTGATATTTCAACATCAGTGTGTCAAGTATCAAATACAGCTCCAAATGGGATGACATGTGCACAAAAAATAATAAGTGCAACGCCGATGGTCAGCATCAGACAATCGTCCCCCACGGTAGGTGGATTACTGTGAAATCTATTGATATTTCCTCAATAAAACCCAAACAAATCTGGATATCAAAGGAACAACTCAACAAACCAGTCCCAATATTACCCAAATTTCTGTGGTTGTACTGGAAGCATCCAAATACCTGTAAAAATTTAAATAAGGCTAACTAGCATAATTTATGCACAAGAAAAAAAACCCTGTATAATATGTTATTTATCTTATGTTCCTTCCCTTCAAATCTGAAAACAAAAGCATGAAAGCATCTTTTAGATACAGGTGGTAGCAGTACACAGCATAATACGCACAAAATATTACCCGATAAAAAGGTTAAGTAAGGTTAATTTGCATAATTTACGTACCAGGAAAAAAAACATGTATGATATGTTATTTATCTAACGCTGCTAGACCTCCATACCAAAATTTATTGAAATCGGAAATGTCGTTCAGAAGTTCTGAGCGTATAACAAATAACACGCAATTTCCAACAAAAATGGCCGCCAGTCGGACATCTTGAATTTTTGGGGAAAAAAATTGACGTGCATCAATTTTTCCTGATGCCCCATCAAATGTGAAAATTTTAAACAAAAGCGGCAAAGCATCTCTGAGATACGGGTGGTAACAGAACACAACATAATACGCAGAAAAATATTACCCTAAAAAGAGGTTAAGGCTAATTTGCATAATTTATGCACGAAAAAAAAAACCTGTATGATGTTATTTATCTTATGCTGATAGACCTCCATACCAAAAATTATTGAAATCGGAACTATCGTTCAGAAGTTCTGAGCGTATAATGAAGTACACGCAATTTCCAATAAAAATGGCCGCCAGTCGGCCAAATTGAATTTTTTTCAAAACTTTTTGTCGTGCATCATCCTTCTATTATGTGTCACCAATGGTATAAAAATGAAAGTACAGTGTTGAAGCATATATGAGATACAGGTGGTAACATAAATGAGGACAGACAGACAGGCGGAGTGCAATCCAATAGTCCCCCAAAAATGGTAAAACTGTGGGGGACTAACAAGAGGTGCATATTGGAGATGCAGGTTTCGAGTTGTGGCTACTTTCTTCATGCACTCGCTATTAAAAATCAGAAAAGTCATCGCGCTGAGCTCAAATTCATAAAATTGATACTAATGACTAATCAAGGCCCAATAACTCTGTAACGAAAAATTGGGCCAGGCCAGTTTTCAAACTCGCTTGAAATCTTATTGCAAAAGACGTGTATGGCAAATATTCGTCAAATCAGAGAATGGTTGGTCAAGTAATTGCACTAACAAGCTAAAAATTCATAAAAATTTACTAATTAAGGCCCATAACGGTGTTGAAAAATCGGGCAGGGGCCAGTTTTTAAATTGCTTTAGATATTATTGCAAAAGACATGTATGGCAAATATTAGTCAAATCGGAGAACGTTTGTTCAAGTTATTGTGCTAGCAGTGTGAGGATGCCTGGATGCACACCGACCATCACAAAACCATAGGTCTCAGTAATTAACACAACTAAACCAAAAACATTATGAATTGTTTTATGGCCTTTGTTGGCATTACAACTAAAACCCCTTGTTGCATTTCACCTACAAAGTTTGAGAGCATGGGGGATCAGCGGTTGCGGCACTGGACTTCAATCCAAAAGGTACATGGTTTAATCCTCGCCAGGGACAACTCTATTGTATCCTTGGGCAAAGCACGTAATCCTGGTTGCCCATATGAGTACTAAAAGGTACAGCACATCGATGGCGGACTTGACTTCCAACCAATTCTAACCCTTCTTATGTGAAGTTATTATCTTGGGGAGTCTGAAAGTTGTTTGCCATTGCTCGGTGCATCTCACTCTGGCTTCCTCCATCGGTAAAACTGTCTGACATGAGGGAAGTTAAATACAAGACAAGAATCCAAGAGTTACTGCGTGTGACCTTAAGCTTCATATGATAAGATAATGGGTCAAGGTCATGAAACAACTAAAGGTTATGGATAACAATTGTGTGAAGTATGAACAAGATCTGTCACATAGATCCAATTATACAGACCAGACAAGGGCTGAACAACAATATCAAAAGTTTTGCGGTGTGATCTTGACCTTGATGATATGACCTGGATCAAAATCATGACACATCATTGAATCATGGCCATTAATTGTACCAACTATGAACAAGATCTGTCAATCTTACCAAATTATACGGAATGCACAAGGGATGCATAACAATATCAAAGTTTTGCTGTCGATTACCTTGACCTTGATGATATGATCTCGGATCAAAGTCATGACAAACCTTTGAGTCTTGAGTAATAACTGCACCAACTATGAATAAGATCTGTCAAGCATACAAAGTTATATGGACCGGACAAAGGCTGTATAACAATATCGAAGTTTTGCTGTTGGTGACTTTGACATTGATGATATGACCTTGGATCAAAGTCGTGGGACCTCATTATGAATGATGACATGCTGTCTAGTGACAATACATATGGTTACAAAGTTTTGTTAAAAAATATTCAGGGGTTAAGTATTTATTTATTTATTGTTGGTTAAGGTCACATACTTCTGCACAATGGCTAATCATGACCACAAAATGGAGATAAAGTCAAGGTCAGTCAATCGTTTATACCCCATGTTGCCTATTTTAGAGGACTTGCACCCCAAGCATTAGTGACTGGGTCCTATTTTACCAGTGAAACAGAGCTTGTTTACCACAGTAAACAAGCACTGCTTCACTTCCCGGGGTTCCCACGGGGGATTCAGGGGTTAAGAAATTATGGCCCAGACAAACAAAATGTTGGCGATGGACGGATGTCGGACAACTTAGCATTAGAAAAGCCCCACTGATATTTTGTCAGGCAGTGCTAAAAAGTGGCCTGAGAAACAGAAGATCTACTTTGTGGCGCCTTACTACTTCCATTTTTGAAAACATCGTCTTCAAAATTTGATTGTTCAGTGGTGATAGTAAATTTACTTACCCAACTGATACTTTAGATGTCCCAGGATGCTGCCTATTTGCAAGACCTGTTGCAGCACAATATGGGTGATGATAAAAGTGAAAAGTCATCCAACGGGACCTCTAGCATTTTGCTGTTTACAAATGTGAACCCTTTACCTAACGCAAAAGGATGACGACCCTTGCAAACTAAATTCTTGAATAACTATTTTGCATTCATTTTTGTGTGAAAAACATAGCTTATGACCCCTCACTGGAACAAGTTCATTCCAATAAGGGGCTATAAGCAATGTTTTTGAGACAAAAAATGAACTAGAGGCTCTGAAGAGCCTGTAATCGCTCACCTGGAACTACATATAAAAATGTGATTTCCCATAGGCTTTCCATGGTAACTATGAGCTGCAATTGTGGCCATGTTTTGCAACATTACATCAACATAACATGAGGATCATTGGTAGAAGGTGTCCCAGTCCTCAATGAAGTTTCAAAACATTTGAATCCATCAAACAGAATCATAGAATGTCTCTGGAGGCCATATTTTCCAACCACCAGGAACAAAAAGAGGATCGTTTGTAGAGGGCCTCCTATAGACCATTCCTGCCAAGTTTTGGTTCACATTAGCTCAGTATTTCCAGAGAGAAGATGAAAATGTGATTTCCCATAGAGTTTTCTATAGTAACTATGAACTGCAATTGTGGCCATGTTTGCAACATGATCAACATTAAATGAGGAACGAACGTTGGTAAGGGGTGTCCCAGTCATCAACCATGCAAACTTTCAAAACATTTGGCCCTGTGGTTTCAGAGGAGAAGAGTTTTCAAAATTGACCAATCAGAATCAAAGAATGCTTCTGGCAGCCACATTTTTCATCCAACAGGAATAAAATTAGTAACAATTGTAGAGAACCTCTCAAAGACCATGCCAACCAAGTCTGGTTCACATTGGCTCAGTACTTTCAGAGAAGATGATGAAAATGTGATTTCCTCTAGGGTTTCTATAGTAACTATAAGCCACAATTGCGGCCATAATTGAAGCCGATGAAGATTAAATGAGGATCATTGGTAGAGGGGGTTACAGTCATCAGTCACATTAAGTTTCAAAACATTTGGCCTTGTAGTTTCAAAGAAGATTTCTTGAAAATGCACACATTTATGAATTCGGTTTCAACAAAAAAATCAGTAAAAGAAGGTTAAATATTTTGAAAATTACAATTTTTTTCAGACAGTATTCTCTTTCAAATAGCTTTGGATAGGTAAAGGGTTACAGGAAACACATTTTACACCAATTTTGTAATATCTTAAATAATATAATTACTGGTCAGCTAAGCTGACATGATGGGAAAAGAAAATAAACAAAACTTCCATGCTTTCCAAACACCTATCATCAATCAGTATTTCTGATAAGTAACTTGAGAGTAATACATGTATTAACATAATTACAGCTGTACTTGTTCATAGCACAAGTCAAAATAAGTTGAAGGATAATCCTTTAAACTATGTATCTTTCTCTTCCTACACTGATAAGACCAGAAGCTGACATCATTTTTGGGAAAGCTCTCACTGATAGCTTTCCAGAAAATGTCATATTCTGATCTGGTCAGTGCATGAGCAGCAGTTTACTTAGTTTATTGCAGTTATGCTACAACTTATTTTTACTTGTACTGTTTACACAATATTTTGGGTTTTTCCCCAGTTCTCAGTGGAGAAAACTGGAACCAACCCTTACCAGATTCTCAAAAAACAAGTATTTTGCTGACAGCACCGATCTGCATGCAGACAGGAGAGGCATTGGGTTAAGCAATAGAATTTTGCCTCTGGCAGCCACATATTTCCATCCACTCATAGACCATTCCTGCGAAGTTTGGTTCACGTCGGCTCAGTAATGTTGAAACAATTACCTATTTTACAAAGTCGACTAGTCAACGGGAGTAATCAATTCAAAATCGACTAGTCAGCTTTTCTGTTGAAAAGCTAATTGTCTCAGTAAATTAGGTGATAAGAAACTGTTACATGTAAGTTGATAACCCTTTCGTTTAATGACTTGTTTGACAGTTGTTTGATGAAGTTTCCTTGTCAAAGTCATGAACGTAGTTGTTCTCTTTTTTGTATTTTGAGTTTTTTAAAACGTTGTGCATATTATAGCTTTAACCATTCAGTAAAAAAATTAGGATACCTGGGAAGTGTGTGCCTCCTAGTCCTCTGTCCGAACAGTGGAAAAAGTACCCAATGATGTTAAAACTGAAGTTTCGTGAGTCTGTAAAATGTTTGAAGTCTGCCGCCATTTGCCCGGTGCAATTAATTAAAAACTCCCGGGTCAAGTTTTGTGATGGACAGTTTCCTCACCTTCACATCCGGTCTTTGCCAGCTCGCACCCAAACGAGTACAGTAATATCATAGAATATGGAGCAGCTTTCTGAGTGTTTCAGGCATGTATTTTATTTTTATATCAATTAAAAAGTGTGGGCGATTTGGGTGAGGGACAGAACGCTTGCATGAATTAACGGCATCTTTGAAGTTGTACATCAAAGTATTTTTCTTCATTGCGTGCAGGTGATTACGTTAGGTGAAATCAGTGCTTGTAATGCTGCTGAAATCTAAGTTGTAACATTATCGGCATCAACAAACGACAATGATTGCATTGATATCCACTTCTCAATACAATTTAAAATAGGTCCACCATGAGGCAGAAACGTCTGTTTGTAATCATTAACCCCCATTATTGGCATTTTACGACTTCATCTTTGAATTTTGATTTCCCAAAGGGTTTCTATAATAACTATAAGCCGCAAATATAGAACCTTAGTGAGCACGCTCACATACCCTACGCGCCCCGATATTTCAAGCTCTAATCATTTTTTCAAAATAAACATAGATTCTAGGAATACTGCAGAAAACAGCGTTCTGTAGTTTCAACAGTATTGAAAGAATTCAAGCAGAGAAAATGCCTGGAAAACTGTAATTTTGATGAACTTTTCAAAGACTATGGGGCCGTAATTTTGGTAAAAATCAGTGGAGCGGAACAAAACCCAAACTTGTCCTGTAGGCCACCATGTTAGACTAACATACCAAACATCAGCTCAATATCTGGAAGCGTGTAGGAAAAAAATCCGGAAAACTGTAATTTTGATGAACTTTTCAAAGTTCAAGGGCCGTAATTTCGGTAAAAATCAGTGGAGCTGAAGAAAATGCAAACTTGATCTGTAGGCCACCATGTCAGACTAACATACCAAACATCAGCTCAATATCTGGAAGCGTGTAGAAAAAAGTCTGGAAAACTGTAATTTTAATGCATTTTTCAGAGTCCAAGGGTCGTAATTTCGGTAAAAATCAGTGGAGTGGAACAAAACACAAACTTGTTCTGTAGGCCACCATGTTAGACTAACATACCAAAAATCAACTCAATATCTGGAAGCGTGTAGGAAAAAAGTCTGCAAAACTGTAATTTTGATGAACTTTTCAAAGTTCAAGGGCCGTAATTTCGGTAAAAATCAGTGGAGCGGAACAAAATGCAAACTTGATCTGTAGGCCACCATGTTAAACTCACATACCAAAAATCAGCTCAATATCTGGAAAACTGTAATTTTGATGAACTTTTCAAAGTCCAAGGGCCGTAATTTCTGTAAAAATTAGTGGAGTGGAAAAAAATGCAAACTTGATCTGTAGACCACCATGTTAAACTCACATACCAAAAATCAGCTCAATATCTGGAAGCGTGTAGAAAAAAAGTCCGGAAAACTGTAATTTTGATGAATTTTTCAGAGTCCAAGGGCCGTAATTTCGGTAAAAATCAGTGGAGCGGAAAAAAATGCAAACTGGATCTGTAGGCCACCATGTTAGACTCACATACCAAAAATCAGCTCAATATCTGGAAGCGTGTAGAAAAAAAGTCCGGAAAACAAGTAGGACTGACGGACCAATCAAAAACATTATACCCCAGCAACTTCGTTGCGTGGGGTATAATTACGGCCATGTTTACAACCTGATCAACATTACATGAGGATCATTGGTAGAGGGGTCCCAGGCATCATTTATGTGAAGTATCAAAAAATTTGGCCTGGCAGTTTCAATGGAGAAGATTTGTCAAAATCCACCAACCAGAATCAAAGAATGCCTCTGGCGGCCATATTTTTCAAAATGAGGATCGTTTGTAGAAGACCTCCCATAGACCATTCCTGCCAGGTTTGGTTCATATCAGCTCAGTAGTTTCAGAGAAGATGATGAAAAGGTGATTTCCCATAGGATTTCTATAGCAACTATGAGCCGCAATTGAAGGCATGTTTGCAACCCGATCAACATTAAATGAGGATCGTTGGTAGAGGGGGTCCCAGTCATCAACCATGCAAAGTTTAAAAAACATTTGGCCCTGTGGTTTTAGAGAAGATTTTTCAAAATCCACCAATCAGAATCAAAGAATGCCTTTGGCGGCCATGTTTTCAAACCCATGGGATCGTTTGTAGAGGACCTCCCATAGACTATCCCTGCCAGGTTTGGTTCATGTCAATTCAGTAGTTCCAGAGAAGATGATGAAAATGTGATTTCTCAGAAGGTTTCTACAGTAACTATAAGTCGCAATTGTGGCCATGTTTGTGACCCAATCAACATTAAATAAGGATCGTTGGTAGAGGGTGTCCCAGTCATCATTTAAGTGAAGTTCCAAAACTTTTGGCCTGGCAGTTTCAGAGGAGAAGATTTTTGAAAATCCACCAACGAGAATCAATAAATGCCTCTGGAATCCATGTTTTTTATCGGACGGGAACAAAATGAGAATCATTTGTAGAGGACCTCCCATAGGCCATTACTGCCAAGTTTGGTTCACACTGGCTCAGTGGTTCTAGAGAAGAAGATGAAAATGTGAAAAGTTTACGTATGCCGGATGACGGACGTCGAGGGACGCCAAGTGATGAGAAAAGCTCACATGGCCTTTTAGGCCAGGTGAGCTAAAAAGTAATGAAAATTGAATGGTGATTTTTGCGAGTAATGCTGGCCGGTTTTGGCCATTAGGTTGGGTAAAGGGTCAATGCAAAAAACATTTCTTCAGAAAAGTCTGTTTCCTTTAATTCAACATTTGC
Organism: Pictodentalium vernedei; assembly: GCA_031216915.1. NCBI lineage: Eukaryota > Metazoa > Mollusca > Scaphopoda > Dentaliida > Dentaliidae > Pictodentalium > Pictodentalium vernedei. The sequence goes on along the minus strand of CM062297.1, from coordinate 569,096,124 downwards.
TACCAAATTATATTCTGTCTCTTCTTAATGCAACTAAATTATAATATGTTGGGGAGTGGGTGGGAGTTGTTTACTTTGATACATTACTGTGATTACAACACTGTACAGAGAATTTCGACCGAATCCTGACTCAGTGATGATCCAGTCAAAATTCCCTTACCTGCTTCCACCTCCACCATGCCCCATCCCCACCCACTATGCCCCTTGATGTAACCTGTTGACATAGAAATGTACCAACATTGAACATTAGATATTTTTGTTTTGTTCCTTGATTTTACAATATTTCCTTTTCAAAATCTCAAACCACCCGTGAAAATGTGCCCACAACTAGATCACAATCTCAGAGACAGAGACAGCTTTTGCTCCCTCAATACTGTACTGGGTTAACTTACTAATTCACTTAACAATTACGAAGGATAAGATTAAAGGAAAAATTAAATGAAATAAAAGAAAAGAAAAACACTTAATGTTCTAAATTGACAACTCCACTTACATATACATATGATGTTAAGTCACTGGAAAGTGCTGTTCTACCAAAATAAAGCAAAAACAATAATTTGACATTCTCTTCACATATTGGCAGAAAACCATTTTAAGATATATTGGGTAACCAAAATAATTGCTATTACACATATATGTACTGACATTGTTTCTACATGCATACAACTGCACTGACATGCCATGCTTAATTGAAAACAAATGATATATTTAAAACACCCCAAGAATGTTACTGTGTCCTCTTTCTGCAGATTTAAGTCAATTTATTGATAAGAATGGTTCAGAGCATAGGAAGATTTATCCAATTATGTCAATCATAATGGTTTGGTTATTTGTGTGTCCTGCACAATCCTTATGTTGGCTTCCAGGTATGACGAAACAAAATATCATATACATAGATTTTCTTATTAGTTTTTCATTTGTAGAAACAAAGGTCCCAAAGGTGCTTAATCGCTCACCTTCTTGCTTAAAGAAGGTTACATTCAGCATCTACATGTTAATATAGTTAATCTATTTTGGCTAGGGTCTGTTAGGGGAGTTTTTTTTTGCTTAAAATCACTCAAACCCCTTCAAAACACATTCTGAACCAAAGAGAAAAACCTTGAGGTGTGACTGTCCCAGAGGAGCCTGTCCATACTCCCCTTGCCGCCATTATTATTCTAAGATGAAAAGGGGCATAACTCTGGCCAAAAAGATATGATCAAAACTATAATCACAGGTTCCCATGTTAGTGAACATCCACACCAAGTTTCAAAGGAATTGACCCCAAAACATCATAAAAAATCTCTGGGCAAATTCAGGCATTTTAAGACAAACATGGGGCTCAAAAGAGCCTGTAATCGCTCACCCGGCAGGACAGAAAATGAAAATGTGATTTCCCATAGGATTTATATGGTAACAATAAGCCACAATTGGGGCCATGTTTGCAACCCGACAAACATCACATGTGGAACATGGGTAGAAGGTGTCCCTGTCATCAATCATGTGCAGTTTCAAAACATTTGGTCTTGTGGTTTCAGAGGAGATTTTTCAAAATCCACCAATCAGAATCAAAGAATGCCTCTGGTGGTCATGTTTTCTATCCGACATGAACAAAATGAGGATATTTTGTAGACGACCTCCCATAGACCATTCCTGCCAAGCCAAGTTTGGTTCAGCTTGGCTCAGTAGTTCCAGGGAAGAAGACGAAAATGTTATTTCACATAGGGTTTCTATGGTAACTATAAGCTGCACTGTTTGTAACCCGATCAACATTAAACGAGGATCGTTGGTAGAGGGGTTCCCAGTAATTGGCCAATTCTTCAAACGGTTTAGGAGAAGTTGCGCTTGTAAGGATGGACAGACGGACAGACGGATGGACAGACAGACGGACGGACATACAGGGTGATTCCTATATACCCCCCCCCCAAACTTTGTTTGCGGGGGGTATAAAAATGTGATTTCCCATAGGGTTCCATGGTAACTATGAACCGCAACTGTGGCCATGCTTTCAACATTACATGAGGATCATTGGTAGAAGGTGTCCCAGTCCTCAATCATGTGAAGTTTCAAAACATTTGACCTTGTAGTTTCAAAGGAGAAGAGTTCGACCAAGCAGAATCAAAAAATGCCTCTGGCGGCCACGTTTTTCATCCAACAGGAATAAAATTAGTAACAGTTGTAGACTCATAGACCATTCCAGCCAAGTTTGGTTCACATTGGCTCAGCAATTCCAGAGAACATGCCATGTTTTTCAACCCAAGGGGATACAATGAGTATCATTTGTAAGGGACCTCCCATGGAATGTTCAGTTGTTCCGGAGAAGAAGATGAAAATGTGATTTCCCATTGGGGTTTCGATGGTAACTATAAGCTGCAATAGCAGATGAGTTAGCAACCCGATCAACATTAAATAAGTGCTGTGTGTTTTTTTTCTGACCTCTGTTTCGGTTCGGTTCGGTTTTGTCAAAAAAACACGGTTTATAGGTTGGTTTTCGGTTTTTTTTTGCAAAAAAAAAAAAATTGTAGACTTGAAAAATATCACACAGTGGCAATAAAAATACATATTCTGTCATATTTTAAATGATAATTCATCTGGCAATGGCTAGCATCAATTTACTCAAACCCCCTCCCCCCCCCCCCCCCCCCCCCACACACAAACACAAATCTCCTATGCAGGTGGACACGTCCAATACCACCACCCCACCCAACAAACAAGAATTTCATGCAGAAACCCATATTAAATCAAAGTTCAGTTCAACCTGGTTAAAATTGTCGCAGATCAAAAAGTTTGGAATATGCACATGTTCATTTAGTAGAGATCATGTTTGAAAGGTTTCATCAAAATCGGTTCATTAATGTAGGAGGAGTTGCGCACACAAGAATTTGTTCGGACGGAAAGACATAATAAATTTAAGTCAAAGGGAGATAACCTGGTTAAAATTATCGCAGATCAAAAATCTTGGAATATGCGCATGTTCACTTACTAGTGATGATGTCTGAAAAGTTTTGTCCAAATTGATTGATAAATGTAGGAGGAGTTGCGCACACAAGAATTTCATGTAGAAACCCATATTAAATCAAAGTTCAAGAGAAATAACTTGGTTAAAATTGTCGCAGATCAAAAATTTTGGAATATGCGCATGTTCACTTAGTAGTGATGATGTTTGAAAGGTTTCTTCAAAATCGGTTCTTTAATGTAGGAGGAGTTGCGCACACAAGAATTTGTTCGGATGGAAAGACGTACGGACGGACGGATGGACACGTATGTACGTACGTACGTACAGGGCGATTCCTATACAGCCCCCACTTCTTCGAAGCAGGGGTTTAAATATCACCTGTAGACTGTGCTAAAGGTTTTCGGGCTTCAAGCCCCTGTAGCCGTCACAGTTGCCTAATGGTGTCCAAAAGGGGCTGTTCTCATCTAGACATTATATGAAGTCAACCTACCAAGTTACAATGAAATCCCTTAATAAATATGACCTCTAGACTGTGCTCAAGATTTTTGGGCTTCGGGCACCTGTACCCATCACAGTTGACCAATCACGACCAAAAAGGGATGTCATCAACTAGGCATTATATGGAGTCAACCTAACAAGTTACAATGAAATCCTTCCATAAATACGACCTATAGACTATGATAAAGGTTGTTGGGCTCCGGCAGCCATCAAGGCTGAATGATCGTGACCAAACGGGGACGTTCTCATCTAGACATTATTTGGAGTCATCCTACCAAGCTACAATGAAATCCCTTCATAATTATGACCTGTAGGCTGTTCTAAAGGTTTTCGGGCTTTGGGCCCCTGTAGCTGTCACAGTTGCCCAATCGTGCCCAAAAGGGGACGTTCTCATCTAGACTTTATATGAAGTCAAACCTACCAAGTTACAATGAAATCCCTTCATAAATATGACCTGTAGACTGTGCTAAAGGTATTCAGGCTTCGGCAGCCATAATGGTTGAATGATCGCAACCAAAAGGGGACATTCTCATCAGGGCATCACACGGAGTGATCCTACAAAGTTTCAATGGAATCCCTTCATAAATATGACCTGTAGACTGTGCTCAATATTTTTGGGCTTCGGGCACCTGTAGCCATCACAGTTGACCAATCACGACCGAAAGGGGATGTCATCATCTAGGCATTATATGGAGTCAACCTAACAAGTTACAATGAAATCCTTCCATAAATACGACCTATAGACTATGCTAAAGGTGTTTGGGCTCGGGCAGCTATAAAGGCTGAATAATCACGACCAAAAGGGGATGTTCTCATCTAGACATTATTTGGAGTCATACTACCAAGCTACAATGAAATCCCTTTATAATTATGACCTGTAGACTGTTCTAAAGGTTTTCGGGCCCCTGTAGCCGTCACATTTGCCCAATCGTGTCCAAAAGGGGACATTCTCATCTAGACATTATATGAAGTCAACCTACCAAGTTACAATGAAATCCCTTCATAAATATGACCTCTAGATTGTGCTAAAGGTTTTCGGGCTTTGGGCTCGGGCAGCCATCATAGTTGAATGATCGCAACCAAAGGGGACAATCTCATCTGGGCATCATCTGGAGTGAAACTACAAAGTTATAATGAAATCCCTTCATAATTATGACCTGTAGACTGTGCTCAAGGTTTTCGGGCTTCGTGTCGCCACCACAGTTGACCAATCACGACCAAAAGGCGATGTCATAATCTAGGCATTATATGGAGTCAAACTAACAGGTTACAATGAAATCCTTCCATAAATATGACCTTTAGACTATGCTAAAGGTTTTGGGCTCGGGCAGCCATCAAGGCTGAACGATCGCAACCAAAAGAGGACGTTTTCATCTAGACATTATTTGGAGTCATCCTACCAAGGTACAATGAAATCCCTTCATAAATATCACCTGTAGACTGTGCTAAAGGTTTTCGGGCATCAGGCCACTGTAGCCGGCACAGTTGAATAATGGTGTCCAAAAGGGGCTGTTCTCATCTAGACATTATATGAAGTCAACCTACCAAGTTACAATGAAATCCCTTCATAAATATGAACTGAAGACTGTGCTAAAGGTTTTCGGGCTTTGGGCTCGGGCAGCCATCATGGTTGAATGATCGCAACCAAAAGGGGACATTCTCATCTGGAGTGATCCTACGAAGTTACAATGAAATCCCTTCATAAATATGACCTGTAGACTGTTCTCAAGATTTTCGGGCTTTGGGCACCTGTAGCCATCACAGTTCACCAATCACGACCAAAAGGGGATGTCATCATCTAGGCATTATATGGAGTCAACCTAACAAGTTACAATGAAATCCTTCCATAAATACGACCTATAGACTATGCTAAAGGTTTTTGGGCTCGGGCATCCATCGCGGCTGAATGATCACGACCAAAAGGGGACGTTCTCATCTAGACATTATTTGGAGTCATCCTACCAAGGTAGAATGAAATCCCTTCATAAATATCACCTGTAGACTGTGCTAAAGGTTTTCGGGCTTCAGGCCCCTGTAGCCGTCACAGTTGAATAATGGTGTCCTGAAGGGGACGTTCTCATCTAGACATTATATGAAGTCAAACCTACCAAGTTATAATGAAATCCCTTCATAAATATGACCTGTAGACTGTGCTAAAGGTATTCGGGCTCGGGCAGCCATAATGGTTGAATGATCGCAACCAAAAGGGGACATTATCATCTGGGCATCACCTGGAGTGATCCTACGAAGTTACAATGAAATCCCTTCATAAATATGACCTGTAGACTGTGCTCAAGATTTTCAGGCTTCGGGCACCTGTAGCCATCACAGTTGACCAATCATGACCAAAAGGGGATGTCATCATCTAGGTATTATATGGAGTCAACCTAACAAGTTACAATGAAATCCTTCCATAAATACGATCTATAGACTATGCTAAAGGTCTTTGGGCTTGGGCAGCTATAAAGGCTGAATGATCGTGACCAAAAGGGGATGTTCTCATCTAGACATTATTTGGAGTCATACTACCAAGCTACAATGAAATCCCTTCATAATTATGACCTGTAGACTGTTCTAAACTTTTTCGGGCTTTGGGCCCCTGTAGCCATCACAGTTGCCCAATCGTGTCCAAAAGGGGACGTTCTCATCTAGACATTATATGAAGTCAACCTACCAAGTTACAATGAAATCCCTTCATAATTATGACCTGTAGACTGTTCTAAAGGTTTTCGGGCTTTGGGCCCCTGTAGCCATCACAGTTGCCCAATCAGGACCAAAAGGGGACTTTCTCATCTGGACATTATATGAAGTCAACCAACCAAGTTACAATGAAATCCCTCAATAAATATGACCTGTAGGCTGTGCTAAAGGTTTTCGGGTTTTGGGCTCGGGCAGTCGTCATGGTTGGCAGATCATGCCCAAATGGGGAAATTCTCATCTAGACATCATAAGGAGTCATCCTACCAAGTTACAATGAAATCCCTCCATATTAAATATGACCTGCAGACTGTGCTAAAAGTTTTTGGGTTTCGGGCTTGGGTAGCCATCAGGGTTGATTGATCATGCCCAAAAGGGGACGTCCTCATATAGGCATTATAAAGAGGCATCCTACCAAGTTACAATGAAATCCCTTCATAAATATGACCTGTAGACTGTGCTAATGGTTTTCAGGTTTTGGGCTCGGGCAGCCATACCGGTTGACCGATCGCGACCAAAAGGGGACGTTCTCATCTAGACATGACCCCAAACCTGCATATGAAATTTCGTGACGATCAGACAGGAACTGAGGGGTGTAGCCCGTGCTAAAGGAAAATGTGAACAGACTCACAGACTTCCACACACGTGATGGCAATAGCTCATCTTGACTGTGTCAAGTTAAGCTAATGAATACACTTAACCCCTCTACCCACAGCCGACTCCGACGGCATTTAAACAATACCAGATCCCTATTGTTTAAAGAAGCGTGCCTCCTCTCTTCTCCACAGGTACACACAATAAAACCTAACCCATGTCATCCTGACAAATATTTACCGTTCAACCCTGAACCATTTGCAGACTCTAGCTGTCAATACCCTTAAATTCCAGCATAACCTCTCCGAGGCCATATAAAACCTGGCATCCCACTTAGCCAATGGTTAACAGAATTGCTAGAACAACAATTAATAAAAAGTACACCTCACCCAAGTACAAGACTCAATTATTGAGCTTAGAACCAATCCAGACACCAAGGACCTCAGCCCAAGTGAGAAATACACATTTCTCCAGGTGTGGTGTCTGACTCAACTCTTTCTCGGTTCATTAAAAAAGACCTTGCCCAGTACAAGGCAGCTGTTAATATGAAAACCTGTTGCTTCATGGTGAATACACAGCAATCTCCTGACCCCCAGGAGCCCTGTTCACAGTTACAAACCCAAACGGATCTCCACACCCCTGATCCTAAAAGACTAGCAAAATCCCCACCTCCGACGAACCCCAAAACATCGCAGGATGGGTATGACAAATATTGTGTCCGCCAAGGACCACAACAGTATTGAAAAGCAAGATAACTCCAATAGCGATGAAACCAATCCCGCTCAGCACCCGATTCCTGCTGATCCTATACAAGATGTCACCCCCTCTATGTCGGTTACTGCCACCCTTACTCAGTTACAACAAGGCATCCCAACTAACAAATTGATCCTCCGAGATCTCGTACTCTCACCCGGTCACATGAGAGGCCCGAATATATGTGACCTCCAATCCTCATCCACCGACTGTACTAAAGGACATCCCGTCCCAAGGTACTATTTGGTCCCAGATGTCCCCACCGGCGAAAACCTATTCCACCCTGGAAAACCCTATGTTCATTTCCCCAGAGGACATAATTCCACCTTGGATCTGAGCCTAAAGACCATTCCCTCTTAACCTACATACTGACGCAACCACAAACACGATTTTTGAGAGTAACATCTTACCCACCCGAAACCCAAATAGCACCACAAACCACTACCCTGTTGCCTGACTTTCCCCAACATTCTACCCATTTGTCACGCTCTCCCGGAGCGACTCATAAGGGAAATAACTCCAAAGATGGGTCAGCCAGTCCCACGCACATCAAGGGAGATCACTTGATCCCATTTCCAAATATTCCCGAACAAGATGTATCCCCCTCACTGTCGGCACCTGCTACCATGGACCAGCCAAGCTCCTCACCCAGCAATACGATCCCCTGCGATCACACACTCTCATCCGGTCACATGAGAGACCCCAGAACTTGTGATCCCCTACTTTCCGACTCAACTCACCATCTGACTGCAAAACAGGACACCCCGTCCTACAATATTGAGTAGTGGTCACCTATGTTCGTACCGGCTGGAACCCATTCCTACCTGGAAAACCATAATCTCACCACCCAGAAGAACATACTCCCAACCGAGATCACGTCCCATCGACCATCCCCTCCCAAATGAAATGGTGATATTAACGAACAACCAACCGATGAGAGTAACATCTTTCCCACCCAATCACAAATAGCGCATTACATCACTGACCGGTCGCCCGACAATTCCCAACCGTCAATACATTTCTCACACTCGCATAACACACCCATGTAGCTCCCGCTATTGAACCCTTGATTGACCGGCAATCTGGTGCCTCCGTACCCGTATAAGCCCCGTTTCTCTTGAGATTTATGCCTCACTTGGAGTGAATTATTACCTCCATTTATATTCCAATCCATTCTACTGGTCCTAGGCAGGGTTCCCCCAGGTTAAAATCTTTGAAATTCAAGGCCATTCCAGGCTATTTCTCGGCAATTTTCGTGGATTTTCAAGGCCCCCATTTATGAAATTCAAGGCTTTTCAAGGCCGAGGCTGGCAAAGTACCCTAAATTATCAGATAACGACTAGAAACTTTCTCTTATATTTCCCTTTGTTGGTAATTCTAACACTTGACATCATTTCTTGGAAAACTCTTTCTGAAAGCTATCCAAGCAATGATATCACTGATTAGAATTAGTGAGCCTGAGAAAGACATTTTCTTGTGTTTATCCAAGAACTGCAGTGTAATTACCAGGTGGCACAATAGCTATGTCTCTTGTACATGTACCACTATTCTAACTGAATACTTACTGAATGCAAATGAATTGATGTCATCCTTTCTCCCAATGAGTAAACTACATGTTACATGTAAATGACACATTTCGTAACCCACAATGTCTCCGGAAATGTCATTCGAAAAGCAAAATGTAATTCCGTTGTGGGGAAGTGTACCTTCCAACAAGCTTGGATTAAATCAACTGCATACTATAAATGGTTACTGCCTGTTCCAGTTGAACGGTATTCAGCTAAATGCAGTAAGTGTCGAAAAGTTTTTAATGTTTCATACATGGGCAAATCATCCTTAAAATCGCACATGTTAACATTTGAGGTGAATAAGACAATAAACCTTTCATTTGGAAATCCAAACTTGGAATCCACCGTGATGGCGACTGCCCGTGCCAGGACTTTAAGATGATGTTGTGGCAAATTCATTGGACATGCATGCTTCGGAAATACTCAAATAGTTCAACTGAACAATCATCCATTTGTAATATTTTCAATATGAATAAATTATCCACGCATGTGCGCTCAGCATTCGAACAGGCAGAATTTGCAATAAATCTTCCCATTGGCTTAAATATACACCATTGTGCTCGCCCACATCAATAGCAACCATTCACAATGCTTGATTCAAAGGATTTCAGTGTCACATCACTGCAAAGTTCTATCAATAATGCATGCATTGGAACTGCCGTAAATACTCCAAAATATGACCGGATTAATAAACACGCAATTACAAGTGCTGTAAATGCTGTAAAATATGTTCGGATTAAATTACGTGTCGCAAAATTCTCCGATTTTCCAGGATTTTCAAAGCTCCCATCGGAAATTCCAGGCTTTCAAGGTCTTGAATGACCTTTTGACGAATTCCAGGCTTTTCCAGGTTTTCAAGGCCCCGCGGGAACCCTGCTAGGGATACTTCATACCAAATAACAGTTCTCTGTTCTATGTGGTTTGGGAAATATGGGCTTTTGAATTTTTTTGTTGCCACAGGGCTGTGAAAATTTGTTTTCGTGCATCAATCAATTACTTAGGACCCACTTAAACTACATGACAAATTTGGTAAATAGAAATTTTGGGCACAGCCTCAAATGGATATGCCACAACAGAGAGCCCAAATATTGACCTACCAACTTCCCTTGAACAAACTTTAATCTTCAACACCAAAGGATGTTCCATACCAAATATCAAAGCATTCTCTCTGGTGGTTCGTGAGAAGGTTTTAAAGATTTTTAAGCTTTTTGGGCATTAACCAGAGCCCGATGATGGCAGTTGCTTCATTTGGACAAAATAGAAAGGGTATACTCCATAGATGGTCTGTGCAATATATGTTTGAATTTGGCCTAGCGGTTGTGAAGAAGTAGTCAAGTTAGCAAAAGTTAATGAACGACAGATGCCAGACGCCAAGTGATGGTAACAGCTCCCACTGACTTGCAGTCAGGTGAGCTAACAAAGACATAATGTCACATGTGGGGAGGTGATTTGGATGTATTTTCTTTGTTTTACTGCAGGGACATGACTCATTTGAAAACCTTTCCCATAAACAATCTTCATTCCAAATTTCATTGAAATCTGATAACCCCAACTGGAAATATAAGGCGGACAGACAAAAAATTGGCTATTTTACAAGGCAAACAGCAAATATGACGCCGGACGCCAAGTGATGGCAATAGCTCCCACGGACTTGCAGTCAGGTGAGCTAACAACATCTAGGCAGAAAGCAGAAGTAATATGTTTCATAATTTTTTACTGCCACCCAGTGCTACCATACTGACCTGCACACATCTACAATCTCAACCTCATCCAAGAATGAAAGTGTCAATGACACTGTAGCTCAACTTGTTTAAGACATGTACATGTATAGTATGTGACAGAGCAATGACAAACATCTAGGTAATGACCTGATAACAAAGGTACATGTAAAGTATTGTAATGGTCTGTACATAAATGCTGACCGTAGCCTGTAATAAATATATAGCTGAAGTATTGTAAAAGTGGGGTGACAGTTAGATGCTAAACTAGAAAAGAAATCTTTTGAGTCCCCGAGTGGGCCTGACTGAAGCCCAAAATATTTGTTCTCATAGCACAGTGATAACAAAGGCCCCAAAAACACTTGTTCTCGTCCCAAGGTGATAACAAAGGTTCCCAAGAAGTTTCGTGAAGATCGGTTCATAAATACTGACTCCAGCCCAAGCTGTATTGACATGTGCACTTACTGTGTATAAGTAGCACTGAATAAATCAAAGTTCATCTAATCTGCATAATTTTTGCATGAGAAAAAACCCTGTATTATATGTGATGTATTCCAAGTTACTCAACATTCATACAAAAATTTATTCAAATCAGAACTTTCATACAGAAGTTCTGTACAAAAAACTGATTGCACTAACTAAAGTACAAAATGGCTGCTGGTGGCAATCTTGAATTTCGGACCGCACCCAAAACCACTCGTTCTCGTTCCACGGTGATAATAAAGGTACCCAAGAAGTTTCGTAAAGATCGGTTCATAAATATGGTCTGTAGCCCGAGCTGTATTGGCATTTGCAGTTACAGTGCTGAAAGTAACATTAAATAGATCAAAGTTAGTCTAATTGGCATAATTTATACACGAGAAAAATACCCATATTATATGTGAGGTATCCCAGGGTACTAAACATTCACACAAAAAATTATTCAAATCAGCGCTTTCATATGGAAGCTCTGCGCAAAAATCTGATTGCACCTAATTTAGTACAAAATGGCTGCCAGAGGCCATCTTGAATTTCAGACCAGACCCAAAAACACTCGTTCTCGTCCCACGGTGATAACAAAGGTACCCAAGAAGTTTCGTAAAGATCGGTTCATAAATACGGCCCCTAGCCCGAGCCGTATTGGCATTTGCACTTACAGTGCTGAAAGTAACACTAAATAAATCGAAGTTAGTCTAATTGGCATAATTTACGCACGAGAAAAAAACATGTATTATAAGTGATATATCCTATGGTACTAAACATTCACACAAAAAATTATTCAAATCAGAGCTTTCATATAGAAGTTCTACGCAAAAAATCTGATTGCACCTAATTTTGTACAAAATGGCTGCCAGCGGCCATCTTGAATTTCGGACCGGACCCAAAAACACTCGTCGCGATAGAGGGACGTCAAGCCATGACAATACCTCAAATTTGGCTTCGCAAAAGTTGAGCAAAAAATGCAGAACTCCCAAATTAAACCGTCCTGTAGGCCAACAGTTACTCAACAGTGAATTTCCCAGTCATGGTTTAAATTCACTGATGCATTGGTAGCAAATTTCCACTCCCCAGGCAAAATTTTTACTAATACCTCAATCAGCATGCCAGGTAACAAGGAAATTCAAATGTAAAACATATGTCGGTTACTGTTATTTTCAGCAGTGCAAAATTTATTTATTTATTGGTGTTTAAGGTCACATATTTTTGCACAATGGCTAATCATGACCAACATAAGTATCAACTCAAGACAAGGGGTGAGCATTAATAAGCCATGTTGCCCATTTAGAGAGGGTTTGCACCTCCCAAGCATTGGTGACTAAGTCTTATTTTACTAGTAAAACAGAGCCTGTTTACTACAGAGAACAGGCCCTGCTTCACTTCCCGGGGTTGTAAAAAGCTAAAAAACTCGAACGAAATGTTGATGTGAGGTGGTTGTTTTGTGGTGAATAAACATTTGAAGAAATATGCTAAAGAGCATTTTATCTAATTAAATATGTTTAGTGGGGATAATGCACGTTGAAAATGTTCATTGAACAGAAAATGCCGAAGAATGGTTCTTGCCTTATTTGTATGTTAAAAACGAAAATGTTAATTCTCGTCTGAACACATGCTCTGTACATGTACTAAACATGAGGCATCTTCTGACCACCCAAGTTCGGACCTGCAGTAGAAACCAAGTTCATTTAAAATTCACCATTCCAAGAGAATTATTTATTGTTGTTTATGGTCACAAACTTCTGCACAATGGCTAATCATGACCACAACATGGAGATAAAGTCAAGGTCAGTCAATCGTTTATACCCCATGTTGCCTATTTTAGAGGACTCGACCCCAAGCATTAGTGACTGGGTCCTATTTTACCAGTGAAACAGAGCTTGTTTACCACAGTAAACAAGCACTGCTTCACTTCCCGGGGTTCCCACGGGGGCCATTCCAAGAGAAACCTTAGGGGAGTACATACACACGTGATTTAAATAAACGCATATCCTTGATGGGATCCTTTGGAAGCAAAGAGTGCTGGTCTACTGATGTAGATATTTATCTACTGCACCAAACAGATTGCGGGGGGGGGGGGGGGCACACTGGACCTTACTCCACAGGCTTGTTGGCGAGAGATGTGATATTTTTTTTCTCTGTAAACGTAGTCTCCCATTTGTATTCGATTAACTTAGGCTGTTAAAGAGTTTATTTTACCCTTTGCAGCTTTGCCCGACATCATCTTCCAAACCTGCATGGGGCTTAGCTTATTACGGGAATGTTTGAATAGGCTTTATGTGGCCGACATATTTTTTGTTTTATTTGGTTGCTTCTTTTTGTTTCTTGGGTGTGGGGTGGGGGTACACAATAATTCATAGGCCCTACTGCAGAATTTCCAGATTTTCTTTTTCTCTTTTTTTTTGGGGGGGGGGGGGGGAGGGGGGGGGGGGGAAACCTTGCTCTTACGCGTCCAGAAATGAAAGCCTTCTTTGATGGGAAATGTGAATCGAATTTGATTCATATTAGCTGCCGAAGACTTTATTTTACCCTTTGCCTGACATCATCAAACCTGCATGGAGCTTATAGGAATGTTGAAATAGAACTTACATTACAGGGCCGCATAATTTCATTTTATTTGGTTCTTTCTTTCTTTTTCTTTGGGGTTGGGTTGGGGGGTATACAAAAATGAAATGAAAGTGTCAATGACACTGTAGCTCAACTTGTCAAGACATGTACATGTATAGTATGTGACACAGCAATGACAAACATCTAGGTAATGACCTGATAACAAAGGTACATATAAAGTATTGTAACAGCCTGTACATAAATACTGACCGTAGTCTGTAACAAATGTATAGGTAAAGTTTTGTAAAGGTGGGTGACAGTCAGATGCTAAGCTAGAAAAGAAATCTTTGAGCCCCAAAGTGGGTCTGACTGAACCCCAAAATATTTGTTCTCATAGCACAGTGATAACAAAGGCACCCCAAAACACACTCATTCCTGTCCCAAGGTGAAAACAAAGGTACCCAAGAAGTTTCGTGAAGATCAGTTCATAAATACAAGCTGTATAGAAGTTGTGACAAAAAACTGATTGGACCGAATTTCGGTACAAAATGGCCACTGGCAGCCATCTTGAATTTTGGACCGCACTCAGAAACACTCATTTCCGTCCCAAAGTGATAACAAAGGTACCCAAGAAGTTTCGTGTGGATGGGTTGATAAATACAGGCTTCTAGCCCAAGCCGTATTGACATGTGCACTTACAGTGTATAAGTAGCACTAAATAAATCAAAATTCATCTAATTTGCATAATTTCTGCACGAGAAAAAAACCCGTACTGTATGTGATGTATTCCATTTTACTAAACATTCATACAAAAATTTATTCAAATCAGAACTTTCATACAGAAGTTCTGTACAAAAGACTGATTGCACTAATTTTGGTACAAAATGGCTGCTGGTGGCCATGTTGAATTTCGGACCACACCCAAAAACACCAGTTCTCATCCCACGGTGATAACAAAGGTACCCAAGACGTTTCATAAAGATCGGTTCATAAATACGGCCTCTCGTCTGAGGCGTATTGAAGTTGTGTACAAATGAAAGTGTCAATGACACTGTAGCTCAACTTGTCAAGACAAAGACATGTACATGTATAGTATGTGACACAGCAATGACAAACATCTAGGTAATGACCTGATAACAAAGGTACATATAAAGTATTGTAACGGTCTGTACATAAATACTGAGCGTTGCCTGTAACAAATGTATAGGTAAAGTATTGTAAAGGTGGGTGACAGTCAGATGCTAAACTAGAAAAAATCTTTGAGTCCCAGAGTGGGTCTGACTGAACCCCAAAATATTTGTTCTCATAGAACAGTGATAACAAAGGCACCCCAAAACACACTCATTCCTGTCCCAAGGTGAAAACAAAGGTACCCAAGGAGTTTCGTGAAGATCAGTTCACAAATATGAGCTGTGTAGAGTTGTGACAAAAAACTGATTGGACCTAATTTCGGTACAAAATGGCTACTGGCAGCCATCTTGAATTTCGGACCACACCCAAAAACACTCGTTCTCATCCCACGGTAATAACAAAGGTACCCAAGAAGTTTCGTAAAGATCGGTTCATAAATACGGCATCTAGCCTGAGCTGTATAGAAGTTGTGTACAAAAAACTGATTAGACCTAATTTCGATACAAAATGGCCACTGGCAGCCATCTTGAATTTTGGACCGCACCCAGAAACACTCGTTCTCGTCCCAAGGTGATAACAAAGGTACCCAAGATGTTTCGTGAAGATCGGTTCATAAATACAGACTCTAGCCCAAGCCGTATTGACATGTGTACTTACTGTGTGTAAGTCGCACTGAAAAAATCAAAGTTCATCTAATTTGCATAATTTCTGCAGAAGAAAAAAACCCGTATTATATGTGATGTATCCCATGGTACTAAACATTCACACAAAAAAATATTCAAATCAGCGCTTTCATATGGAAGTTCTGTGCAAAAATCTGATTGCACCAAATTTCGTACAAAATGGCTGCCATCGGCCATATTCAATTTCGGACCAGACCCCAAAACACTCGTTCTCGTCCCACGGTGATAACAAAGGTACCCAAGAAGTTTCGTAAAGATCGGTTCATAAATACGGCCTCTAGCCCGAGCCGTATTGGCATTTGCACTTACAGTGCTCAAAGTAATACCAAAAAACATCAAAGTTAGTCTAATTTGCATAATTTACGCACGAGAAAAAAACCTGTATTATATGTGATGTATCCCATGGTACTAAACATTCATACAAAAAATTACTCAAATCAGAGCTTTCATATGGAAGTTCTGTACAAAAAACAGATTTCTGCATCGTCGGTACAAAATGGCAGCTGGCAGCCATCTTGAATTTCGGACCGCACCCAAAAACACTTGTTCTTGTCCCACAGTCATAACAAAGGTACCCAAGAAGTTTCGTAAAGATCGGTTCATAAATACGACCTCTAGCCCGAGCCGTATCCAATTGTTGACGGACAGACGGACGACGGGCCATGGCATAAGCTCAAATTTGGCTTTGCCAAAGTTGAGCTAAAAACTGACTAGACCTAATTTCAGTACAAAATGGCCACTGGCAGCCATCTTGAATTTTGGACCGCACTCAGAAACACTCGTTCTCGTCCCAAGGTGATAGCAGAGGTACCCAAGAAGTTACGTGAAGATCGGTTGATAAATACAGCCTCTAGCCCGCGCCGTATTGACATGTGTACTTACTGTGTGTAAGTAGCACTGAAAAATTCAAAGTTCATCTAATTTGCATAATTTCTGCACGAGAAAAAAACCTGTATTATATGTGATGTATCCCATGGTACTAAACATTCACACAAAAAAATTATTCAAATCAGAGCTTTCATGTGGAAGTTCTGCACAAAAATCTGATCGCCCCTAATTTTGAACAAAATGGCTGCCAGCGTCCATCTTGAATTTCGGACCGCACCCCAAAACACTCGTTCTCGTCCCACGGTGATACCAAAGGTACTCAAGAAGTTTTGTAAAGATGGGTTCATAAATGCGGCCTCTAGCCCGAGCCGTATTAGCATTTGCACTGACAGTGCTGAAAGTAACACTAAATACATCAGTTAGTCTAATTTGCATAATTTACGTACGAGAAAAAAACCCATATTATATGTGATGTATCCCATGGTACTAAACATTCATACAAAAAATTATACAAATCAGCGCTTTCATATGGAAGTTCTGTGCAAAAAACAGATTTCTGCATCGTCGGTACAAATTGGCGGCTGGCAGCCATCTTGAATTTCTGACCGGACCCAAAAATACTCGTTCTCGTCCCACGGTCATAACAAAGGTACCCAAGAAGTTTCGTAAAGATCGGTTCATAAATACGGCCTCTAGCCCGAGCCGTATTGAATTGTTGACGGACAGACGACTGGCCATGGCATAGGCTCAAATTTGGCTTCGCCAAAGTTGAGCTAAAAATTTATAGTAACTTATATATTTTTTATACTTACCAATGACCCAGACTTAGCTGGTGCTAACCCCAAAATATCTAGGGCCAAACACAAATTTTGCCCCCCCAATCCCCAAAATTTACATGCAAAATCAAAAATTAGAAGTCCAATCTGGCCCTCCATACATTTTACTCTCTGCGCATGCGCAGACGCCAGGAAGTCACCGAATCTGGCGCCAATAAATCATTCTTTGTAGAAAAAAAGATTATAATAATTCAGCGGAGAGGTATGAGTGCCCAGTACTGCCCACTCATGGGAGGGCCATTCCCATCTAGGTCATTGTTAAGTATAAAAAATATATAAATTACTATAAATTTTTTCATATTTTTATACTGTAACCAATGACCCAGACTTAGCTGAATCGTAAAAAGGCGGAGGGCCTAGAACTTCCGAAATAGTAGATCAACATAGATCAAGTCCTTCAATCCACGATGAAGAAATTAGAATTTACATGTATGTCTCTTAATACCATAATAGAAGAGACATATCCTAATATGGATCCCAATTATGTAAATCCTAAATCTAAGCATAAAATAATGTTAGTTAGGATGTAACAAATAAACCAGAGGAGGGGGGGGGGGGGGGGGGAATTCGAATATATGTTGAAACCTCCTCACCCACATTACTTAATCATTGCTGGTGCAGACAGCAATAATATAGTGACCATAAAGCTCTTTCACGTCTGAAATACTCCGTAATGCCACTGAGAGCGGAGAATGACGTGAAGAATAAAACTTCCCTTAAAGAAGAAAACCCTCTCATGGGGAAGCTTCTGGCAAATGCTCAATAGCAGACCCCATAACCTCAATGAAATGAATAGAAACAAATGAATTGAAGGATACACATATCCTATCATTCATTCCCATGAAAACGGCTGAGCGTCAAATGTATGCGCTCAAAAGCCTTATACTAGCGACACAAATAATGGAAACTATTATTCCCATGCGCCGAAAACTTAATTATCCTGAAGAGATCCCACATAAGATCAGATCCCACATAAGATCATGTAATAGCCATACAGTTAGAATAAGCGCAAGATGTAGCCAGCACTTACTTATGCGCTGAGATCTTAAGCACTGACTGCTAATTGGAAGATAAAACAAGTGTTTGACCACCGAGGTGGTATTAGTCCCCTACGGCGCTTTTGTGACATAAGGTGTTTTTGTAACAGAAGACACTAGAGTATATAAGCATCTTGGATTTTGAAAAAAAAATATTGAGCGTGCATAATCCCCTCACAACCTTTATCCATGTACCATATATGAAAGGCGTAGCTTGAACCATGTTGGAGGGAGGGGTGGTAACATAAAATAGAGAAAAAAGCTTAAAAAACACAACAAAAATGGCCGCCATTCTGCCATCTTGGATTTTGAAAAATAAATATTGACTGTGCATCATCCCCTCAGAACCATTTATCCATGTACAAAATATGAAAGGTGTAGTTTGAAGCATATTAGAGGGAGAGGTGGTAACATAAAAACAGACAGACAGACAGACAGACAGACAGAGACGTTAGATTTTGAAAAAAAAATATTGAGCGTGCATAATCCCCTTACAACCCCTTTATCCATGTACCATATATAAAAAGTGCAGCTTGAACCATGTTGGAGGGAGCAGTGGTAACATAAAATAGAGAAAAAGGCTTAAAAAACACAACAAAAATGGCCGCCATGCCGCCATCTTGGATTTTGAAAAAAAAATATTGAACGTGCATCATCCCCTCCCAACCCTCTATAAATGTGCCAAATATGCAAAGTGTAGCTTGAACCATGTTGGTGGATGGGGTGGTAACATGAAAATAGAGAAAAAAAGCTTAAAAAACACAACAAAAATGGCCGCCATTCTGCCATCTTTTTGAAAAAAAAATTTTGAGCGTGCATCATCCCTCAGAACCATTTATCCATGTACCAAATATGAAAGGTGTAGCTTAAAGCATGTTGGAGGGAGAGGTGGTAACACAAGAGGCCCCAAGGGGCCTGAGGGCGCTCACCTGACATGGTAGCCTAAATATCAACCCAGAGAATTGATTTCAACAAGTTGCATCTGCTCCTCCTAAGAAAAGCTTATACCAAATATCCAAAGATTCTGACCAGTGGATCTAAAAAAAAAAGAAGATTTTTAAAGAATATTCCTCATATTGAACTAAGTTATAATTCGGGCTCCCACAGGGAGCCCATATATGAACCCAGGGACTTGGCTTTAACAAACTTGAATCTCACCCCCCTAAGGATGCTGCACACCAAATATCAAAACATTCCGACCTCTGGATCTGAAGAAAATTTTTAAAGAAAATTCCTCATTTTGAACTAAGTTACAATTCAAGCTCCCACAGTGAGTCCAAATATGGAACTAGGGACATGGCTTGAACAAACTTGAATCTCACCCCCCTAAGGATGCTGCATATCAAAACATTCCAACTGCTGGATCTGAAGAAGATTTTTAAAGAAAATTCCTCATTTTAAACTAAGTTATAATTCGGGCTACCATAGTGAGCCCAAATATGAACCAAGGGACTTGGCTTGAACAAACTTGAATTTCACCCCCCTAAGCATGGTGCATACCCAATATCAAAAGATTCTGCCTGCTGGATCTTGTGAAGAAGATTTTCAAAGAAATTTGCCTGAAATGCACTAAGTTCGAATTCGAGCTTCTATACTGAGCCCAAATATAAACCCAGGTGGCCGATTTGAACAAACTTGAATCAGATCCACCCCACAATGTTGCATACCAAATATCCAAAGATTCTGCCTGCTGGATCTGGAGAAGAAGATTTTTTAAGAAATTTGCCTGAAATGCATCAAGTTCGAATTCGGGCTCCTATAGTGAGCCCAAATATGAATCAAAGGGGCCGATTTGAACAAACTTGAATCAGATCCACCCCACAATGTTGCATGCCAAATATCAAAAGATTCTGCCTGCTCGATCTGGAGAAGAAGATTTTTTAAAAAATTTGCCTGAAATGCACTAAGTTCGAATTCGGGCTTCTATAGCAGGGCTCGCCTTGAGTAAAATGGTCGGGGGCCTAAAAAAAAGTGCCCCACATATTGAGGTCGGGGCCTTTTCGGGGCTGATTTTCCATTTTGTCCATTATTGTTAGTGCTTTTTTGTGGAAAATGTCGGGGCTTGAAAAAAAGCCCCCAGCAAGTGCTCCTCGGGGCTGATCTCGGGTCCTGGGCTGATCAGCCCCGACTCAAGGCAAGCCCTGCTATAGTGAGCCCAAATATGAATCCAGGGAGCCGATTTGAACAAACTTGAATCAGATCCACCCCACAATGTTGCATACCAAATATCAAAAGATTCTGCCTGCTGGATCTGGAGAAGAAGATTTTTTAAGAAATTTGCCTGAAATGCATTAAGTTCAAAATCGGGCTCCTATACTGAGCCCAAATATGAACCCAGGGGACCAATTTGAACAAACTTGAATCAGATCCACCCTACAATGTTGCATACCAAATATCAAAAGATTCTGCCTGCTGGATCTGGAGAAGATGATTTTTTAATCTTTTTCCCATTGCCTACAGTGTTAAAAAGTGCTGATTCAGCACTTTTTCAAAGTCCTGAAAAAAGTACCTTGTGATCAAACCGATAGGGATTTTTTTCAACCATTCTATTCTACTGGATAAAAGTAAGCTTTATATAAAATAAGAATTCTCTGTGCCATGCAGTTTTGGAGATATGACAGTTTTAAGGTTTTTCCTATTTTTAGCTCCCGAGGTTCCCACGGGACAATGAGAAAATTTTTTTTTGCATCAATCAACTACTTATGACCCATTATCATCTCATATCAAATTTGGTTCAAATCGACCTCACGATTCTGAAAATAGAAATTTTAGGCGTGGCCAAAATTTTTGCCCCTCCCATAACGAAGGCAAATAATGCCCGACAAACTTTTCTTGAACAAACTTGATTCTAAACCTCAAAAGGACTCTGTATACCACATATCAAGTCTCTGCTACTGATGGTTCATTAGAAGAAGATTTTCAAAAAATTTGGCCATTTTTTCCCCACATCTCTGCTCAATATGAGCCGAAACCTATTTTGAATAAAAATCAAAATGCCCCTATATATCCACTACTTACATGAAATTTAATTAAAATGTGGCCAGTGGTTTAGAAGAAAGAGGCTCAAACACCACCTTCACGCAGGACGACAGATGGACGACGGACGAAGAGTGATAAGAAAAGCTCACCCTGACTTTCAGTCAGGTGAGATAATAAAACAGACAGACAGACAGACGGACGGATGGATGGACGGACGGATGGATGGACGGACGGACAGACAGACGGACGGAGTGCAATCCTATAGTCCCCTTACGGTTCCCGTAGGGGACTAATAACCCAAGCAGTACAAATAGCTGACTTATTTAACAATAGAATGAACATAAAAAGTCCCTTCTATTGGAAAAAAATAATGACAAAAGAAGCATTACTTCTCTTCTGATAAACTCTGGTCTGTGTCTATAAATACATGAACGGAAAAAAATTCAATGATGTAACGTAAACAATGAGACATCATTGAATATGTGATTTCTAATAACCGAGGGTCCCAAGATCCCTGCATAAAGAGACTCTCGGACTCAGGATTGTAATGCAATATATGAACTCATGTCCAAAATAATTGAGAAAACCGTGATATATGCCCAAACTTGACCTTATGTTAACCCTTTACCTAACGTGAAAAGCAGACGACACTTGCAAAAAAAATTCTTGAATAACTAAATTTTTTCATTTTTTGTCTCAAAAACATAGGTTATGACCCCTCGTTGGAACGAGCTCAACGAGCTCGTTCCAACGAGGGGTCATAACCTATGTTTTTGAGACAAAAAATGAAAATATTTTGAAAATTAATTGGCGATTTTTGAGAATAGCGCTGGCCGGTTTTGGCCGTTACGTTGGGTAAAGGGTTAAAAGATTCTCTAAAACAAAACAGGTCTAGAGGGAAAAACGTCTACCACTCCAGTTAATAACTGGAGTAGACATGTGTGTAAGTGACCTATCGAAATAACATTCCAAGCCGCTCCACACAACTACACCTGGCGCATAAAACTTTCACTGTTAATGCGTCAGATAACAGATAAAAGCGAGCCAAACAGCTGGTTAATTCGCTCTGTGAAACAACAATTGAACCAGCCAAATGAATAGTGGGATATGTGTATCCTATTATAAATCCCATGAGACATTATCTAGTTCACAAAACAAGTGATCTAAAGAACTATACTCGCTACAATTGCCGAACGTTCGCTTTTCGACTGAAAGATAATCATAAATAACCTAATTATCCACTTCCAATCAAAATCGGTCGGACCGAGCTCTATAAGAGCCTCAAACCACCGGCTCAGGGGAGTCTGATCAGTAACTCAGACAAACGAGAAACCCCTATCCAAGTGGCTGTATAGACAATCCTAAAGAAATATATATAGGAGAGATACCTATACCTTCGCTATGAGCCCTTATAGGCGAATTGAGTCTAGGACAAACTCTCCTACTCTTTCTGTTGGTGTGGTTGACTAGACCCCAACTTGAGTCGAGCATAGATGCTTTCTTGTAGATAATCCTACAATAATGAAAGCTTACTATCAAAGACTTAGGTATACCTATACCTTTGCTATGAGTCCTTTTAGACGATCTGAGTCTAGGACAACCTCTCGTACTCTTTCTGCTGGTGTTGGTCCATTAGACCCCAACTTAAAGAGTCGAGAATTGATTCTTCTTACCATAAAAGACTACAGTTAGAAGACTAAAGCGACCTATAGCAAGTTTTCCACCTAGTCAAATGCAAAGATGAAGACACAAGGCTTCGTTGCATCAGAATAACTCCCACTTAACATTAGTTAAGACTGAGATATATATACTAGGTCTGGAAAGAATTTTAAAAAGTACAAATGACCACAAAATTCCTTTCCATATAGACGATGCGTCACAGTACTTAAAATTGAAGTACATAAGACCAGGAGACTAAATTCGCTCTGACAAAGAAATTATCTTCTGAATTGTGTCCGAGCGAACAGCTAAATGATGAAGGTAAGGCTAAAACTAGGATCTTAGCTAGCTCTATATATAGTATAATGCGACGACAGAAGCACACTCCCTGACGGCGTCATGAAACCACACCATGTTCTTGTTCCTCTGTAAATAGAAACTAAAAAACTATAGTGACATTTTGACGAGAGGTCCAGCTGAGTCCCCTCGCCGCGATAGGACCGATAGTGTCCACTCGCCTAACACAAACCATGACACCCGTCTTTCAGATTATCAAATCTGACACATGGAGTAGAATTTGTGGTAGTACATCAACTAAACTCATTACAACGACCAAGTAAATAAAGGAAAGGCTTCCCCTATTTGCCATACTATTAGATAAATAAAATTTCCTAAATACTAATATATGTCATTGTACCACCACCAAATCTACATATAATATAAAATTAAAATATAATCAATGAAATAAATATATCCAAAAGAAAAACTCTTTCAAAAATAAAATAAAAATTTTTGAAAAAATTTTTGAAAAAATTTTTCTAATATAAGAGCCCAAGTTCCCAAAGGGAATGATGAGCCCAAAAAGCCTAAGTAAAGACAAAATTATAAAATCTGTGTAAAATTAACTACCACACTATCAGAATATTCAATGTTACCTACAACTGTTGTTCCTAAACAAAAATAGGAAACTACCTACAGTAATGTAATGTAAACAAAACACCGGAATCAAGACCCCAGGCAACACAGCCCGAAGTCATTAACATAAAAAAGACTATCCGATGTAAAGCAAGATTTTCCTCAGAAGAAAAAACGATACAATGGATGTATGACCAAAATGCCCAAACACCCTAAGGATGAGGACGCAACCCTGGGGATGTACAGAATAATCTTCTGTATAATACGTTAAACTCCCAAAAAATTTTATAAAATTTTTTTATTAAAACAAGCCAAAAAGCTTGGGAGCATAACTGGGGGAATCAAGGGAAGGAATACTAAATAAACAGTGGATAGATCATAATCAATCAGTGATAATGTAAGGCTCATGTCCCTAAATTAGGGAACATGAACTAATTTTAATAAATATTATAAAATTACAGCCCTGAACGTTTCAAACCACCGTTTCTTCCTTCCTTCATCCAGTTCTGTCCTTGGATCCACCAATTTAACCATTGATTTGTGTCTGGCATCATTATTAATTGAGATTTAAAAGCACAAATGTCAGTTTATTGTTATCTGACAAGGGCCAAACAAAGAATGATTTATTGGCGCCAGATGCAGTGACTTCCTGGCGTCTGCACATGCGCGGAGGGTAAAATGTATGGAGGGCCAGATAAGACTTCTAATTTTCGGTTTTGCATGCAAATTTTGGGGATCGGAGGGCAAAATTTGTGTTTGACCCTAGATAGTTTTGGGTTAGCACCAGCTAAGTCTGGGTCATTAGTTACAGTATAAAAATATTGTGCTATATCAGGGGCATAATAAGCTAGGATTTCCTATGGATGGGAGGATAATTTGTGGGGAGGGGGTGCCACAGGCATATCCGATGGTCGTAGGCCTGAGGTGGGGGTGGGTATGGCCCTCCCATTGGTGGGGGTTTTCGTGGCCCTTATTTGTTTCACATATATATATATATATCTGAAAAAAATTTTTTAAAATATTTTATGAGGGCATTTTGTCTGAGGACATTATGTCCTAAGAGCATTTTCACTGATAGCATTATGTCCGAGGTATTTTATCCTACAACAATTTTTATAACACAGGAAGGGGGAATCTGTAAAAGGTTAAATTATGGTAGTGAAGATTTTCCAGACGACATCTATTTTCAGAAAAGATTATTATCAGCTCTTGGATGTTCATCACTTGTAAAATGATGAAAGAAATATTTGTTTGTGACCAGTTTTATGACTTGACCGCTTTGTTATTCTTTGATTGTTTGTTGTTACAGAAATAAACTCATAATTAATGTTGATCAGTTTTTGTGCACTCTGTTACACTGTTATCCACTACCCATTAAGCTACCACCAACAGTAGGTGTTAAAACAGATGTTAGGTTTGATAAATTGATGCATTCGCAGAAAAACAGCTTCAGTGCAAAATGTTCTTGGCTGGACCTGTGGCATATAGCCGTGGGTGGGAGGGGGACTGGGAGCTAGACAACACCATGAAAGACACCACAATGGCCCAACCCAGTATTAAAATTATACATAGATCTTCTGTGTCCAAACAATGGCGTTTGACCATCAATGAAACGAGCATGTCGTAAACTCTGTTTTGGAAGCAAAAATGATAATCACACCAGTATTTTTTTTTGTCTCTTACTCGGGTTAGTTAAATGATTAGTGGGTTATCATGTATAAAAATATAAAAAAAAAATATGGCAGGACCCATTAAATACAACTTTTGCTCCCATTAGAGAAACAGCCCCTCCCCCCCCCCCCCCCTCACTAGCTTGTCATACCTAAACATCATTCTGCAGATTAAATACTCCTATTATCGACACATTTTTGACACGTTTTTTATTCAAACATGTATCTTTGCCATATTTGTGGCTTATAGAAAGAAATCAATTCGTGGAATTTTACAAGTACATTTTTGAAAGTTAACTCATGTGTTGTGATTTTTTTTTCTCAACAAGTAAGTAGTTACATGTTACGGGTATTTCCAGTGTGCCATATATAATAACCATTTCGGGTTTGGCACCCCATCTTTAGCATAAGATTTCACAGGTGTTGGATTTGGGGGTCACAATTGGAGCGTACACGTAATGAGTCAGCAGTTGTTCAAAAAGGAACTTGACTCAGAATATGTTTCTGTGGGGCCTTTCTGTAAAGTGTGATATGTGAAGTACAGCTTCAAATAGTATTCTCAAGGAAACAGCTAATTGCATCTCTATATATATCAGAATGATGTTGGTTGAGGAAGTGTCAAGCAGGTGAGATGGTCTAATATTTCATTTAGATACTACTGTCATTTTAGTTGTACATAATAATTACATTACATAATCATTACAATCAGCTGAAAAACCTGTCTCCTTGTTGGGAAGTAAGAACAAAAGAGTGCCAGAAAAAATAAAGAAAAGAGCACTTTGGCTCCTGAATTCGAAGCAATTCCCTACGCGAGTTATTGTTGCTCCCCCCAACATTTTTCCAGTGATCCACACAGCACTTTTTCTTCACAGATCGGATGATACCAACACCTTATTGCCATGACCCAAATAACAAGAGGCCCCAGGGAGCCTGAGGGCGCTCACCTGACATGGTAGTCTAAATATAAAACCAGGGACTTGAATAAGCTGCATACGCCACTCCTAAGAAAAGCATATACCAACTAGATGAAGCGATTGTGCCTACACAATACACAGGATTTTTCCTTCTATTTTCAGTTCCTGCACTTTTTACGTCCCAAAATTGAGATAAACACATAAAAGACAGATTTTTTTTTCCCCAAACAAAATACCCTTCAGCCTAAATTTTTTTCTTCTTAAAACGCATAAAAAACAAAAAAACAAAAATTCCAGATTTTTGGTCCCAAATTTTCTAAGACCCCACCCGGACCCCAAATTTTCAGGGTAAAAAAAAAAAAATTTTTGGTCTTAAAATTGACAGAAACGCATTAAAAAAACAAACCAAAAAAAAAATTCCGGATTTTGGTCCAAAATTTTCTAAGTCCCACCTGGATCCCAAATTTTCAGAGGGTAATTTTTTTTTTTTTTTGTCTTAAAATTGACAGAAATAAATGAAAAACAAAAAAAAAAATTTCCGTCCAAAATTTTCTAAGTCCCACCCAGACCCCAAATTTTCAGGGGAAAAATTTTTTTTTTTTTTTTTTCGACTTAAATTTGACAGAAATGAATAAAAAACAAAAAAAATTTTTTTCGGATTTTGGTCCAAAATTTTCCAAGTCCCACCCGGACCCCAATTTTCAGGGGGAAAAAAAAAAAAATTTTTTTTGACTTAAATTTGGACAGAAATGCATAAAAAACAAAAAAAAAAATTTTTTCGGATTTGGTCCAAAGTCCCACCCGCACCCCAAATTTTCAGGGAAAAAAAAAAAAAAAATTTTTTTTTTGTCTTAAATTTGACAGAAATGCATAAAAAACAAAAAAAAATTTTTTTCGGATTTTGGTCCAAATTTTTCTAAGTCCCACCCAGACCCCAAATTTTCAGGGGGAAAAAAATTTTTTTGTCTTAAAATTGACCAAAATGGAGAAAAAACAAAAAAATTTTTTTTTTACTTAAATTTGGACAGAAATGCATAAAAACAAAAAAATTTTTTTTTCGGATTTTGGTCCAAAATTTTCTAAGTCCCACCCGCACCCCAAATTTTCAGGTAAAAAAAAAAAAAAATTTTTTCTGTCTTAAATTTGACAGAAATGCATAAAAAACAAAAAAAATTTTTTTCGGATTTTGGTCCAAAATTTTCTAAGTCCCACCCGGACCCCAAATTTTCAGGGGAAAAAAAATTTTTTTTTTTTTTTTGACTTAAAATTGACCAAAACGGAGAAAAAACCCAAAAAATTTTTTTCGGGATTTTGGTCCAAAATTTTCTAAGTCCCACCCGCACCCCAAATTTTCAGGGGAAAAAAAAATATTTTTTTTTAATTCGACTTAAATTTGACAGAATGCATAAAAAACAAAAAAAAAATTTTTCGGATTTTGGTCCAAAATTTTCTAAGTCCCACCCGGACCCCAAATTTTCAGGGAAAAAAAAAAAATTGTTTTTGTCTTAAAACTGACCGCCCACCCCGCACCCCAAATTTTCAGGGGAAAAAAATTTTTTTTTTTTTTTTTGTCTTAAAATTGACCGAAACGAAGAAAAAACAAAAAAAATTTTTTCCGATTTTGGTCCAAAATTTTCTAAGTCCCACCCGCACCCCAAATTTTCAGGGGAAAAATTTTTTTTTTCTTTGTCTTAAAATTGACCGAAACGCAGGGGGGGGGGGGGGGGGGGGGGGGGGGGTGGGGTGTCTTCCAAAAAATTCCAGACACAAGGCCTAAAATATTTTTTTCCACCTTTTGACCACCACCCACCCACCCACCCACATGCAAAAAAAATATTTTTTTCCTCTGACCACTTGGACACCCACCCCACCACCTATATTTTTTCAGTGTATCACCACAGTGGGTAATGAAAAATTATTGCACTGAGCTTCCAGTTGTCAATCCTTGCCTTAATCTGAATCCTAATCTACTGTCTAAACTAATTATGGACACATCAACCAGCATCATTTAGATTTCACTAAAGAAAATTGTTATTAACTTCTTTGTTATCAAGCACGCATTTATTTTTACTGGGAAAAATTTCATTGTTATTTTTCGTTGTGAGAAAACTTTCGAGGAACTGATTGATTCTTGAGTTGGAATTGGTGCTGAACCTAATATTACCCAGGATTGTTTCATCCTGATAACCGTTTTTTTTTCACATCTGGTGGTTCTAATACCTGATGACGAAACTTTCTGGTATGTTCTGGTGGTTCTAATACCTGATGACAGAACTTTCAGTTGAGCATTTGTAATTCATGCATTTCAATAATATGCCTATATACACTATGGCGTAGTGTATACTGGCATATTATTGAAGTGCATGAATTACAAATGCTCAACTGAAAGTTCTGGCCTCAATGCTCTCATAATAATTATCATTCATGTGTTAAGTTCCGAGATTGAAGAAACAGTTTAAATTTAGTGAAGAAGTTTTAATTTTAATGACCTGACTACAGGCTAAGTGTCTAGGCTTGAGGTTTCAGCCAATTGTCATTACTCAAAAGATAATAGATAGCGTAGGAAAGCTGAAAATCTGTCACCTAACACTATTGTAAATCTCACTGTCCGTCCTGGTCTGTCTCCGAAAAAATGTCAGCATTGATTTCTGCATATAACAGCATATAATGTAAGAATTAGACTATTTTTGTGAACATCAAATAGAGGATTAAAATAATCTTCTTTTGCTGCATAGTATTATGCTCAGCTACTCATCTATATACTCTGGCTCAGTCAGGGTCAGTTTTCAATTCAAATATTAACTGTAACTTTCGTTTCATGTTTTCACGAGATAGCCACACAAACCCTCTGTGAAAACCCTGGTACTATCACTATGAGCTTGAATTAAGTAAGTGGGGTTTTATATCAAAGATGCACAGTGAGAGTTTTCATTAGTTTCACGTTACAAGAGCTCTACTCAGAGAAACTGGGCATTTAGATTATTTTCCGTAAATTTTTTACATTATTTTAGATGTCCTGCTAAACAAATTGCTACTCATTGTAAAATCCAAATTGTGCCGTGATGATTCAGCTATGAAAATTATGTTAACCATTCCCAAATTAAAATTCATAAATTTCCACTGATTGTTTTTAGTCAAACTGGAGTACACAATTCTTTAATGCATCTAATTTAATTTACAAAAAAGAGAACAAATCCCCTAATCAGCCTAGTGGGGCATTATTCACTAACCCTACCTGACAAACAGGTGCCTATTAGACTACTAAACAACAATATAGCCTTGTTATGTGAAAATAATTTGAAAAAAAACACCAGGAAAAAAATTGCAACTCCAGGAAAAAAGGTGTTTTGGCCCCCATCCGACCACCCACCCACCCTGGCCTTGTGTCCGGAATATTTTGGAAGACACCACCCCCCTGCGAAAAGCAGAAAAAAACGAGAAAAAAAATTTCGGATTTTGGTCCCAAATTTCGAAGTCTAAATATGAACCCAGGGATTGGGATTCAACAAACTTGAATCTCACCCCCAGGAGGCTGCATACCAAATATCAAAACATTCTTATTGCCAGATCTGAAGAAGATTTTTAAAAAATACTCCTCATACTGCACTAATTTAAACATTTGGGCTCCCATAGAGAGCCCAAATATCGACCCAGGCAATTGATTTCAATAAACATGTCAAACAATCTTCCAAAGATGTTATATGTGAAATTTTAAAGCTTTTGGAGCAATGGTTTCAGTGTTAAAAAATGCTGACTCAGCATTTTTTCAAAGTCCCCAAAAAGTACCCCATGATAAAACCGATGGCAATTTTTTTGGATCATTCCATTCTGTTGGTCCTAAGGAAGCTTCACAATAAATAAGAATTCTCAGTGCCGTGTAGTTTTGGAGATATGGGCGTTTTCATTTTTTTCTATTTTTAGCTCCTGTGATTTCCACGGGGCTACGGGGAAAGAAATTTCTGAATAAATTAGGTACTTATGACCCAATAAGCACTCACGTAAAATTTGGTTCAAATCGGCCTCGCGGTTTGGAAAATAGAAATTTGGGGCGGGGCCAAAATTTTTGCCCTTCCTTTAACATCGTCAAATATAGCCCCTCCAACTTCTCTTGAACAAACTTGAGTCTACACCTCAAAAGGAAGCTGCATACCAAATATCAAGTCTATGCTATTGCTGGTTCTTGAGAAGATTTTTTAAGAATTGGAGCATTTTTGCCTAATCCCTCTGCTCAATGTGAGCCGAAACCTAATTTGACAAAAAATCAAAATGCTCTTATATAACCCCTACTCACATGAAATTTCATTAATATGCGGCCAGTGGTTTGGGAGAAAAAGGCCCAAACACCACCTTCACGACGGACGCCGGACGACAGATGACGGACGAAAAGTGATCAGAATAGCTCACCCTGACTTTCAGTCAGGTGAGCTAAAAATGAGGAGAGCATACATACATCTTGGCTAACACTGAGGAGTATACAGCCACCCCCATATTTCCCAAAATGTCAGATGCCTGGCGAATTTCCAGGTTTCCAAGGAACTAGAATTATTGTACAGTATTAAGCCCAATGTCAATTGAGTGTTTTTCATTTAATCGTCTCTTGGCACCTGTAAAGAATACACAAAATGTTTGTTTTTTTTAATTTATTTAATTTATTAATTTTTAAGTAGTGAAGTGTGTATGCGTAAGTTATCCATCTCGGATGTCATTTCAATGAGATATGACCCTAACTTTAGTTACACTGAACTGCGCATGTCAAGAATAATAAGTAAACCTCCTCAGAAGGTGGAAAACTAAGAATAATACAGAATGAGAATAGGCAAAAAAAATCCCAAGCACACTGTGAATATTCGGAATAATATTCTCATTCCAGAATGCCACATGGAAACACTACTCTAAGCATTGTTCAGTTATAAAGTATGCAAAATTTGACGAGAATGCTCGTTTCATTCAGGTGGTGGTTATGCAAATTTAAATCTACGCGAATGGATGACCGGTTAGCCAAAAGTTGCATCTTGAATGATAAAGTCTGAGTCACTTAAATGGTAGAGTGCTACATTTCTTCTCAGCCTCAAGATTTGTTCACACATTTTTGTTTTGTTAGAATTCATAGGAGAGAGCCCAGCACTCTCGCATAAATTGTAACAATCCAAATCGATGGAGATGAAGTAATTATACTTACAAGATAACAAGATAATATGAAGGACATCCACAGAATATGAAGCCTTTAAATTTAGGAACCTGCAGTTCAGAATAAAGCCCATATGTGAGGCTATATATATTTCGATTCCAAGCAATATATGAACACTTGTTAGTGATAAACCAGAGGCTCAAGTGAGCCTACAATGCTCACCTTGCTCAAATTGTCAAAAGAGATGAGTGTATCAGTAAGTGATGAGGAGCAAAAGCAATTTTTTTATTTGCGGTGACACAACCTAAGGCAACTTTTTTGGCCACTCAATTCTGCTGGTCCTAGGAAAGCTTCCTAGCAAGCTCTGTTCTATGAAGTATTAAAAAAACAACAACTGAACAAAATTTTTTTTGTTTTGTTTTCAACTACTGTGGTTCTCGCTAGCCCCACCCCCCCCCCCTCCCCACACACCAACAAAAATTTTTTAGAAAAAACAAGTGACTAGATTTGAACAAAACTTGAATTTGACACCCCTAAAGATGTTTCATACCAAATATGAAGGATTCTACTGGTGGATCTGAAGAAGAAGAATTTTCAGGAAATTTTCTCATATTGCACTAAGTTAAACTTTGGGCTTCAATAAAACGCCCAAATATTAACCCAGTGACCTGATTTGAACAACCTTCAATCTAACCCTCCTAGAGGTGTTGCACACCAAATATCAAAATAATCTGACTGCTGAATCTGAAGGAGATGATTTTAAACGATAATTCCCCATAATGCACTAAGTAAATATTTGGACTCTCTTGGGGAACCCAAATATTAACCCAGAAACGCGATTTGAACAAATTTGAACAAACTTGAACCTTACACTTCTAGAGATGTCACATTCTAAATATGAACGGATTCTCACCAGTTGAAGATTTTTAAAGACATTTCTCATATTGCACTAAGTTAAAATTTGGGCTCCAATAAAGAGCCCAAATATTCATCCAGAGATCCCATTTGAACAAACTTCATTCTAAACCCCCTAGAGATGCTACATACCAAATATCAAAAGAATCTAACTGGTGGATCTGAAGAAGAAGATTTTTAAAGATTATTGCCCATCTTGCACAAAGTTAATATTCAGACTCCCATAGGAAGCCCAAATATTAACCCAGAGACTCGATTTGAACAAATTTGAATCTTAGAACTCTACACATGTCACATACCAAATATGAAAGGATTCTCACTTTCAGGTCTGAATTGAAGATTTTTTAAGAAATTTTCTCATGTTGCACTAAGTTAAAATTTGGGCTCCAATAAAGAGACCAAATATTCATCCAGGGATCCCATTCGAACAAACTTGAATCTAATCCCCCTGGAGATGTTGCATACCAAATATCAAAAGAATCTGACTGGTGGATCTGAAGAAGAATATTTTTAAAGATTATTCCCCATATTGCACCAAGTTAATATTCAGGCTCCCATAGGAAGCCCAAATATTACATCCAGGGTCTCAATTTGAACAATCTTCAATCTGACCCCTGTAGAGATGTTGTATACCAAGTAACAAAAGAATTTGACTTGTGTTGAGCCCAAATGTGAACCGAGGGACTCGATTTGAACACACTTGTATTTGACCGTTCTATGGATGCTGCATACCAAATATCAAAAGATTCTGATCTGTGGTTGTGAAGAAATTTTTTTTTTCAATTTTGGCAAATATGCCGATGCCCCTACAGAACACCCTGACACAACCGATGGCCATTTTTTTTTAATCCATTCTACTGGTCAAAAGGATGCTTCAAACCAAATAACAGTTCTCTGTTCCGTGTAGTTTGGGAAATATGGGCATTTGAATTTTTTTCTATTTTTCGCCCCTGGGGTACCCACTGGGCTACGAAAAAAAAAAATTCCGGGCATCAATCAAATACTTTGGACCCACTTATACTACCTGCCAAATTTGGTTCAAATCGGCCCATAGGTTCTTGAAATAGAAATTTGGGGCAGAGCCCAAAATGGGTATGTGCCCACAGAGAGCCCAAATATTGATCTACCAACTTCCCTTGAAGAAACTTTAATCTTCACAAAGAGTGTTCCATACCATATATCAAAGCAATCTCTCCCGTGGTTCATGAGAAGAAGATTTTCAAAGATTTTTAGGCTTTGGCATCATTGACCAGAGAACGAAGAAGGCAGCCGCTTCATTTGAACAAAATAGAAAGGGTATACTCCAGGGACAGTTTGTGCAATATATGTTTGAATTTGCCTGAATGGCTGTGAAGGAGAAGCCAAGTCTGCAAAAGTTAACAGACGACGGATGCCACGTGATGGCAATAGCTCAAACTGACTTGCAGTCAAGTGAGCTAAAAAGCAGTTTCCTAAGAATTTTTACATAGCCGAGTATTCGGCTAGCCATCTCCAGCCCACATGAACGGTCAGTCAGTTAGAGCCATTTTTCAAATTTTGCACACTGGTTATAAATGCATACCCAAAATCAGTTGATTCTGAATAATTGATCTCAAGTTGCCGGTCGGAAACAAAAGTAGATGGACAGATATATTGACACAGAGATGGAGAAGCTGATAAAGTATTTTTCCCTTAACCCTTAAGGGCCTGGATAAGTGTCTTGAATTCCCATCATTCCACAGTCTCTATATGTTTAATGGCTTAGCATTGACTTCTAGTTAAGTCTTGGCTGCGTTTGTCTACTGTCAGAAGGACCTCCTCATGATGGCATGTTAAAGGCACCTGTTCTGAAGTCAGAAAAGTCAGAAATAGGCCTTTAAGGGTTAAACTTCATGGAGGGGAGGTGGGGGGGGGGGGGGGGGGGCAGAGAAAATTAAGTTGCAGGATAGCTATGATTTGGCCTGTTCTGCTTTTACGAGCCTCTGATTTCTCGGTCAATGCGATTTACAAACATCATTTAAATTAAACTGTTTTCTAGATTTTTGCCTCCAAAACATAGTTATTGACTCTTCATTGGAATAAACTCATCAATATTTGCTTGTACTCAAGATTATCAAGTGTTTTCAAGAAGGGGGGGAAATAAATTATTAAATTCAACAAGAGTTTTCCCCCCTTTTCTAGGGTTCAGTTCACACCTGAAATATGAAGTCCAATGACACCCCTTCATATGACCACTATGATGTGAACTGAGCTAACTTATACTGGATATGTTGAATGTAAAATATAAAAGACATCATTAACAAATCTTTTAGAAAAGAAACTTTCTAGGTTTTTTTGTTTACCAATGTTTGAATGTGGTGGTTCATGCCACTCTTAGATTTGATTTTCACAATTTTGTAACTATGTGCGAACCCTTTACCAAAAATAATGGCCATATCTGGCCAGTGATATGCACAAAAATCCTGGTTCAAATTTCATAATATTTTGTCTCTAAAAATATCTTATAACATCTTATTGGAATATCTATTTATTTATTAGTGTTTAAGGTCACATACTTATGCACAATGGCCAAACGCAACTGTGACAGTTGTACGGGTGGAGGAAGCCAGAGTACCCAGAGAGAACCACCAAGCATCGACAAGCAACTGTCAGCTCCTCAATATTCTAACTCTGTTCAAGCTCCGCTCAAGCAGGGTTACAGAGGTTGAAGACATGTGTACCATCGACGTGCAGTACGCCTTAGTACACGGCGTCATCGTGCCCCCATGTAGGCAACCGGGATAAAGTGCCTTGCCCAAGGACACAATGAGGGTCTTCCAGGATGGGGATCGAACTTGGGACCTCTGGCATAGAAGGCCAACAGTCTACCACTGAGCCACCGCACTCCCTTATTGGAATGAGCTTCTTGAGATTATTCAAGGAGTAATAATGTAATAAGTAAAAAGCCATGTTTTTGAGACAAAAAAAAAATGAAAAATTGTAGTTATTCAAGAAAGTTTTTTTTGCAAATGTGTCCTACCTGGGTTGGGTAAATAGTAAAACATAACAATCTGGACCAGTAAATAGGTGAATTCAAGAATGGGGTTGGGTGGAGTGTTTTTGACTTTTTTGATTGGATTACTTTCGGATTCCTATTGTTAAGCACATTATTTATATGTGGAATCCTTCAAATTTCCAAACATGAATACAAGGGCAAGTTTTGAAGAATTGGTAAACCAACATACAGTCAAAACTCATTAACTCAAAGTATGCATGACCAGCAGTG
Source organism: Pictodentalium vernedei (assembly GCA_031216915.1). Taxonomy (NCBI): domain Eukaryota; kingdom Metazoa; phylum Mollusca; class Scaphopoda; order Dentaliida; family Dentaliidae; genus Pictodentalium; species Pictodentalium vernedei. Next base: position 569,060,401 of record CM062297.1, on the reverse strand, counting down.
TATTTCTGAGTTATCTGGGTGTTTGAGTTACCCAATTTTGGCCATGTTCAAGTGATTAGGTAATTTTGAGTGCGGAAGGGAATCCTGCACAGTGTTTCCATGTGATCCATCTATCCATACAATCTTACTGCAATGTTTCTACACCAAACAATGTACATGGCATGTTTTGTTGTACTTTTTTATCAAATAAATTACAACTGAACCCACTGTTTGTTTATCTTATTTTTTTGGACTGATCAAAATTTGGAATGTAAAAACAGACAAGGAATGCTACCAATAATGAGAATGCAGATCAACATGAATACAATCAAATAATGGATAAAACTAGAGGCTCTACAGAGCCTGTCATCGCTCATCTGGAACTACATATAAAAATGTGATTTACCATAGGCTTTCCATGGTAACTATGAGCTGCATTTGTGGCCATGTTTGCAACATTACATCAACATTACATGATGATCATTGGTAGAAGGTGTCCCAGTCTTCAATGACGTGAAGTTTCAAAACATTTGAATCCACCAAACAGAATCATAGAATATCTCTGGTGGCCATATTTTCCAACCAACAGGAACAAAAAGTGGATCATTTGTAGAGGCCTCTTATAGACCATTCTTGCCAAGTTTTGGGTTCACGTCGGCTCAGTAGTTCCAGAGAGAAGATGAAAATGTGATTTCCCATAGGGGTTTTCTATAGTAACTATAAACCGCAATTGTGGCCATGTTTGCAAAACGATCAACATTAAATGAGGATTGTTGGTAGAGGGTGTCCCAGCCATCAACCATGCAAAATTTCAAAACATTTGGCCCTGTGGTTTGAGAGGAGAAGAGTTTTTAAAAATGACCAATCAGAATCATAGAATGCTGCTGGCGGGCACATTTTTCACCCAACAGGAATAAAATGAGTAACAGTTGTAGAGAACCTTTCATAGACCATACCTGCCAAGTCTGGTTCACATTGGCTCAGTACTTTCAGTGAAGATGATGAAAATGTGATTTTCCTGTAGGGTTTCTATAGTAACTGTAAGCCACAAATGCAGCCATAATTGCAACCTGATGAAGATTAAATGAGGATCATTGGTAGAGGGGAGTTACAGTCATCAGTCACATTAAGTTTTTCAAATCATTTGGCCTTGTAGTTTCAAAGAGGATTTTCTTGAAAATGCACACATGTATATGAATTCTGTTTCAACAAAAAAAATCAGTAAAAAAGGGTCAAAATATTTTGAAAATTAATTTTTTCAGACAGTATTCTCTTTCAAAATAGCTTTGGGATAGGTAAAGGGTTACAGGAAACACATTTTCTCCAATTTTTTTCAGATCTCAAAAGATAAATACAATTACTGTCATCTGAGCTGACATGATGTGAACAGAATGTAAACAAGCTTCTATTCTTATCACATAAGTCACTGTTGTGTTTCTGATAAGTGAGAGAGAATAGATAATTACTTTACAGTTGAAGTTGTTTTACAGTACAAGTCAAAATAAGTTAGGTTAATCCTATAAACTATGTATCTTTCTCTTCCTACACTGATAAGACCAGGAGCTGACACCATTTTTTGAAAAGCTCTCACTGATAGCTTTCCAGAAAATGTCAGATTCTGATCTTGTCAGGGCAGGAGCAGCAGTTCACTTAGTTTATTGCAGTTATGCTACAACTTATTTTGACTTGCACTGTATACACAATATTTTTGGGTTTTTTTCCCAGTTCTCAGTGGAGAAAAAACTGGAACCAACCCTTACCAGATTCCCCCCCAAAACCAAGTATTTTGCTGACAGTACTGATCTTCATGCAGGCAGGAGAGGCCTTGGGTTAAGCATTAGGATACTGCCTCTGGTGGCCACATATTTCCATCCTCTCATAAACCATTCCTGCGAAATTTGGTTCACGTCGGCTCAGTAGTTCCAGAGAAGAAGATGAAAATGTTATTTCCCATGGGGTTTCTATAGTAACTATAAGCTGCAATCGTGGCCATGTTTACAACCCGATCAACATTAAATGAGGATCGTTGGTAGAGGGGGTCCCAGTCATCATTTATGTGAAGTATCAAAACATTTGGCCTGGCAGTTTCAGAGGAGAAAATTTTTGAAAATCCACCTATCAGAATCAACGAATGCCTCTGGCGGCCATGTTTTTCAACCCTCGGGAACAAAATGAGGATCGTTTGTAGAGGACCTCCCATAGACTATCCCTGCCAGGCTTGTTTTCACATCGCCTTGGTTTTTCCAGAGAAGAAGAGGAAAATGTGATTTCCCATAGGGTTTCTACATAACTATAAGCCGCAATTGCAGCCATATTTGTAACCCAATCAACATTAAATGAGGATCGTTGGTAGAGGGGGTCCCAGTCATCATTTGTGTGAAGTTTCAAAACATTTGGCCTGGCAGTTTCAGAGAAGAAGATTTTTGTAAATCCACCAACCAGAATCAAAGAATGCCTCTGGAAGCCATGTTTTTCATCCGACGGGAATAAAATGAGGATCGTTTGTAGAGGACCTCCCATAGACCATTCCTGCCAAGTTTGGTTCACACCAGCTCAGCGGTTACAGAGAAGAAGATGAAAATGTGAAAAGTTTACGGACGCCAGACGACGGACGCCAAGTGATGAGAAAAGCTCACATGGCCTTTTAGGCCATGTGAGCTAAAAAAAAAGTAACTAAGAGAGGGAAAACATCGTAAACTGAGCAAATGCGATGGACAAACTGAAGCATGCAGTAATGATACACAGCCGTGGAAATAGGTTGTATGATGAATGCAGGAAAATTACTTTCTCATTTAATCATTGATGATACCGGTCTGCTCACCCTCTTGCATGGAGCTGATATTATCATATATGGTCAACTGAAGAATTTTATTGCACTCATCCAACATTTTCTATTAACAGTTTGAGTATCACAGGCAGCCTTTTAGAAAATGTATTCAATGACCCAGAGTGCCCCAGTGACCTTGATCCATATTTTGAACCACCAACCAGTTTTGAATAAATTGGTGTTGGTCCCAAGTTGATATGTAATACCACACTTGAAATCAACATAACCAACTGTAAGAATTTTTGGCTCCACCCACTTTACTGAGCAATAAAATTAAAAAATTTTATTCAGGAAAGTGTAAGAGGGCCTTGAAGGCAGTTTGCAGAAGTTTTGAAAAAATGTAGAATTTCAATTTGTCTGGTGCATTATCAGTGTGTTAGGTAAGGCCTGCATGTTTTTCAATATTTTTTCTCTTGTTCCTGTTGTTTCTGGTCTTAACTAATAAACAGGTAATTTGTAAACCTTTTAAAATATGCTGATCATACTGACAAGAGCTTCTGTAAAGTTACAACTAGAATTATCACTGAAGGTGATTATACCCCCACTTCTGGCTTACTAGAATGCACTTCTGAATGTTGAGCTTGAAAAACCAATAATAAATCTAAAGTTTATGGGAGAGAACTTGGTTAAAATTGTCGCAGATCAAAAATTTGGGAATATGCATATGTCCATTTGTTAGTTATAATGTTTAAGTAGTTTGATCAAAATTGGTTCATTAATGAAGGTGTTCCACGCACAAAAATCGCATATACAAATCTACATTAAACCTTCTCAGTTGAAGGGGAGATAACCTTGTAAAAATCACCACAGATAGAAAATTTGGAAATCTGTGCATGTTCACTCATTAGTGGCCATGTTTAAGAAGTTTCATCAAAATCAGTTCAATAACGTAGGAACAGTTGCATACACAAGAAAGACATTTGAAAATCCATAATGAATCTAAGTTCATGAAAGATAACCTAGTTAAAATTGTCGCAGATGAAAGATTTTGGTGTATGTGCATGTTCATTTGCTTAGAATATTGTTTTGAGAAGTTTCATCAAAATCGGTTCAGTAATGTAGGAGTTGCACACACAAGAATTTCATTTGAAAATCCATAATAAATCTAAGTTCAGGAGAGAATATGAGCATGTTCACTTGCTCTGCATAATGTTCGACAAGTTTAATCGAAATTGGTTCAATAATGTAGGAGTTGCGCACACAAGAATCTCATATGAAAATCCATAATTAATCCAAGTTCAGGGTAGATAACCTGGTTAAAATTGTTGCAGATGAAAAATTTCAGAATATGCAAATGTTCACTTGCTAGTCATACTGTTTGAGAAGTTTCATCGAAATCAGCATAATAATGTAGGAGGAGTTGCGCACACAAAAATCTCATATGAAAATCCATAATAAATCTAAGTTCAGGGTAGATAACTTGGTTAAAATTGTTGCAGATGAAAATTTTTAGAATATGCTCATGTTCACTTGCTAGTCATAATATTTAATAAGTTTCAACAAAATCGGTTCAATAATGTAGGTGGTGTTGTGCAGACAAGTTAGGATGGATGGATGGACAGACATACAGATGTACAGGGTATCGAAAATATAGCCCTCCCTTCTCTGAAGTGGGTGTATAATAATTAATATTAGTTTTAAACTAGAGTAGTATTAGGGCATACCTGTATTCCATCTGACAGATGAATCTCCAGTAGCCCCTATGTATTTGCTTTTTCAAGAAAGAGTTTCTGTATTTTAGACTCTGTACAATGGTAGCACTCAGAACAGCATCAGGTTTCTGAATTTTGGTTATTTTTATTTATGAATTATTTACACTACAAGGGTAGGACAAAATAACTTAAGACACTAAATTAATGAATACAGCTACACTCTATCATTTATCTTTACTTCTTGCATTATATACTATTCAAAAAAGTAGGGGATATTTGATAAAAGTGAGATATATGAAGAAATATATTTATATTTTCATCCAAAAAACAGTTGAGGCATTGCACTGTGACATCTGGTGAATGATTTCAGTGGTAGCTGGGTGTCTGACAAGCACACATTCCACTCACTGAGCTGCAGAAAACATGGATCAGGCCTGGCGTTTTCAGGAGAGCGATTTATTCGCTCGCTCACTGCTCGCCTTAAAAAAATTGAGGAGGGCGAAAAATAGCCCTCCTGACCTTAGAAAATAATGATTACCACAACAGCTTAGTCCTAAAATCCACAGGTTTTCAGATCTCTGATATGTTAGTGGTCTCGACAATATGGCCACACTGCTCTTCCCACACCTCCGGGCCTTACCAAGGCCCGAAGGTGTGGGAGGGGCAGTGTAGCCGTCTCACAGAGACTACCTGGCTAGCAGCACCAAATAAAATGTACAGAGCTCACTAGGCAGAATTCATTAATAGTACAACTTCATTTTGCCGCTTTTAGCTTTTATAAGCTTGAGGAGAGCTAATCGCTCCACTTGGCCGTGTGAGGACAGCGATTTTTAGCCCTCTTGCATTTTTAAGAATGCCAGGCCTGATGGATGGTCAGTCAGAGAATTTACCACATTCAGTCCAAGACTTCAATACCTTGTAAATCCTCCTCGGTTCGTGAGACAAGCGTGGATCCAACGTGGCATACTCCTCACCAAACGTCCAACATCAGCTTGACTGATGTTATTCCATTCTTCATGCAGTGCAGCTGCGAGTTCTTGGACATTGGTAGGGGGCTGTTGGTGTTGTCATAGGCGCCTGCCAAGCATATCCCAGATGTGCTCGATTGGTGAAAGGTCTGGACTTAGTGCTGGCCAAGGCAGTGTAGTGATGTTCTGCTCCTGGAGGAACTCTGTAGCGACACAGGCCCTGTGTGCTCTTGCATTGTCATTTTGGAAAATGAATTGATAGCCGCGAGGTTGTGCAAATGGCAACACATGAGCTGCTAACATGTTGTCACGGTAGTACTGCCCTGTGACACGCCCTTGGATGACATGTAATGCTTTTCCGATTGTCATGGTCATGCCTCCCCACACCATAACCGATCCACAACCAAAACGATCATGCTGCCTAAGAATTGTCATGGTATCCACCGATGATTGTCCCAGCACTGTCGTGCTCCACACCAATTATGCTTTGCTGATATGTGATGTTCAGTCAAACGTGGAATTATTCGAGGTTGTTGAGCATACAAATTCCAGCTGTGTAGGCCATTTCGGATAGTCTGACCACTGACTCGCACATGTCGCTCAGTGCAGCTGCTGTCCAATTTCTGAGGCACTTTGATGGTGGTTAAATAATGCTGTGGTTCAGATGAAACGATCCTGGTTTGCAGTTGTCACCCTTGGATGACCTGACCAACATCTGTCATCGACATTGCCTGTCTGACGGTAGCGAGACCACAACCTGCTAATCACCGATGGAGTAATGTTGAGAATTTCAGCCACTGCAGTCTGTCTGTTGCCAGCTTCCAACATGCCAACGGCACGTAAACGTTCGTTACATGTCAGTCTTTGCATACCTCAAAAGTTGCATTTCGACCAGAAGCTATTGATGAACAAGTTTATACCAAGAAAGAACAATGAGACCTCAGAAAAAGACCATCCAGAACATATGAAAATTTCAAAAAGTGTCCCACAGACATTAATGTGGTACTCGTGTGAAAAACCTGCACAAAGTTTTCATGGACCAGTAGCATTCATGATCCACACTAAACTTGGTAACATATTGATGTGTCTAATCACGCGTATCCAATACCATTTTCCAAAAATATCAACATCAGTTTGGATATCCCCTACTCTTTTTATAGTATATACATGTACACTTAATGGGATATCACTTAATTGAATGTTCCTGTGAACTGAATATAATTTTCAAATACAAAACCATTTTCCATACCTTCAATGCAAATTTGATCTGTCAACTGCAGAGTTTAAAATTAAAGGAAACTCCTGTTAATGGAATAAGCGCTTCACTTCAAAGATGCTGGGGTTGAGATGTGGCTAAAAGGAATCATGTGCTAGCATCTAAAATTAGGAAACAAGCTAAGAGGCATTGGACAAATTTGGTAAAAACTGAATGTTTGTTCCAAGTTATCATGCTGACACCATCTGCAAGTCAGAAATTCAAATGGGACAAGTAGGATATTCAAACAACAAAACTATCTATGGGGCATAACTCAAAGACAAAGCCACAAACTGGAAATCAGCCAATTATCTGAATGTATAGCGAAAAAAGTCCAGAAAACTGATCCTCTTGAGTTTTCACATCATAACTAAGTTCAAGGTCAATAACTCCATGAAAAATTATCCCACACGGATGAAACTTGAACTAGATTTGTAGGTACACATGACAAAGCCACAAATCTGAAATCAGCCAATTATCTCAATGTATAGCAGAAGAAAGTTCGGCAAACAGATTCTCTGACTTTTCACATCATAAACTGAGTTCAAGGTCAATAACTGAAGGAAAAAGAGGAGTGACTGTCCTAGATGGACCTGACCATACCCTCTGCTGCCATGATTAGTCTAAGACAAAAAGGGGCACAACTCTGGCCGATCGAAGCTATAATCCCAGGTGCACAGGTTCCCATGGTAGTGAACATCCACACCAAGTTTCAAAGGAATAAACCCATAAAAATCTGAAACAAGAGGCCCCAAGGGGACTTAGTCACTCACCTGACAAAGTGGTTCAAAGAGTTTTGGGTCACATTTGCTTAGTCATGGTTCATCAACACTACATATGAATGAAGTCTCGAAAATATTCATAACTCTAGTGTCTTATGTCAGAAGATTATTATCATAGGTCTTCCTGACTGTTTCCAATTCTATCAGCTGTAGACAAGCACTGCCAAACTTCCATGGGTTGTTATGTAACTGCAGTTTGAAAGGCAAATTTTATGGAAAAACACTAAGGAATGGATCTGAACAACCTTGAACCTAACCTGCCCCCCTCCCCCCTCCCCCCCCCCCCCCACCCAACATTCCAACTGCTGGAACTGAAGAAGATTTTTAAAGAAAAATTCCTCATATTGAACTAAGTTATAATTCGGGCTCCCACAGGGAGCCCAAATATGAACCCAGGGACTTGGCTTCAACAAACTTGAATCTCACCCCCTAAGGATGCAGCATACCAAATATCAAAACATTCCGACTGCTGGATTTGAAGAGGAAGATTCTGATTGGTAGATCTGAAGAAGAAGATTTTTAAAGAATATTCCTCATACTGCACTAATTTAAACATTTTGGCTCCCATATAGAGCCCAAATATGGACCCAGGGATTTGATTTCAATAAACGTGTGAAACAATCTTCCAATGATGTTATATTTGAAATTTGAAAGCTTTTGGAGCAGTGGTTTGGGAGAAAAGTAGTTTTAAATGTTTTCCCCATTACCCACAGTGTTAAAAAATGCTGACTCATCACTTTTTCAAAGTCCCCAAAAAGTACCCCATGATAAAACCGACAGCAGTTTTTTGAACCATTCCATTCTGTTGGACATACGGAAGCTTCAAACCAAATAAGAATTCTCAGTGCTTTGTAGTTTTGGAGATATGGGCATTTTAATTTTTTTCTATTTTTAGCTCCTGTGGTTCCCATGGGGGCAACAGGAAACATTTTTTTAGCATAAATTAAGTACTTACGACCCAATAAGCCCTCATATCAAATTTGATTCAAATCTGCCTCTCGGTTTGGAAAATAGAAATTTTGGGCGGGGTGAAAATTCTTGCCCCTCCCATAACGAAGGCAAATATAGCTCCTCGAACTTCTCTTGAACAAATCTGAGTCTACACCTCAAAAGGAAGCTGCACACCAAATATCAAGTCTCTGCTACTGCTGGTTCATGAGAAGAAGATTTTTAAAGATTTAAGCACACTTCCGAGAGGCGAGGCAATTTGATTTGAACAAAATCAAAATGCGGTGTCATAACGAACTATTATCTCAAATATCAATTAAATTGGTTCAGCGGTTTGGGAGGAGAAGACACAAACACCATGTTCACAGACGACGGATGACGGACGGTGAATGATCACTATAGCTTCCCTGACTGAAAGTCAGGCTAGCTAAAAAAAACATTTGACGAAGTTCAAATTTAGTACGAAACCAGTTAGGCAAGACTAGAGTTTTATACGGTATCTCTGAAGTATCAGGTCCTCTCGCACTCATAGAGTTGTTTTTATAGCTAAATTCTCACAATTTTTCATTAAAATCATACAAATATGGATATCATTTGAACCGGCTCAAAGAGCCGGTTCTAATTATATCCATATTTGTCTGGTTTTATCAAGGCATTTATAAGATATTTTAGGCTGTGGTCGGCTTATTTTGGTCAATTTCTTGGCCGCTTTTGGTCACTATGTTAGGTAAGAGGCTAAGCCAGGAAATCGAATTGAACCAACTGGAATCTTAAACAGTTTTCTTTGATAGTTGATGACAAGAAATGGTGATGAGACGACAATAAATTCTAAGTGTAATAAGGGCAATAACTCTTGAAGAAATATTTGGTTTGCAATTCAATTCAAGCTATTATCACCACAAAGCAATATATTAAATTTGGGAAAAATATTTTGAATGGTTTCCTTTTAAATGTGATAACAAACAAGAGGCCCCAAAGGGCCTTAATTGCTCACCTGACAAAGAGGTTCAAATAAGTATTTCGGGTCACATTCAGTTAGTCATCGTTCATCAACACTGCAGAGGAATGAAGTCATGAAATTATTCATAACTCTGGTGTCCATGTCAGATGATTACTATCGTAGGTCTTCCTGACTACTTCCAATTCTATTAGCTGTAGACAAGTACTGCTAAACTTCCAAAGATAGTTATGTCACTGTAGTCACCGCAACTCCCCCCCCCCCCCCCAACCCCTCAATACAAAGCCCATATATTAAAACAGGGACTTGATTTGAACAAACTTAAATCCTGCTCTCCTAGACATGTTGTATACCAAATATGAAAGAATTTCGACTGGTGGATCTGAATAAGAGTTTTCATGAAATTCCTCACATTGCATTAACCCTTTGATACTTTTGTACGTCTTATGACGTACGAACTCAAACAGCATCTTGATACTTTTGTACGTCTTATGACATATGAAATCAAAGAGCGCGCTCATACTTTGTGGTCATTTGTTTTATTATTTTTTGATTTTTTAGTTTTAACCTCAATTCCTATTTTCTCCCGAATAGTGCTCAGTGACAACCGTTGAGCCAAATGTTATCGCAGCTTAAAATACTAATATAATCCTGTTGTCAAGACTTCTTAACTGGTTGAGTGCTAGAAACCACTATCAGGGCTTTCAAATAATGAGGATACCAGAGCAAAAGCCAACAATTCCCTTGCTTATATTTCATATTCAGTCAAACACAAATAATATTTGGTTTATATAAAAATTTGTTTTATTACAAATTACTGGAGAGTGCTTGTGGGCACTCTCCAATAATTTGTAATAAAACAAGTTTAGAATAACAAATTCAGACCACCAAAGATAATCTAGCCCTCAACCAGATAATCACAAAAGTGAAAAATATCTTGTTATTTGTGCCTTCTGACGTTGGACGTCGCATCTTGAAAAATGTTGAAGAAACTGAATTCCCAGTGACGTTTGACCGTCAGGATAATTAAAGTCTCAAAGGGTTAAGTTAAACTTCAGGCTCCTTTTGGGAGTCAAAATATTAACCTAGGGACTCGATTTGAACAAACTTGAATCTGCCCTCTCCCTTCCCCCCCCCCCCCTCTTCCACCCATATAGAGATGTATACCAAATATGAACCATATATGAACAAATATTAACCCAGGCATCTGAGCTGAACTAGAATCTCTACCTCTACCCCCCCCCCCCCCCAAGCCCCCCCCCCCCCCCCCCACCCCCCGATGTTGAATTCAAAATATGAAAACATTCTGACTGGTGGATTTGAAGAATATTTCTGGTGGATTTGAAGAATATTTCTAAGTTAAACTTCAGGCTCATAAAATTAACCCTGGAACTATATTTGAGCAAAAACTGGAACTATATTTGAGCAAAAATAAGACTGGCCCTCCAAAACACGCTGTATACCAAATATGAAAGGATTCTGATTGGTGGATCTGAAGAAGATTTTTAATGAAATTTCCTTATATTGCACAAAGTAATGCCCCTTGTGGTGCCCCCTGTGGGTGTGGCAACTTTATTTGAACAAACCTGAATTGACATATGCTAAGGAACTTGCGCATCAAAATATGGTTCAATTTGGCCCAGTGGTTAATGAGAAAAAGCCGATAATGTAAAGTTCACGCCGGTTAGATGAATGGACGGATGGATGGATGACAGACAAAAAGTTATCACTTAAGCTCCCCCGACTTTCAGTCAGGTGAGCTAAAAATGGGAAAGGACTGACAGATGTGAGGATAGAAGAATAGAAAGATGAAAGAATGAAAGGACATACAGGACAGACAGAACACTACGTGGCCGGAGGTAAAAAAAAACTATACGTTAAATCTGTGACGATCATTACTAAATCTACTATTGGTTACTATATTAATGAAGAAACTCTGACAACAGTAACATTTCTAGGGTCACATGTTCACAAAACAAACATTTTGAAAATTTGTGAATTACCTGCAACATTATAACTGGCTGAAATTGAGGGTTGGTCTCAGCATCTTTCCAGTGACTTAATCCCCATCCAGATACTAGAAAGCATCGCCAAGGTGCTGAATGATGCTCACAGTTGTTATACTCCCCAAACAGGCTGCCAAAGCCCCGACGAGAAGAAGGCTTTTCATATCTGTAATCTCTATCTAATGAGGCATCCATCTCGTAGTTGTGAGACTCTTTCTCATCTGTATTCCATCTACTGCTTCCAGCAGGTGGCACTCCTGCATCAGGGATAATTTGCTCCACTCTCAAACTTGTTGAACCATTTCTGCAACCTCTTTTTCTCTTGACATACCCCATCAAGTTTTTGTCTTTCTTTCGCCTTGGTGAGTTTGGCCGACCTGTTTTGGAAGAACAGCCATCCATTTCTATCAATAATCTATCAGAGTCTTCATTATCAGATACATCTTCAGTGGGGTAAAGTGAAGAACATACCTGACTGGATGATGCTGTCACATGATCACCCTCTTCATGTTGACCACCTCTTTCTGTGTAGCTTCCTACTGGCTACAAGAGAAAAGATTTAGTTGTTTATATTTATTTATGTATTTGTTGGTGTTTAAGGTCATATATCTCTCCCTAATGGCAAAACGTGACCGTGAAAAAAGTAAAATTCAAGATGAAAAGGAATAAGAGGCCCCACTGTGCCTGAAGCGCTCATCTTGTACAGAACACAATTTAAACAGAGTCCAAGAATGAGTCTCCATAGGCTACACTGTCAATCCTTGAGTCCCTCAGGAGTGACAAAAATAATCTGGGCATCATGCCTTTTCTTCAGTTGATCATAAGTAAAATGTAGAGCTCCCCTATGAAGCCCCTTGATACAACCTATGTGGATTAATCTTAGTACCTCTAGCGGGTATTGAATACAAAATTTTTAATTCTTCAGCAAAATGGCCAATTCCGGCTCCCATTGAGAGCCCAAATATTAACCCAGGCTCTTGATTTGAACACAGTTAAATCTGACTTCCCTAGAGATGTTGTGTACCGAATATGAAAGCATTCTGACTGTTGGATCTGAAGAAGAGAAATTGTAAAGAAATTTCTTTGAATTGCACTAAGTTCAAATTTGGGCTACCATAGCGAGCCCAAATATTGACGTATGGATCCGATTTGAACAAACTTGAATCTGACCCCCCTAGAGATGTTGTATACCAAATGTGAAAGCATTCTGACAAGTGAATCTGAAGAAGATTTTTGAAGAAATTCCCTCATATTGTACTAAGTTAAATTACATGTTCCCATATGGAGCCCAAACATTAACCTAGGCACTCGAATTGAACAACCTGGAATCTGCCCCCGCCTAGAGATGTTGTATACCAAATATAAAAGCATTCCGACTGGTGGATCTGAAGAAGATGATTTTTAAAGAAATTTTCTCATATTGCACTAAGTAAAAATTTGAGCTACCCTAGTGAGCCCAAATATATACCTAGGGATCTGATTTGAACAAACTTGAATCTGACCGCCATAGAGATGTTGCATACCAAATATCAAAGCATTCTGACTGATGGATCTGAAGAAGATTTTTTTAAATTACCCTCCATATTGAACAAAGATAAAATTTGGGTTTCCGTAGGAAGCCCAAATATTAACCTAGGGACTTGGTTTGAACAATCTAGAATCTGACCCTCATAACAATGATGTATACCAAATATTAAAAGATTCTGACTGGTGGTTCTGAAGAAGATTTTTAAAGAATATTCCCCATATTATCCTGTGTTAAAACTTCGGGCTCCTGTAGAGAGCCCAAATATGAACCAATGAGCTTTATTTCAACAATCTTTTATCTGACCCCCCATGAATGCTGTATACCAAATATCAAAAGATTCTGATGATTGGTTCTGGAGAAAAGATTTTTTTAAATTTTTGCAAATATGCTGACTCAGCATTTTTTCGATGCCCATTACAGAACACCCTAACATAACCGATGGCAATTTTTATTTACCATTCAATTCTACTGCTCATAAGGATACTTCATACCAAATAAAAGCTCTCTGTTCCGTGGGGTTTGGGAAATATGGGCATTTGAAAATATTTCTATTTTTAGCTCCCAGGGTTCCCATGGGGATGCAGAAATTTTTTTTTTTGGCATGGGTCAAGTACTTATGATCCAATACTACCACAAACCAAATTTGCTTCATACCGGACCATCGGTTCAGAAAATAGAAATTTTGGGCGGGGCCAAAAATCTTACCCCTCCTATTACAAAGCCAAATATTACTTCACGACCTTCGTTTGAACAAACTTGATTCTACACCTCATATGGAAGCTCCATAGCAAATATCAAGTCATTGTACACACTGGTTCTTGAGAAGAAGATTTTAAAAATATTTTGGTGCATTTTCCCCAACTCCCTCCCTATGGGGCTGGGCATGCTGAGTTGAACAAAAATGAAATGCCCCTTTGGGACCATCACTCATACAAACTTTCACTTGAATTGGCCCAGTGGCTTTGGAGGAGAAGAGCAAAACATGGTGTTGACAGACGACGGACGGGAAGCGATGAAATTAGTTCAGCTTGACTTTGTCAAGATGAGCTAAAAATAGTACAAACCTAACTTTTTTAATGTTGCTGGCATATATTACCACCAGAACTGTAATAATCTATCCATTACATAAATGGGAAGTCTGTAATTCTCTCATGTATGTAATTCCATCCAGCTTGAATCTTTTTGTTTATTATCTTCCTTGATATTAGTGTTGAAACAACTAGGGTATTTCGTAGTCGACTAGTCGATTGCTATTAGTCATCTAGTAGTCGACACCTAATATAAGGCTAGAACACGCAGGGTTTTTTTGACCGACGAGAGAGGCCGAATATCGGCCCCATTCCCAATCGAAAATAGTCACTTTTTTCCGCAATTTGCTCCCCAAAATTACCAATTCACTGTAGTTGGGAATTCATTTCTGTGTGACCAGTCGATTATTTTCAAGTGACAAGGACCGAATATTTGGCAGTGGGATTCACAATGTGAATTGTTTCAGTGCGAAGGGTATTCACATGTGTTGTTTTGAAACCGTTTTAACAATGTCATGGAGCGTCCTTGACCATGTTCTCCCAGATGTTGCTCTAAATTAGCTCACTTGATGCGCAACAATAACTGATTGACTTGCAGTGACGTAAGTCAAAGTGACAAAATGCATTGCTACCAAGCATAACTGCTCATGAATGGTGCCTAAATTTCGTTACCGACGGATTCCATGCTTCTTAAAGCATGTTACCGATTTTTAGGTAATTGTTTCAATTCATGGCGTCAGCAAAGTGCATTTTTTTCAAGTTTAATTCTCATCCGTAGTCGTTTGTCTGCAACTGCTCTTGACTCCGGCGGCGTTTGCTGTCAGTGGCCGACCACTGAGTTTAATCTACAAAATATATGTATCTGTGGAAAACGGCAACTAGTCGACTAGGAAATTGCTAATCGATTATCGGCAGAACCCTAGTCGACGTCGACTAATCGTTTCAACACTACTTGATATGCAAGGGACAACTATTGCACTGTGTGGGTGGGGCTTCCCAATTCCCATCCTAGGATGGGTGGGCCAGCTAGTTAACCATAATAGGATTAATTCTGACTCTGATTAAAAGGACAATAAGAAGAGCTGGGAGGTTAACCGCAACCACAGGTCGGGATCGGTAGTGTAAGACTACCAAAAATCACAAGCGCACTCCAATAAACACAACCGCAAATTCGGTTTTAAAACTCCAGCGCATTCTGACAGAAATAAAACATATTGAATTATCAAAACAAGAGCAATGCAAAGTGTGGCATATGCCCCCGAGGGTGTCATAAAAGGGTAAGTCTCTCGGGGGCATAACCAAAATCAAAAGGAAGCTTCCAAAATCGAAAGGAAGCTTCCTCCAGACACCAATAATGCATAACCAAATGAAAGTGTCAATGACACTGTAGCTTCAGTTGTGTGTTGTGTTTGATGAAAAGGATAATGTTCAATGTTTATGAAAGGATTATGAAATAAGACAAGAATTGTGATATTTGGGAATATGTTCATTTCTGTTTCCTGTATGCTATGTTTTTGATAAAAATAATATGTGTACACTGTACTAAAGAGCTGAGGGGTGGGTTAATGTGACCTCAAAGTTAATGTATGTGGCCCTCACAATTAACGTATATCAAAGAAAGTTACCAAGTTACAGTGAAATTATTCCAAAATGAGTCATCCTATCAAGTTACATTGAAATCCTTTCATAAATATGGCCTGTAGACTGTGCTAAAGGTTTTTGGGCTTCGGGTCCCTGTAGCCGTCAGTTTCCCAATTGTGTCCAAAGGGGACGTTCTCATCTTTGCTTTTTGGCGAATTTGGGCCTGCTTTATGTTTTCCATTGCTTTGCCCACTGTTGCTTCTCGAAGAACTTCCATCTGTTGGATTGTCTCATCAACATCTGTTGATGTTGGAGCTGCACCATCAACTTCTGACTTACTGGGTGGGGGCAAGATATCCAGGATGGTCTTGAAAAAAAAAAAATTCTGCAAAAACTCTTTTCTCACCATTTCATCGTCAAATAATGTCAAATTAATCAAATTTTTTATTTTTATGGGTGGGTGGGTGGGTGGGTGGGTGGGTGGGGGGGGGGGAGATATCCAGGGGGGAAGATATCCTGTTACACCGGTACAACTTAATAAGAGCTCTCCATCCCACCACACCTCTCACCCCTAGGCTGCTTGTGTTGTGGGCATTCTCTGAGTGAGCTGCACGAACATAGCACCAGATACTATTTACTAACATTTCCCCCTTTCATGTCTGTTGTGTCGCGGATAATGTCTTTAAAAGACCATTTCAACAGAATAGTAAACGTTACGACCGGCATTGTTTTCTAGTGTAAGCAATGTTGGTTTGGGTATTTCTATGCATTACTGCGTATTAAATTATCTCCGACACAGAAGATTTATTACTGATTTTGCCTTCTGCGATCCACAACCTACAAATACATGTAACCTTTGACCAATTCAAGCTGTGATTGGTTGAAGAAGAAGTCATTACTACCAAGTGACCAATAAAAATGCTCCTTACTCATTTAATGTATTACGTATGTTAGGTTTCAGTTCCTGACTTTCACATCTGATTCATCACAACATGCGCATTCGGGCGATTAAAAATATGTTGTTTATCTCTGCAGCGCAGCGACGGAATTGTGGACTTCATCTGGTAATGAACAGGGACTTTAATGCTGTAAACTTGACCCAACTTAATTTGTAATGAAATAAACTTTTGATTTTAACCCTTTACCCAACGAATCGCCCGCATCCACCTGCGTAATATGCAAATTCAGCAGCAGAAAAAATACTATTTTTCGAAAAATTTCTACAAAACCATATCATGTGACCTATCTTTGGAATGAGCTCATCGAGCTCGTTCCAAAGAGGGGCCACATGATATGGTTTTGCTGAAATTTTGTAAAAAAAATTAAAAAATGATATTTAAAATAATAAATTTTGAAATTGTCTGATTTGGGTAAAGGGTTAAAGCCATATCCACACTGGGTTCTTTTTATTCAAAGCACACTGGTACGTAATTTGCAGAATTAACCAAATTTTATCACAGGCACGATATTTCACGCCCCTCTTACTATTTGCGGGCGCTTGCAAGCACGAGTGCAATCACGCCCGTCTCAGACGAAGGACTGACCAAGTTACAATGAAATCCCTTCATAAATATGACCTGTACAGTCTGCTAAAGGTTTTCAGGCTTCGGGCCCCTGTAGCCGTCACAGTTGCCCAATCACGTCCAAAAGGGGACTTTCTCATCTAGACATTATATGAAGTCAACCCACCAAGTTACAATGAAATTCCTAAATAAATATCAACTGTAGACTGTGCTAAAGGTTTTCCGGTTTTGGGCTCGGGCAGTCGTCACTGTTGGCAGATCACACCCAAATGGGGAAATTCTCATCTAGACATCATAAGGAGTCATCCTACCATGTTACAATGAAATCCCTCCATATTAAACATGACCTGCACACTGTGCAGGGTTCATACAAAAATTTGCTCACAAAGTTCAAGGGTTTTTCAAGGGTTTTTTCAAGGGCTTCTTTTTTTTTCAAGGGCTACATATACTATTCAGCTTGTTGTATGAGCTCTAAAAATCTAACATTCATGTGACACGGATCTGACTTTGGAAGTCAGGAAGTACTGGTACCCAAAGTGTGATCTGTGTTACAGTAATCTTGGTAAAACGTTCCATACTTTTTTATGTTTTTTTTTTAACTGAGCGACACGAGCGCAACAAACAAGTAAAAGGCGAGTACACATATATTTACAATGCCCAGGAAATAGCTTAGTATTCAAGGGTTTTTCAAGAGATTTCTGAAAATTCAAGGGTTTCTCAAGGGCTAATTTCAAATTCCAGGGTTTTTCAAGAAAAAACTCATTTTCAAGGGTTTTTCAAGAGCTGTATGAACCCTGCTGTGCTAAAAGTTTTTGGGTTTCGGGCTTGGGCAACCATCATGGTTGACAGATCATGCCCAAAAGGGGACATTCTCATCTAGGCATTATACAGAGGCATCCTACCAAGTTACAAGGAAATCCCTTCATAAATGCGACCTGTAGACTGTGCTAATGGTTTTGGGGTTTTGGGCTCGGGCAGTCATACCGGTTGACCGATTGCGACCAAAAGGGGACGTTCTCATCTAGACATGACCCCAAATCCGAAATTTTGTGACGATCAGACAAGAACTGCAGGGTGTAGCCCGTGCTAAAGGCAAATGTGAACAGACTCACAGACTAACAGACTTTCGCATGCGTGATAGCAATAGCTTATCTTGACTTTGTCAAGTTATGCTAAAAATGAAATTGATTCAAGTCAGTATTCATTAGTTATTGAGCGGAAACCAAATTCAAGATGGCAGCCATGGAAGCCATGAAGTGGCCACTGGCAGCCATCTTGGTTCAGCTGGCTGGTCCAACATTGAAAGGAAGCTTCCTCTAGATACAAACAATTCATAATTAAAGAGCCTGTAATTGCTCACCTGGAACTACATATAAAAATGTGATTTCTCATAGGCTTTCCATGGTAACTATGAGCTGCAATTGTGGCCATGTTTGCAACATTACATGAGGATCATCGTTAGAAGGTGTCCCAGTCCTCAATCATGTGAAGTTTCAAAACATTTGACTTTGTAGTTTCAGAGGGGAAGATTTTTGCAAAATCCATCAATCAGAACAGAGAATGTCTCTGGTGGCCATATTTTCCAACCAACGGGAACAAAAAGAGAATCGTTTCTGGAGGGTCTCCTATAGACCACACCTGCGAAGTTTGGTTCATGTCGGCTTAGTAGTTCCAGAGAAGATGAAAATGTGATTTCCCATAGGGTTTCTATACTATCTATAAGCCGCAATTATGGACATGTTTGCAACATAATAAACATTAAATGAGGATCGTTGGTAGAGGGTGTCCCAGTCATCAACCATGCAAAGTTTTCAAAACATTTGGCCCTGTGGTTTCAGAGGAGATTTTTCAAAATCCATCAATCAGAATCAAAAAATGCTTCTGGTAGCCATGTTTTTTGATGCACGGTAACAAAATGAGGAGCATTTGCAGAGAACATGCCATAGACTATCCCTGCCAGGTTTGGTTCACATCAGCTCAGTAGTTCCAGAGAAGATGAAAATGTGATTTCCCATAGGGTTTCTATAGTAACTATAAGCCACAATTGCAGCCAAGTTTGCAACCCGATCAACATTAAATGAGGATCGTTGGTAGAGGGTGTCTCAGTCATCAACCATGCACAGTTTCAAAACATTTGGCCCTGTGGTTTCAGAGCAGAAGATTTTTCAAAATCCACCAATCAGAATCTAAGAATGCCTCTAGCGGCCATGTTTTCAAACCCATGGGAACAAAATGAGGATTGTTTGTAGAGGACCTCCCATAGACTATCCCTGCCAGGTTTGGTTCACATCAGCTCAGTAGTTCCAGAGAAGAAGAAAATGTGATTTCCCATAGGGTTTCTATAATAAATATAAGCCACAATTGCAGCCAAGTTTGCAACCTGATCAACATTAAATGAGGATCGTTGGTAGAGGGTGTCTCAGTCATCAACCATGCAAAGTTTCAAAACATTTGGCCCTGTGGTTTCAGAGCAGAAGATTTTTCAAAATCCACCAATCAGAATCTAAGAATGCCTCTAGAGGCCATGTTTTCAAACCCATGGGAACAAAATGAGGATTGTTTGTAGATGACCTCCCATAGTCTATCCCTGCCAGGTTTGGTTCACATCAGCTCAGTAGTTCCAGAGAAGATGAAAATGTGATTTCTCATAGGATTTTTATAGTAACTATAAGCTGCAATTGCGGCCATGTTTACAACCTGGTCAACATTAAATGAAGTTCGTTGGTTGAGGGGGTCGTAGTCATCATTTATGTGAAGTTTCAAAACATTTGGCCTGGTGGTTTCAGAGGAGAAGATTTTTGAAAATCCACCAAGCAGAATCAAAGAATGCCTCTGGAAGCCATGTTTTTCATCCGACAGGATGGGAAAGGCACTTAACCCCGATTGTCCACATGGGGGCACGGTGATGCCATGTACTAAGGCGTACTGCACGTCGATGGTGCACATGTCTTCAACCAATCTAACCCTGCCTGTGCTGCAGTGCGGAGTTACTATGTTGGGGAGCTGGCAGCTGCTCGTTGTTGCTTGGTGGTTCTCTCCAGGTACTCCGGCTTCCTCCACCCGTAATATTGCCACGGTCATGATTAGCCATTGTGCATAAGTATGTGACCTAAAAACACCAATAAATAAATCAATATTCATCCGACAGGAACAAAATGAGGATCGTTTCTAGATGACCTCCCAAAGACCATTCCTGCCAAGTTTGGTTCACACCGGCTCAGTGGTTACAGAGAAGAAGAGAATGTGAAAAGATTAAGGACGCTAGATGACGATGGATGACTTTCAGGCCAGGTAAGTTAATAACAAGAGGCCCCACAGGACCTGAAGCGCTCATCTTGAACAGAACACAATATAAACTGAGTCCACGAATGAGTCTATATTAAGCAATCCATTTCCATAAAGTGACAAAAATAATCCGGGCATCATGCCTTTTCTTCAGTTGATCATGATGTAAAATGTAGAGTTCCTCTTTGAAGCCCCTTGATACAACCTATGTGAATTAATCTCTACACACCTCCAGAGGGTACTGAATACAAAATTTTTAATTCTTTAGCTACATGGCCAATTCGGCTCCTATTGGGAGCCCAAATATTAACCCAGGCTCTTGATTTGAACAAAGTTGAATCTGACTTCCCTAGAGATGTTGTTTACCAAATATGAAAGAATTCTCACTGTTGGATCTGAAGAAGAGAAATTTTAAAGAAATTTCGTCATATTGCACTAAGTTAAAATTTGGGCTACCATAGCAAGCCCAAATATTAACCTACGAATCCAATTTGAAAAAACTTGAATCTGTCCCCCCCCCCCCCCCCCCCCCCTCCCCCGAGATGTTGCATACCAAATACGAAAGCATTGTGACTAGTGGGTCTGAAGATTTTTAAAAATTATCCCCATACTGAACTAAGTTAAAATTTGGGGTTTCCGTATGAAGCCCAAATATTAACCTAGGGACTTGGTTTGAACAATCTTGAATCTGACCCTCATAACAATGATGTACACCAAATATTAAGAATATTCCACATATTATCCTAAGTTAAAAATTTGGACGCCTTTATTGAGCCCAAATATGAACCAATGGGCTTTATTTTAACAAACTTGTATCTGACCCCCCTATGAATGCTGTATACCGAATTCTGATGATTGGTTCTGGAGAAAAATTTTTTTAAAATTTTTGCAAATATGCTGACTCCGCATTTTTTCGATGCCCTCTACAGAATACCCTAACAAAACCAATGGCAATTTTTTTTTTACCATTCAATCCTACTGGTCCTAAGGATGCTTCATACCATTATTATATTTATTATTTATTGTTTTTTAAGGTCACATACTTCTGCACAATGGCTAATCATGACCACAACATGGAGATAAAGTCAAGGTCAGTCGATCTTTTATACACCATGTTGCCTATTTTAGAGGACTCACACCCCAAGCATTAGTGACTGGGTCCTATTTTAACAGTGAAACAGAGCTTGTTTACCACATTAAACAAGCACTGCTTCACTTCCCGGGGGTTCCCATGGGGGGCTTCATACCAAATAACAGCTCTCTGTTCTGCGTGGTTTGGGAAATACGGGCGTTTGAAAATATTTCTATTTTTAGCTCCTGGGGTTCCCATGGGGATGTAGGATTCTCTTTTTTTTTGCATGAGTCAAGTACTTATGACCCAATAATACCACATATCAAATTTGGTTCAAATTGGACAATCGGTTCGGGAAACAGAAATTTGGGGCAGAGCCAAAAATCTTACCCCTACCATTACAAAGCCAAATATTGCTTCACGAACTTCGTTTGAACAAACTTGATTCTACACCTTAAAAGGAAGCTCCATAACAAATATCAAGTCACTGTACACACTGGTTCTTGAGAAGAAGACTTTTAAAATATTTTGGAGCATTTTCTCCCACCCTCTCCCTTTGGGGCAGGGCATGCTGAGTTGAACAAAACTGCAATGCCTCTTTGGGACCATCACTCACACAAACTTTCACTAGAATTGGCCCAGTGGTTATGGAGGAGAAGACCAACACATGGTGTTTACGGACAACGGATGGACGGACAGAGGATGCTGGATGACGGATGGAGAGCGATGAGATTAGCTCAGCTTGACTTTGTCAAGATGAGCTAAAAATGATTTAAGTCAGCATTCATTAGTTATTAGATGGAAATCAAATTCAATATGGCCACCATGGCAGCCAAACTGAATTCACCAGCTGATGCAAAATCAATAGGAAGCTTCCTCTAGACACCAATAATGCATAACCAAACTAGAGTGATGTCACGCATGCAGCCCGACTGTCCCAGCAATGGCAATGCTTAGACACAAAACAGTTGGAGCCATTTTTTGTTAACTATTTACCTAACGAATCTGCCATATCTGCACTCGTGATATACAAAATTTACTATTCAAATTTTATTTTTTCATTTCTCTACTTCAAAACATACCTCATGACCTATTAATGGAACAAACTTGATGAGCTTGTTCCAATAAGGACTAATAAGCCATGGTTAGAAGTAAATAAATGAAAGTGTCAATGACACTGTAGCTCAACTTGTCAAGACAAAGACATGTACATGTATAGTATGTGACACAGCAATGACAAACATCTAGGTAATGACCTGATAACAAAGGTACATATAAAGTATTGTAACGGTCTGTACATAAATACTGACCGTTGCCTGTAACAAATGTATAGGTAAAGTATTGTAAAGGTGGGTGACAGTCAGATGCTGAACTAGAAAAAATCTTTGAGTCCCAGAGTGGGTCTGACTGAACCCCAAAATATTTGTTCTCATAGCACAGTGATAACAAAGGCACCCCAAAACACACTCGTTCCTGTCCCAAGGTGAAAACAAAAGTACTCAAGAAGTTTTGTGAAGATCAGTTCATAAATACGAGCTGTATAGAACTTGTGACAAAAAACTGATTGGACCTAATTTCGGTACAAAATGGCCACTGGCAGCCATCTTGAATTTTGGACCGTACCCAGAAACACTCATTCTCATCCCAAGGAGATAACAAAGGTACCCAAGAAGTTTTGTGAAGATCGGTTCATAAATACAGCCTCTACCCTGAGCCGTATTGACATGTGTGCTTACATTGTGTAAGTAGCACTGAATAAATCAAAGTTCATCTAATTTGCATAATTTCTGCACAAGAAAAAAAACCCCTTACAATATGTGATGTATTCCATATTACTAAACATTCATACAAAAATTTATTAAAATCAGAACTTTCATACAGAAGTTCTATACAAAAGACTGATTGCACTAATTTTGGTACAAAATGGCTGCTGGTGGCCATCTTGAATTTCGGACCACACCCAAAAACACTCGCTCTCATCCCACGGTGATAACAAAGGTACCCAAGAAGTTTCGTAAAGATTGGTTCATAAATATGGCCTCTAGTCTGAGCTGTATAGAAGTTGTGTACAAAAAACTGATTAGACCTAATTTCGGTACAAAATGGCCACTGGCAGCCATCTTGAATTTTAGACCGCACCCAGAAACACTCGTTCTCATCCCAAGGTGATAACAAAGGTACCCAAGACATTTCGTGAAGATCAGTTCATAAATACAGACTCTAGTCTGAGCCGTATTGACATGTGTACTTACTGTGTGTAAGTCGCACTGAAAAACTCAAAGTTCATCTAATTTGCATAATTTCTGCACGAGAAAAAAACCCGTATTATATGTGATGCATCCCATGGTACTAAACATTCACACAAAAAAATTATTCAAATCAGGGCTTTCATATGGAAGTTCTGTGCAAAAATCTGATTGCACCTAATTTTGTACAAAATGGCTGCCATCGGCCATCTTGAATTTCGGACCGGACCCAAAAACACTCGTTCTCGTCCCACGGTGATACCAAAGGTACCCAAGAAGTTTCGTAAAAATCGGTTCATAAATACGGCCTCTAGCCCGAGCCGTATTGGCATTTGCACTTACAGTGCTGAAAGTAACCCCAAAAAACATCAAAATTAGTCTAATTTGCACAATTTACGTACAAAAAAAACCCCCGTATTATATGTGATGTATCCCATGGTACTAAACATTCATACAAAAAATTATTCAAATCAGAGCTTTCATATGGAAGTTCTGTACAAAAAACAGATTTCTGCATCGTCGGTACAAAATGGCAGCTGGCAGCCATCTTGAATTTCGGACCGCACCCAAAAACACTCGTTCTCGTCCCACGGTCATAACAAAGGTACCCAAGAAGTTTTGTAAAGATCGGTTCATAAATACGGCCTCTAGCCCGAGCCATAGCAGCTTGGCACTTACAGCTCTGAAAGTAACACTAAATAAATCAAAGTCAGTCTAATTTGCATAATTTACGCACGAGAAAAAAACCCGTATTATATGTGATGTATCCCATGGTACTAAACATTTATACAAAACTTTATTCAAATCAGAACTTTCATACAGAAGTTCTGTACAAAAAACTGATTTTTGCATCATCGGTACAAAATGGCCACTGGCAGCCATCTTGAATTTCGGACCACAACTAAAAACACTCGTTCCCGTCCCAGGGTCATAACAAAGGTACACAAGAAGTTTCGTAAAGATCGGTTCATAAATACGACCTCTAGCCCGAGCCATAGCCAATTGTTGACGTACGGACAGACGGACAGACGGATGGACGGACGGACGGACGGACGGACAGACGGACGACGGGCCATGACAATAGCTCAAATTTGACTTCGTCAAAGTTGAGCTAAAAATGAGTCAATTTTCTTTTTTGCATGAAATAACTCCCAATCCTTTAAAATGCATTTTGGAAATAATTGCCTAAGTGACACGTTTGTGTGTGTGTGTGTGTGTGTGTGGGGGGGGGGGGGGGGGGGGGGGGGGGGGGGCGAGTTGTGGAACCTATATTGAAACCTGACCTGTATTACCAGCTGGAAGATACACATAACAACTATGGTTGAAAACAAATAAAATAATCCAAACTGGAGTAATCAGTTGGAAACCAATTGTTTGCAGGCAGATGGACGGACGAAAGTCATGACTATAGCCCTGACTATTGTCAGGCTAAAAATGCATTTTGTACCAAAGAAAAAATATTGCATGAATGGCCCTGGGTGAGGAGGAGGTGGGGTGGGGGTGAGGGGTGGGGGGATAGTGGGTGTGTGTTAGGGGAGTCCATTTTTTTTTCCACATGTGGTCAGTATAAATCCTTCAGAATGCATTTTGAGCAGAGAAAAAAAAATACCTAACTAGCACCATGGGGGTGGGGGTGGGGGTGGTGTTTGTCTGGGTTTTTAACCACAAACTTTAACCAAAACTGCATTTTTGACGAAAGAAAAAGAAAGTGCCTAATTGCCCCCCTGGGGCGGGGGGGTACGTGAGTTTAAAAAATGTTCCGCATATAGTGACTGTAAATAGTTCAAAATGCATATTCGAGGAAAGAGAAAAAAAATGCCTAATTGGGGAGGGGGAGGGGGTGGGGGGGGAATAATTTCTGTTTGGATAACCACAAACTTTAACAAAAAAAGCATTTTTGACAAAAGGAAAAAAAAGGTTCTGCATGTAGTGACTGTAAATAGTTCAAAATGCATATTGGAGGAAATAAAAAAAAAAATAAAATGCCTAATTGGGGAGGGGGGGGGGGGGAGGGAGGGTGAGTGATGGAGCTTGTCTGGGTTTTTAACCAAAACTGTAAACAAGCATTTTTGACGAAAGGGAAAAAAAATTTCCTAATTGGCCCCCGGCAGGGAGGGGGGGGCAGGGGTCAGGGGGGGGGGGGGCACGTAAGTTTAAAAAAAGGTTCCGCATGTAGTGACTGTAAATAGTTCAAAATGCACATTGGAGATAAGAAGAAGAAAAAAAGCTTAATTGGGGATGGGGGAGGGTAGGGGGGGTGGTGGTGTTTGTTTGGGTTTTTAACCACAAACTTGGAGTCACCCTACCAAGCTACAATGAAATCTCTTCATAATTATGGCCTGTGGAATATTCTAAAGGTTTTCGGGCTTCGGGCCTCTGTTGCCGTCAAAGTGGCCCAAAAGGGGACGTTCTCATCTAGACATTATATGAAGTCAACCTATCACGTTACAATGAAATGGTTGAATGATCGCAACCAAAAGGGGACATTCTCATCTGGGCATCATGTGGATTGATCCTTTGAAGTTACAATGAAATCCCTTCATAAATATGACTGTAGGCTGTGCTGAAGGTTTTCGGGTTTTGGGCACCTGTAGCCGTCAAAGTTGCCCAATCACTTCTAAAAGGGGACTTTCTCATGTTGACATTATATGATGTCAACCTATCAAGTTACAATGAAATCCCTCCATAAATATGACCTGTAGACTGTGCTAAAGGTATTCGGGCTTCGGGCCCCTGTTGCCGTCACAGTTGCCCAAAAGGGGACGTTCTCATCTAGACATTATATGAAGTCAACCTATCAAGTCACAATGAAATCCCTTCATAAATATGACGTGTAGACTGTGCCAAAGGTTTTCGGGCTTCGGGCTCGGGCAGCCATCATGGGTGAATGATCGCAACCAAAAGGCACATTTTCATCTGGGCATCATGTGGATTGATCCTATAAAGTTACAATGAAATCCCTTTGTAAATATGACTGTAGACTGTGCTGAATGTTTTCGGGTTTCGGGCACCTGTAGCCGTCAAAGTTGCCCAATCACGTCCAAAAGGGGACTTTCTCATGTTGACATTATATGAAGTCAACCTATCAAGTTACAATGAAATCCCTCCAAAAATATGACCTGTAGACTGTGCTAAAGGTTTTCGGGTTTTGGGCTCGGGCAGTTGAGACGGTTGATAGATCATGCCCAAATGGGGAAATTCTCATGTGGACATCATACGGAGTCATCGTATTAACTTACAACGAAATGCATCCATATTAAACATGACCTGCAGACTGTGCTAAAAGTTTTTGGGTTTCGGGCTTGGGCAGCCATCACAGTTGACAGATCATGCCCAAACAGGGACATTCTCATCTAGGCATTATACAGAGGCATTCTATGAAGTTGCAATGAAATCCCTTCATAAACCTGTAGACTGTGCTAATGGTTTTCGGGTTTTGGGCTCGGGCAGCCATACCCGTTGACCGATCACGACCAAAAGGGGACGTTCTCATGAAGACATGACCTAAGACCTGCATATGAAATTTTGTGACAATCAGACAAGAACTACCAGTTATAGCCTGTACTTGAAGGTTGAATAAAAAACTTTAACCACAAACTTTAACCAAAACTCTAAATGTCAACTAAACAGGAAAAGAGAAAAAAAATAAAAATAAAAAAATAAAAACCCACTTGAACCTTCAGTAAAAAACTTTAACCACAAACTTTAACCAAAAACTCTAAATGTTAACAGACGGACGGACGGAGGGACAAAAGTCATCACTATACCCCTTACTGTAAACAGTGGGCTAAAAATGAAATGGATTCAAGTCAGTTATTGGGCGGAAACCAAATTCAAGATGGCAGCCATGGAAGCCATAATGAATTGGTCACTGGCGGCCATCTTGGTTTCGCTGGCTGGTTCAACATTGAAAGGAAGCTTCCTCTAGACACAATTCATAATTAAAAAATAAAAATGATTTGAGTCAGCATTCATAAGTTATTGGACGGAAACCAAATTCAATATGGCCACCATGTCAGCCATATTGGATTGGCTTGCTGATCCAAAATCAATAGGAAGCTTCCTCTAGACACCAAAAATGCATAAGCAAACAAGAGCAACCCAAAGTGTGGCATATGCCCCCTCCTGCAATATCATGGATAGAATTACAACAAAAAAAACCAACATCAGTCTTGTAGAACTTTAGTTTTTGCGCGGAAATCAATTTCAAATGTACTTAACACTGGAGGTCACTGTGACCTTGACCTTCAGCACATCATGGTACAAAAAATGCCGATAGGATCACTGATCCAATGTCGAGTTGTGACAGCAAAAAAGTGGGTTTAATCATTATCAATTCATTATCCCGAAAACCTATTGTTTATAATTTACTATGTGAAGAGTCACTGTGACCTTGACCTTTGACCTGGTGATTGCAAAGTAAATAGGGCTTTTTTTGCTCCAATGCCAACCTACCTATGGAGTTTCATGAACGTGGGTGGAACCATTGTCAAATAATCATCTGGAAACCAATTGTTTATGATTTATGTTCAAGGTCACTGTGACCTTGACCTTTGACCTAGCAAGTCAAAAATAAATAAGGGTCTTCCACTCACCTAGGCCAACCTACCTATGAAATTCATGAATGTGGGTAAATCATTATCAAGTTATCATCCAGAAACCAATTGTTTATGATTTATTACATTGAAGGTCACTGTGACCTTGACCTTTGATTTAGCAAGTCCAAAAAAATCAATAGGGTTCTTCGTCGCACCCAGGTCAACTTACCTATGAAGTTTATTGAATGTAAGCTGAACCACTATCAAGTTATCATCCGGAAACCAATTGTTGTGATTTACTATGTTCAAGGTCACTGTGACCTTGACCTTTGAACTGGCGAGTCCAATATCAATAGGGTTTTTCCTTGCAAGAAGTCAACCCACCTATGGAGCTTCATGAATGTAGGTTAAGACACTATGAATTTATCGTCCACAAACCAATTGTTGCGATTTACTATGTTCAAGGTCACTGTGACCTTGACCTTTAACCTGGCAAGTTCAAGATCAGTAGGGTTCTTCCTCACAGCAAGGCCAATGCAGCTATTAAGTTTCATGACTATAGGCTGAACCACTGTCAAGTTATTGTCTGGAAACCAATTGTTGCAATTTGGTCACTGTGACCTTGACCTTTGACCTGGCAAGTCCAAGGTCAATAGGGTTCTTCCTCGCACCAAGGCCAACACACCTATGAAGTTTCATGACTCTAGGTTGAACCACTATCAAGTTCTCATCCGGAAACCAATTGTTGCGATATACTATGTTCAAGGTCACTGTGACCTTGACCTTTGACCTGGTGAGTCCAACATCAATAGGGTTCTTCCTCGCACCAAGGCCAACACGCCTGTAAAGTTTCATGACTCTAGGTTGAACCACTATCAAGTTCTCATCCGGAAACCAATTGTTTCGATATAGTATGTTCAAGGTCACTGTGACCTTGACCTTTGACCTGGTGAGTCCAACATCAATAGGGTTCTTCCTCGCACCAAGGCCAACACGCCTGTAAAGTTTCATGACTCTAGGTTGAACCACTATCAAGTTCTCATCCGGAAACCAATTGTTTCGATATACTATGTTCAAGGTCACTGTGACCTTGACCTTTGACCTGGTGAGTCCAACATCAATAGGGTTCTTCCTCGCACCAAGGCCAACACGCCTGTAAAGTTTCATGACTCTAGGTTGAACCACTATCAAGTTATCATCCGGAAACCAATTGTTGCGATATACTATGTTCAAGGTCACTGTGACCTTGACCTTTGACCTGGTGAGTCCAAGATCAATAGGGTTCTTCCTTGCACCAAGGCCAACACACCTATGAAGTTTCATGACTCTAGGTTGGACCACTATCAAGTTATCATCCGGAAACCAATTGTTGCGATATACTATGTTAAAGGTCACTGTGACCTTGACCTTTGATCTGGTGAGTCCAAGATCAATAGAGTTCTTCCTCGCACCAAGGCCAACCCACCTATGAAGTTTCATGAATGTAGGTTGAACTACTATCAAGTTATCATCCGGAAAGGAATTGTTGCGATTTACTATGTTCAAGGTCACGTTGACCTTGACCTTTGACGTAGCGAGCCCAAAATCAATAGGGTTCTTCCTCCCACCAAGACCAACCTACGTATGAAGTTTAATGAATGTGAGTTGAACCACTATCAAGTTATCATCCGGAAACCAATTGTTTACGCCCGCCCCGCCCGCCATTCACCAAACTATAAGTCAAGTTTGACTTCGTCACAACTCGACTAAAAATGGCGATAGGATCACCGATCCAACGTCAGCACAAAAGTGGGTTTAAGAGTTGTGACAGCACAAAAGTGGGTTTAATCATTATCAACTTTTCGTCCGGAAACCAGTTGTTTACAATTTACTATGTGAAGGGTCACTGTGACCTTGACCTAGTGATTCCAAAATAAATAGGGCTCTTTCTTGCACCAATGCCAACCTACCTATGAAGTTTCATGAACGTGGGTCAAACCATTGTCAAATTATCATCTGGAAATAAATTATTTATGATTTATTATGTTCAAGTTCACTGTGACCTTTGACCTAGCAAGTCCAAAATAAATAGGGGTCTTCCACTCACCTGGGCCAACTTACCTATGAAGCTTCATGAATGTGGGTCAAACCATTATCAAGTTATCATCTAGAAACCAATTGTTTACGATTTCACTATGTTGAAGGTCACTGTGACCTTCACCTTTCACTTAGCGAGTACAAAATAGGGTTCTTCCTCTCACTGATGCCAACCTACCTATGAAGTTTCATGAAAGTGGGTTGAACCATTATAAAGTTATTATTCAGAAACCAATTGTTTTTGATTTACTATGTTCAGGGTCACTGTGACCTTGACCTTTGATCTAGTGAGTCCAAAATAAATAGGTTTCTTCCTCTCAAGAAGGCCAACCTACATATGAAGTTTCATGACTGTGGGTTGAACCACAGTCAAGTGACCATCCGGAAACCAATTGTTTATGATTTACTATGTTCAAGGTCACTGTGACCTTGAGCTTTGACCTAGCGAGTCCAAAATAAATAGGCTTCTTCCTCTCCCCGATGCCAACCTACCTATCAAGTTTCATGAACATGGGTCAAACCATTATCAAGTTATCATCCGGAAACCAATTGTTTATGGATTTACCATGTTGAAGGCCACTGTGACCTTGACCTTTCACCTAGTGAGTCCAAAATAAACAAGAGGACCCAAGGAGCCTTAATCGCTCACCGGCCAAAGTGGTTCAAAGAAGTATTTGGGGTCACATTCAGTTAGACATGGTTCATGGACACTACAAAGGAATGAAGTCATGAGAGACAAATTTTATGGAACTAGGGACATGGCTTGAACAAACTTGAATCTTACAACCTAAGGATGCTGCATGCCAAATATCAAAAGCATTCATCTGCTGGATCTGAAGAAGATTTTTAAAGAAAATTCCTCATTTTGAACTAAGTTATCATTCGGGCTCCCATAGGGAGCCCAAATATGGACCCAGGGACTTGGCTTTAACAGACTTGAATCCCCCCCCCCCTCCCCAAGGATGCTACACACCACATCAAAACATTCCGACTGCTGGATCTGAAGAAGAAGATTTTTTTAGAAAATTACTCATTTCGAACTAAGTTACAATTCAAGCTCCCTCAGTGAGCCCAAATATGGACCTAGGGAATGGCTTGAACAAACTTGAATCTCACCCCTCTAAGGATGCTGCATATCAAGTATCAAAACATTCCAACTGCTAGATCTGAAGAAGAAGATTTTTGAAGAAAATTCCTCATTTCGAACTAAGTTATCATTCGGGCTCCCACAGTGAGCCCAAATATGGACCTAGGGGCATGGCTTGAACAAACTTGAATTTTAAACCCTAAGGATGCTGCATACCAAATATCAAAACATTCTGACTGATAGATCTGAAGAAGAAAATTTTTAAAGAAAATTCCGCATTTTGAACTAAGTTATCATTCAGGCTCCCACAGTGAGCCCAAATATGGACCTAGGGACGTGGCTTGAACAAACTTGAATCTTACCCCCCTAAGGATGCTGCATACCAAATATCAAAACATTCCAACTACTGGATCTGAAGAAGAAGATTTTTAAAGAAAATTCCTCACTTTGAACTAAGTTATAATTCAGGTTACCACAGTGAACCCAAATATGAATCCAGGGACTTGGCTTGAACAAACTTGAATCTCACCCCCCTTAGTATGCTGCATACCCAATATCAAAAGATTCTGCCTGCTGGATCTTGAGAAGAAGATTTTCAAAGAAATTTGCCTGAAATGCACTAAGTTCAAATTTGAGCTCCTATACTGAGCCCAAATATGAACCCTGGGGGCCGATTTGAACCAACGTGAATCTGATATACCGCACAATGTTGCATACCAAATATCAAAAGATTCTGCCTGCTGGATCTGGGGAAGAAGATTTTTTAAGAAATTTGCCTGAAATGCACTAAGTTCAAATTCGAGCTTCTATAGTGAGCCCAAATATGAATCCAGGGGGCCGATTTGAACAAACTTGAATCAGATCCACCCCACAATGTTGCATACCAAATATCAAAAGATTCTGCCTGCCGGATCTGGAGAAGATTTTTTAAGAAATTTGCCTGAAATGCACTAAGTTCAAATTCAGGCTTCTATACTGAGCCCAAATATGAACCCAGGGGGCCGATTTGTACAAACTTGAATCAGATCTACCCCACAATGTTGCATACCAAATATCAAAAGATTCTGCCTGCTGAATCTGGAGAAGAAGATTTTTTAAGAAATATCCCTGAAATGCACTAAGTTCAAATTTGGGCTTCTATAGTGAGCCCAAATATGAATCCAGGGGGCCGATTTGAACAAACTTGAAACGGACCCCAAATTTTCAGGGCAAAAAAAAATTATTTTTTTTTTTTTTGTCTTAAAATTGAGAGAAATGCATAAAAAACAAAAAAAAAAATTTCAGGATTTTGATCCAAAATTTTCTAAGTCCCACCCGGACACCAAATTTTCAGGGGGAAAAAAAAAAAAAAATTTCTCTTAAAATTGACCAAAATGCATAAAAAACAAAAAAAAAAAATTGTTCGGATTTTGGTCCAAAATTTTCCAAGTCCCACCCGGAACCCCAAATTTTCAGGGTAAAAAAAAAAATTTTTTGGGGGTCTTAAAATTGAGAGAAATGCATAAAAAACAAAAAAAAAAAATTTCAGGATTTTTGGTCCAAAATTTTCCAAGTCAAACCCGGACCCCAAATTTTCTGGGTAAAAAAAAAAATTTTTTTTGGGTCTTAAAATTGTAAAATTGAGAGAAATGCATAAAAAAACCTCAAAAAATTTTTCCGATTTTGGTCCAAAATTTTGTAAGTCCCTCCCGGACCCCAAATTTTCAGGGGGGGGGAAAAAAAAAAAAAATTTGTTTTCTCTTAAAATTGACCAAAACGCATAAAAAACAAAAAAAAATTTGTTTCGGATTTTGGTCCAAAAGTCCCACCCGGACCACAAATTTTCAGGGTGAAAAAAAAAAAAAATTTTTTTGTCTTAAAATTGAGAGAAATGCATAAAAAACCAAAAAAAACATTTTCAGATTTTGGTCCAAAATTTTCTAAGTCCCACCCGGACCCCAAATTTTCAGAGGAAAAAATTTTTTTTTTCTCTCTTAAAACTGACCAAAACGCATAAAAAACAAAAAAAAATTTTTTCTGGATTTTGGTCCAAAATTTTCCAAGTCCCACCCAGACCCCAAATTTTCAGGGAAAAAAAAAAAAAAAATTTTCTCTTAAAATTTACCAAAACGCATAAAAAACAAAAAAAATTTTTTTTCGGATTTTGGTCCAAAATTTCTAAGTCCACAATGGGACCCCCAAATTTTCAGCCTAAATATGAACCTAGGGACTTGGCTTCAACAAACTTGAATCTCACCCCCCTAAGGATGCTGCATACCAAATATCAAAACATTCTTATTGCTAGATCTGAAGAAGAAGATTTTTAAAAAATACTCCTCATACTGCACTAATTTAAACATTTGGGCTCCCATAGAGAGCCCAAATATCCACCCAGGCAAATGATTTCAATAAGCATGTGAAACAATCTTCCAAAGATGTTATATGTGAAATTTTAAAGCTTTTGGAGCAGTGGTTTCGGAGAAAAGTAGTCTTATGTTTTTCCCATTACCCACAGTGTTAAAAAATGCTGACTCGGCACTTTTTCAAAGTCCCCAAAAAGTATCCCATGATAAAACCGATGGCAATTTTTTTTTACCATTCCATTCTGTTGGTCCTGAGGAAGCTTCACAACAAATAAGAATTCTCAGTGCCGTGTAGTTTTGGAGATATGGGCGTTTTCATTTTTTTCTATTTTTTAGCTCCTGTGGTTCCCACGGGGCTATGGGAAAAAAAATTTCTGCATAAATTAGGTACTTATGAGCCAATAAGCACTCACGTAAAATTTGGTTTGGAAAATAGAAATTTGGGGCAGGGCCAAAATTTTTGCCCCTCCTTTAACATTGTCAAATATAGCCCCTCCAACTTCTCTTGAACAAACTTGAGTCTACACCTCAAAAGGAAGCTGCATACCAAATATCAAGTCTCTGCTATTGCTGGTTCTTGAGAAGATTTTTTAAGAATTGGAGCATTTTTGCCCCATCCCTCTACTCAATATGAGCCGAAACCTAATTTGACAAAAAATCAAAATGCCCTTATATAACCCCTAATCACATGAAATTTCATTAATATGCGGCCAGTGGTTTGGGAGAAAAAGGCCCAAACACCACCTTCACAACGGACGACGGACGCCGTACGACGGACGAAAAGTGATCAGAATAGCTCACCCTGACTTTCAGTCAGATGAGCTGATAAGGTTCTTCCTCTCACTGATGCCAACCTACCTATGAAGTTTCAGGACGTGGGTCGAACCATTATCAAGTTATCATCCGAAAACCAATTGTTTACGCCCGCCCACCATTCATCAAACTATAAGTCGAGTTTGACTTCGTCACAACTTGACTAATAAATAGGCTTCTTCCAATCATCATACGTAACCCACATATGAAGTCTGGTAAAGATCCGACTGGTAGAACTTTAGTTAATTGACGGAATTTAGTGGAAATCTGCTTCAAGTACATTTAATGTTGAAGGTCACAGTGACCTTGTCCTTTGGCACATCAATATCAAAATGAATAGGCTTCTACCTCACGCCATACCTAGCCTCCATACTGAGTTATATCAAGATCAGTATTGCAGAACTTTAGTTATAGAGCGGAAACCAATTTCAAGTGTTTTTGACATTGGAGGTCACTGTGACCTCGGCATAACAATGGTCAAAATAAATAGGCTTCTTCCACTTATCATACCTAACCCACATATGAGGATTAGTAAAGATCCGGTTGGTAGAACTCTAGTTAATTGACAGAATGCAAAAAATTACATAATGCCCCCTCCTCAAAGAGGCCAACGGGATAATAATGGCCGCCAAATTTGCTTGAATGCTACATCTACACATCTGCTGGCCACTGTCAATAATTTGTATGCATACCGGTACGTTCGAATGGAATTAAAAAAAACAAAATGTTGTACAATATACTTGCATCAATGACATTTTCAAGACATTCAGCCAACATTTGGGGCTTTCAGTATAAATACACGAAACTCATATGATATTCCTTAATATTCTTGACCTGTCAACACCAACAGTGAGGCATTGTAAAATGTTTGTCAGCTTATCAAATGCAGTTTCCTTTGCTTAACTAGAACCTGACACTTGCTTTTCATTTATACTGTCCGATATATTTATTTCTAGACGTAATTTTGAAAGCTTGAACTCAAGTCTCCAAAATCGCTTTCAAATTCACAGTTGAAGTCAGATGGAAATTTAGGGTTACAATGATCAAAATGAGTGACTTTTACTTGATAAAATGTTTTGGGTCAGCTTATTTTTTTCAGGGTTGGTCGGGTTAGACTAAACACAGTGTTTTTTTTGTGGACATTTTCCAAAATTACAGGAATAGATTTGTTATAATTATTTATTCAACTGATAAAATCAAAAGAAGATGCCTTGTTAGTTGTTAGAAGATGCTGCAATATGCAATGTGGACCCAATCTGATAGGTACATACAGATGGTTTCTATATGCTCATGGACAATCGAAACCACAATCAAGGTTTTTTTGCTTTAACTGGTAGAGTGCTAGAAGCCACTATCATGGCTCTACTGAAAAGTGCTGACAGCCACTTTAGTGGCTTTACACTGTGTGCATTAGCTTGTTTTTGCAGCAGTAGAGAAATGTTCATATAAAACTGTTTTGTTGCAAATTATTGGAGAGTGCCAATAGGCACTCTCAAAGAAATAGTAACTAAACAATTAATGGTGAAGAAAATTTTGCTAAACTAAGCCTCCCCTTGTAGGTAGTATGGTATTTTTGAAAAAAAATACTCATGTTACAAATAACTTTTGAAAAATAATTTTCCACTCAATCAGTTAAATGAAAGTGTCAATGACACTGTAGCTTAACTTGTCTGTGTGTTGTGTTTGATGAAAAGGATAATGTTCAATGTTTTTGAAAGGATTATGAAATACAACAAGAATTGTGATAATTGGGAATTCGTTAATTTCTGTTCCCTGTTTGCTATGTTTTCAATAAGAGGCCCCACAGGGCCTGAAGTGCCCATCTTGAACAGAACACAATATAAACAGAGTCCAAGAATGAGTCAACATTAAGCAATCCATCTCCATATGATGCACTGTCAATCCTTGAGCCCCTCAGGAGTGACAAAAATAATCTGGGCATTATGCCTTTTCTTCTGTTGATCATAATGTAAAATGTAGAGCTCCCCTATAAACCCCTTGATACAACCTATGCGGATTAATCTTACTTACACACCTCTAGAGGGTACTGAATACAAAATTTTTAATTCTTCAGCAAAATAGCTAATTCCGGCTCCCATAAAGAGTCCAAATATTAACCCAGGCTCTCGATTTGAATAAAGTTGAATCTGACTTCCCTAGAGATGTTGTGTACCAAATATGAAAACATTCTCACTGTTGGATCTGAAGAAGAGAAATTTTAAAGAAATTTCTTCATATTGCACTAAGTTCAAATTTGGGCTACCATAGCAAGCCCAAATATTAACCTACGGATCCGAATTGAGCAAACTTGAATCTGACCCCCCTAGAGATGTTATATACCAAATATGAAAGCATTCTGATTGGTGGATATGAAGAAGATTTTTGAAGAAATTCCCTCATATTGTACAAAGTTAAATTTCAGGTTCCCACATGAAGCCCAAAAATTAACCCAGGCACTCAAATTGAACAAACTTGAATCTGACCAACCCCCCCCCCCCCCATCCACCCATCCTCTAGAGATGTTGTATACCAAATATGAAAGCATTCCAACTGGTGGATCTGAAGAAGATTTTTAAAGAAATTTCCTCATATTGCATAAGTTAAAATTTGGACTACCATACTGAGCCCAAATATATACCTAGGGATCCGATTTGAACAAACTTGAATCTGAACCCCCTAGAGATGTTGCATACCAAATATGAAAGTATTCTGACTGGTGGATCTCAAAAAGATTTTTAAATATTATCCCCCAGATTGAACCAAGTTAAAACTTGGGCTTCCGTACGAAGCCCAAATATTAACCTAGGGACTTGGTTTGAACACTCTTGAATCTGACCCTCATAACAATGATGTATACCAAACATTAAAAGATTCTGACTTGTGGTCCTGAAAAGATTTTTAAAGAATATTCCCCTAAGTTAAAAATTCAGGCTCCTTTATTGAGCCCAAATATGAACCAATGGGCTTTATTTTAACAACCTTGTATCTGCCACCCCCCCCCCCCCCCCCCCCCCCCCCCCACCACCACCACCCTATGATTGCTGTATACCGAATATCAAAAGATTCTGATGATTGGTTCTGGAGAAAAGATTTTTTTAAATTTTTGCAAATATACTGACTCAGCATTTTTTCGATGCCCACTATAGAACACCTTAACATAACCAATGGCAATTTTTTTAACCATTCAATTCTACTGCTCCTAATGATGTTTCATACCAAATAACAGCTCTCTGTTCTGTGTGGTTTGGGAAATACGGGCGTTTGAAAATATTTCTATTTTTAGCTCCCAGGGTTCCCATTTTTTTTTACAGGAGTCAAGTACTTATGACCCAATAACACCACATACCAAATTTGGTTCAAATCAGACCATCGGTTCAGAAAATAAAAATTTTGGGCAGGGCGAAAAATCTTACCCCTCCCACTACAAAGCCAAATATTGCTTCACGAACTTCGTTTGAAGAAACCTGATTCTACACCTCAAAAGAAAGCTCCATAACAAATATCAAGACACTGTAACCACTGGTTCATGAGAAGATTTTAAAAATATTTTGGAGCATTTTCCCCCACTCCCTCCCTATGGGACTGGGCATGTTGAGTTGAACAAAAATGCAATGCCTTTCAGGACCATCACTCACATAAACTTTCACTTGAATTGGCCTAGTGGTTTTGGAGAAGACCAAAACATGGTGTTGACGGATGGCGGACGGAGAGCAATGAGATTAGCTTAGCTTGACTTTGTCAAGATGAGCTAATAAAAATAAAATGAGGTGTAGACTGTACTAAAGAATTGACGGAAGGGTTAATGTGGCCCTCACAGTTAATGTATGTGGCCCTCACAGTTGATGTATGTCAATGAAAGTTACAAAGTTACAGTGAAATTATTCCAAAACGAGTCATCCTTTCAAGTTACAATGAAATCCCTTCATAAATACGGCCTGAAGAGTGTGCTAAAGGTTTTTAGGCTTCAGGCCTGTGTAGCCATCATGGTTGACTTGTCGCAACAAAAAGGGGACATCCTCATCTAGACATTATACTGAGTCATCCTACCAAGTTACAAAGAAATCCTTTCATAAATATGACTTGTAGTCTGTGCTAAAGTTTTTCGGGTTTTGGACTCAGGCAGCCGTCATGTTTGAAAGATCGCAACCAAAAGGGGATGTTCTCATCTAGGCATTATCTGGAGTCATCTTACCAAGTTACAATGAAATCCTTCTATAAATATAACCTTTTGCCTATGCTAAAGGTTTTTGGGCTCGGGCACCCATCAAGGCTGAATGATCACGGCCAAAATGGGATGTTCTCATCTAGACATTATTTGGAGTCATCCTACCAAGTTACAATGAAATCCCTTCATAAATATGACCTGTAGACAGTGCTAAAGGTTTTCGGGCTTCGGGCACCTTTAGCCGTCAAAGTTGCCCAATCATGTCCAAAAGGGGACGTTCTCATCTAGACATTATATGAAGTCAACCTACCAAGTTACAATGAAATCCCTTCATAAATATGACCTGTAGACTGTGCTTAAGGTTTTCGGGCTTCGGGCTCGGGCAGCCATCATGGTTCAATGATCGCAACCAAAGGGGACAATCTCATCTGGGCATCATCTGGAGTGATCCTGCGAAGTTACAATGAAATCCCTTCATAAATATGACCTGTAGACTGTGCTCAAGGTTTTCGGGCTTCGGGCACCTGTAGCCATCACAGTTGACCAATCACGACCAAAAGGGGATGTCATCATCTAGGCATTCATTATATAGAGTCAACATTACAGGTTACAATGAAATCCTTCTATAAATATAACCTTTTGCCTATGCTAAAGGTATTTGGGCTCGGGCACCCATCAAGGCTGAATGATCATGGCCAAAATGGGACGTTCTCATCTAGACATTATTTGGAGTCATCCTACCAAGTTACAATGAAATCCCCTCATAAATATGACCTGTAGACTGTGCTAAAGGTTTTCGGGCTTCGGGCACCTTTAGCCGTCACAGTAGCCCAATCATGTCCAAAAGGGGACGTTCTCATCTAGACATTATATGAAGTTAACCTACCAAGTTACAATGAAATCCCTTCATAAATATGACCTGTAAGACTGTGCTAAAGCTTTTCGGGCTTCGGGCTCGGGCAGCCATAATGGCTGAATGATCGCAACCATAGGGGACAATCTCATCTGGAGTGATCCTAAGAAGTTACAATGACATCCCTTCATAAATATGACCTGTAGACTGTGCTCAAGGTTTTCGGGCTTCGGGCACTAGTAGCCATCACAACTGACCAATCACGACCAAAAGGCCTATGCTAAAGGTTTTTGGGCTTGGGCACCCATCGAGGCTGCATGATCGCGATCAAAATGGGATGTTCTCATCTAGACATTATTTGGAGTCATCCTACCAAGTTATAATGAAATCCCCTCATAAATGGCAATTTTTTTTTACCATTCAATTCTACTGGTCCTAATGAGGCAAATATTGATCCACAAACTTCGTTTGAACAAACTTGATTCTACACCTCAAAAAGAAGCTCCATACTAAATATCAAGTCATTGTACCCACTGGTTCATGAGAAGAAGATTTTAAAAATATTTTGGAGCATTTTCCCCCACCCTCTCCCTATGGGGCTGGGCATATTGAGCTGAACAAAATGCAATGCTCCTTCGGGTCCATCTCTCGTACAAACTTTCACTTGAATTGGCACAGTGGTTTTGGAGAAGTCCAAATTAAAGTGTTGACATACAACGGACAGATGGATGACGGACAATGGATGGAAAACAATTAGATAAGCTCAGCTTGACTTTGTCAAGAGGAGCTAAAAACAAATTCACATATTCTTATGACACTGACTGTAGGGAGAGTGAACTTGGTAAACATAAACTAGAGACTCAAATGAGCCTAAAAAGCACACCTGGCTCAAATTGTCAAGAGAGATGAGTGTGCCAGTATGTGAGAGAGAGCAAGAGCATTTTTTTGATTTGCAATGACACAACCAAATGCAATTTTTGTCCATTTGCTTCTGCTGGTCCCAGGAAAGCTTCTCGGGCAAAAACAAAGCTCTGTTCTGTGAAGTATTAAAACAGTGTTCATACAAATTTACTTTTGTTTTTAGCTTCTGGTGTTCTCTCTCCTCCACCCCAAGGTGAGTAGCAACTTTGTGGGAAAAAATTGGCTCCTCCCATAGGGAGCCTAAATCTTAACATACTAAGTTGTTTTGAACAAACTTGATTCTGCATCACTAAAGGAAGTTCCATACCATAATTCTAAGCATTATTATAAGTGGTTTATAAGAAGATGATTTTTAAAACATTTTAGGCTTTTGGGTCATTAACCCCACCACTTAGTTGATGGAGCCCAAGAAGGATAATGACTTTGCATTTTCCCATTGCGAACAGTGTTAAAATTGGCATCCCCATACAGCATCTTATGACAAAACCGATAGCAATTTCTTTTCGTCCATTTGACCCCACTGGTCATAAGGAAGCTTCATACCCAATGAAAGTGTCAATGACACTGGAGCTCAACTTGACCAAGAAGGGACTGAACTAAATAGAAAGCTCCAGTAATGCCAAGTCATTCACTCAAGTTTCCACAGAAAAGACATCACACCAAAGCTACCCTCGAAATCTGAAAAAGATCGGGTGAAGGATGTGGTCTGTAGAGTGTGCTAATGGAATTGTTGAAAATTTATATGCCAAATCAAAGATGGCCACTGGTGACCGCGTTTTTCAATAAAATTCGGACAAATTTGATGGCTCCTATCTAGACATCATACCAAAGTTACATATTAAACTTGATAAAGATCAGGTGCAAGGTGGGGCCTGTAGGGTGTGCTAATGGAATTGTTGATTTTATATGCCAAATTCCAAGATGACCACTCCCAGACAAAACTTCAGAAAAATTTGATAGCTCCAATCAAGACACACACCAAAGCTACATATAAAATTTGAAACTGGTCAGGTGAAAGATATAACCTGTAGTGTGTCCTAATGGAATTGTTGACAATTTATATGCCAAATCCAATGTGGTCACTGGCAGCCATGTTATTCAATGAAGTTCAGAAAAATTTGATAGCTCCCATCTCGACATCATACCAAAGCTACATATCAAATTTGAAAAAGATCAGATCAGAGATGCAGCCTGTAGGAATTGTTGACAATTTATATGCTAAATCAAAGATGGCTGCCGCAGGCCATGTTTTTCAATGAAATTCAAAAAATACGATAACTCCCATCTAGACATTACCCCAAAGCCACAAATGAAGTTTGAAACT
The DNA here is from genome assembly GCA_031216915.1 of Pictodentalium vernedei. NCBI lineage: Eukaryota > Metazoa > Mollusca > Scaphopoda > Dentaliida > Dentaliidae > Pictodentalium > Pictodentalium vernedei. The sequence continues at coordinate 569,018,644 of CM062297.1, read as the reverse complement.
GATTGGGTGAGAGATGCGGCCTGGGTGTGCTAAAGGAATTGTGGTTCAGAGAAGGAGTTACATACAGATGTACCTATGGGCAAATGTACAGATGGGCGACACATAGCAACCCATCAAATAGCTCCATACCAGATATCAGAGCAATCTCTCTGATTGTACCCAAAAAGAAGATTTTTTTAAAAAAATGAGGCATTTGGGGTATTAACCCCACTCCAAGGGGAGTAGCAACTTTTGGAGAACAAGTGTTTGACCACCGAGGTGGTATTAGTCCCCTACGGCGCTTTTGTGACATAAGGTGTTTTTGTCACAGAAGACACTCGAGTATATAAGCATCTTGGATTTTGAAAAAAAGTATTGAGCGTGCATAATCCCCTCACAACCCTTTATCCATGTACCATATATGAAAGGCGTAGCTTGAACCATGTTGGAGGGAGGGGTGGTAACATAAAATAGAGGAAAAAGCTTAAAAAACACAACAAAAATGGCCACCATTCTGCCATCTTGGATTTTGAAAAATAAATATTGACTGTGCATCATCCCCTCAGAACCATTTATCCATGTACCAAATATGAAAGGTGTAGCTTGAAGCATATTATGGGGAGAGGTGGTAACATAAAAACAGACAGAAAGACAGACGGACAGACAGACAGATGTTCGATTTTGAAAAAAAAATATTGAGCGTGCATAATCCCCTCACAACCCCTTTATCCATGTACCATATATGAAAAGTGCAGCTTGAACCATGTTGGAGTGAGGGGTGGTAACATAAAATAGAGAAAAAAGCTTAAAAAACACAACAAAAATGGCCGCCATGCCGCCATCTTGGATTTTTAAAAAAAAATTTTGAGCGTGCATCATCCCCTCAGAACCATTTATCCATGTACCAAATATGAAAGGTGTAGCTTGAAACATGTTGGTGGGAGGGGTGGTAACATGAAAACAGAGAAAAAAAGCTTAAAAAACACAATAAAAATGGCCGCCATTCCACCATTTTGGATTTTTTAAAAAAAAATTTGAGTGTGCATCATCCCCTAAGAACCATTTATCCATGTACCAAATATGAAAGGTGTAGCTTAAAGCATGTTGGAGGGAGAGGTGGTAACATAAAAAACAGACAGACAGACAGACGGACAGACGGACGGAGTGCAATCCTATAGTCCCCTTACGGTTCCCGTAGGGGACTAAAAAAAAACTCAGAAGAGTGTACTCCATCAAAATGCGATGTACCAAATTAAGATTTGGACCAAAGGTCAAAGGTTCTGAACAATACTTAGCTGATGGAGTACAAGATGATGACTGTGCTTTTACCCACTGCCAACAGTGTTAAAATGGGCATCTTCATACGGCACTACACAACAAATTCAATAGCATTTTTTTTCGGTCCATCTGATCCCACTGGTCCTAAAGAAGCAGTAAAGAACAATATTCAGGACTATGCAGTTTTATAAATATGGGCATTTTAATAACTTTTTTCTATTTTTAGCTCCTGGGGGTTACCACGGGCTGTGGAATTTTTTTTTTCTGGCGTAAAGTACTTATGATCTAATTATGCTTACATGTCAAATTTGGTTCAAATCCACCCATTGCTTCTGGAAATATACATTTTGGGTGGAGCCCAAAATGGGCATGCTATCAAGATCGCCCAGATATTAACCTACCTTGAACAAAATTTAATCTTCACCACCAAAGGGAGTTAGTTCCATACCAAACATCAAAGAATTCTATCTGGTGGTTCATAAGAAGATTTTCAAAGATTTTTAGACTTTTTGGGCATTTTCTCCAGCCCAAAGATGGCTGCAGCTTCATTTGAACAAAGTTGAAAGGTATACTCTAAAGATGGTCTGTGCCATATGTTTGAATTTGGCCCAGTGGTCTTGAAGAAAAGACAACTTTCAAAAGTTGACGACGGATGCCAAGTGATGGCAATAGCACCCACAGACTTTCAGTCAGTTGAGTTAAAAACATTACAAACACGAACATTTCGAATTAGAGACTGATATTTCATCAAGGTCTGAATGTGATCAAAAATAGTATAGACATCAAAATCACAGGCATCAGACACATCACCAACACAACGACAAAACAAGAGGCCTCATGAGGCCAGAAGTGCTCACTTGACCAAAATTGTTTAAAGGAGGATTCAAATTACCATCTATGGATAAGTTAACACAACAGAGGAATGAAGTTATTCAATTATCTATAACTCTGCTGTCCATGCCAGATGATTTTTTTCTAGTATTGGGATACTACCACAGAAATAATGCCCAGATTTTCAGTAATGGAAAACTAGGGAGTCAAAATATCAACCTAGGGACTTCACTGGAACAAACTTGAAGGATGTTGTATACCAAATATCAAGAGATTCTGAATGGTGGTGCTGGAAAAGATTTTGAGAATATTACTAATTTTGAAATATGTTAAAATATGCCCCCCCCCCCCCCCCATAGGGAACTCAAATATCAACCCAAGGACTGTATTTGAGCAAATTGAATCTGAATCCTCAAAGGATGCTGTATACCAAATATCGATAAATTCTGACTGCATCTCAAGTAGCAGACTTTTAAAGATTATTCTTCGTATTGAATTTGGGCTCCAATAGGGAGCCCAAATATTAACAAAGGGACTTGATTTGAACAAACTTAGATATGACCTCCCTAAGGATGCTGTATTACCAATTAGAAGATTCTGACTAGTGGTTCTAGAGAAGAAGATTGATTTTTAAAGATTATTCCTCATATTGATTGAGTTAAAATTTGGGCTCCCATAGAGATCCTAAATATTAACCCTGGCACTCGATTTGAACAAACCTGAATCTGACCCCCCCCCCCCCCCCCCCCCCCCCCCCCCCCCCCCCCCTAGAGATGTTGTATACCAAATATGAAAGCATTCTGACTGGTGGATCTGAAGAAGAAGATTTTTAAATAACTTTCCTCATATTGCACTAAGTTAAAATTTACCCAGTCACCCAATTTGAAAAAAACTGGAATCTGGTAGATGTCAAACTCGGTTGACCTTTGGCTTCGAGAACCACAAACACACAACCTCAGAAAGACACAAATAGTCAATAACAATGCCGAAGTGAAGTCCACTTCGCTCAAAATGCCCATATTTTGAGGTGAAGGCACTGAAAATTGGGATCCGTTATTTTTGGGATGATTGGACTACATACAAGTAAGTTAATATGCTAAGTGATTGACTGAAAACTACTACATATATAGACAGAATGTGATGTGTGTTTGAATTGGTGGGTGTTTTACATAACAAGTTGGAATGGTGTAGTCATATTTCGAAATATGACTACGCCATTCTAACGAGTTATGTAAAATACCCACCGATTCAAACACACATCGTGTTGTGTTTATTACAAATCCCATGCATTAAAATTCATTTAAATAAACAAGCCAAGACCAATACCAGGTCTGGACCTGCGTCGCTGCATGAAATTGAATCGGCAAACAGGAAGTGGCTGCACGGCAGATCTGAAAATTGCATACATGATACAACTGATCATTATCAGGCTCCAGAGGAAATATAAAAATCAATCACTTGCATAGAAGCCGAGAAAGAGCTTGACGAAAAATTTCAATGTTCAGTGGGTACAGTAAAACTTCAAAGTATCGGCAAACAGGAAGTGGCTGCACAGCAGATCTGAAAATTGCTTACACGATACAACTCATCATTATGAAGCAGGAGACCAAATATAAAATCAATCCCTTGCATAGAAGCCGAGAAAACCTTGACGGAAAATTTCAATGTTCAATGGGTACAGTAAAATTTCAAAGTATCAGCAAACAGGAAATGGCTGCACAGCAGATCTGAAAATTGCTCACCACGATACAACTCATCATTATGAAGCAGCAGACCATATATAAAATCAATCCCTTGCATAGAAGCCGAGAAAACCTTGACGGAAAATTTCAATGTTCAGTGGGTACAGTAAAATTTCAAAGTATCGGCAAACAGGAAGTGGCTGCACGGCAGATCTGAAAATTGCTTACACGCTACAACTCATTATTATGAAGCAGCAGACCAAATATAAAATCATTCCCTTTCATAGAAGCCAAGAAAACTTTGACGGAAAAAGTGTTTCGGACGGACTGATGGACAGATTGACGGACGGATGGACAGACGGATGGACGGACGGATGGACTGACGGACAGACGGAGGGACGGACGGATGGACGGACAAGACGGACGGATGGACGGACTGACGGACGGAATCGAGCGGTTACTAGACCTGCTTCACACCGCTGGCGATGCAGGTAAAAAAAATCTTAATTCTGATGTTTAAACCCAAAGGTGAAGGGTCCGTTTGTTTTGTTTGAAACTGTACTGATCAAATGGACCGATAAAAAATCAAAACAATCTTTTGGGAACCAATCTAAATTACATTAGTTATCTTTCCTACAGTCCTGGTAATTCATCCTTGTTTTCTCGGCAAAAAAACTGCTGTGGAAAACTTGTGCTTCTACAGCAATTGCTGTGAAGCCTGTTCAATTGTTTAAAAATCAACAGGGGGCAGGGCACAGTCTCAATTGCCATGTACAAATATACATAGTATGCAGTGAAGTGAAAACTTTCAAGTAACTTTAACATGTGAAAGTAGTTCAAGATACATGTGCATATAATCACAGTCAATGTGCAGAATCTTTCACTCAATCATGAACCATGTGAATGCCGAGAAAAAATCTTGGAAGTAAGCATGCAACTTGCTCAATATGTATAGTATAAGTGAAAATAAGATGCAGCATAACCACAAACTAAATATCTCACTGCTTCTATGTTGATAACACTAGAATCTGACATCAGTTTCTGGACAGCTCTGTAAGAGCTTTCCAGAATCTGATGTCAGATTCAGGCATTATCAACATAGAAGAGGCAGAACAAAATGGGTGTGTTTCCGTGAACAATCTGGATTGGTAATCTAGATTGAGAAACTGTGAAACAGTTTTTCAAAGAACGACAATCTGTTTCCTTGCAAGTGAAGTTCGGATGAATATGGCCTCAAATGATGAAGTGGTCATTGCAACTGTATGGAAGAGCTTATGAACAGTGACTATACTGAACTTGTTTTTACACTGATCGAGGAAACCCCTGAAACAGCGAGTTGTTTATTAACTAATATTAAATCAAAAACTGTTTTATAGAAGTTGATGTTAGTTTTTTTTTAGTTTTCAGTAGAAACCCTGACTGGCAGCAGTGGCGTATAGTCTGTGTGTTTGGGTTTTTTTTTTTTCAGGGGGAGGGGGGTTTGTTTTTAGGTTTTTTTTGTTTCGTTCTTTTTTGGGGGGGTGGGGGGGGAGGGGCATTTTCCCAAAGATGCCCATGATATGATTTTTTTTATATAAAATTAACTAGACTGTTTTTTGGCCACTATATACAATGTTGCAGCAGTGATATATGCCACAGGCATTCGACGTATTATCAGATTTTATCAATTTTTATAAAATATATATTATATTATCAATACTAAAAAATAATATAAATGTATATTTTATAAAAAATAGGCCGATGAAATCGTCAGATGTGTACCCATATGCGCAACTAGTAGAAAGCTGTATGACGGAGGGCCACCCTGCATGCCGACATTATGTACACCATACATGGTATGGGTACATATAGAAATGGACTGGAGGAGTGCCTAATTTGATGGATAAAGGGTTAATATCTCCGGATCAAATTATTAGATTTACATAAAAAAACTATACAGCACAGCACATCAGTAACCTGAATACATATATAAAGTAACCTGATAATCGGATTAATATTTATTGAGTTATCGCATGCCGAAGAAACGGATTGGAGGAGTTCTCAATTTGAAGGATGAAGGGTTAATATCACAGGATCAAATTATCAGATTTACACCAAAAACTATACAGCTCGGCACATCAGTAACCTGAATACATATATGAAGTAACATGACAAACGGATTGATATTTTTTGAGTTATCTCATGCCAAAGGGATTGGAGGAATTTTCAATTTGAAGGATAAAGGGTTAATATCTCAAGATTAAATTATCAGATTTACACCAAAAACTATACAGCTCGGCACATCAGTAACCTGAACACAAATATAAAGTAACTTGACAATCCAAGCAATATTTTCCAAGTTATTGAATGCCAAAGGGATTGGAGGAATTTTCAATTTGAAGGATAAAGGGTTAATATCTAAGGATCAAAACAACAGACTTACACCAAAAACTATACAGCTTGGCACATCAGTAACCTGAACACAAATGTAAAGTAACTTGACAATCCAAGCAATATGTTTCAAGTTATCGAATGCCAAAGGGATTGGAGGAATTTTCAATTTGAAGGATAAAGGGTTAATATCTAAGGATCAAATTATCAGATTTACACCAAAAACTGTACAGCTCGGCACATCAGTAACCTGAACACACATATAAAGTAACTTGATAATCCAAACAATATTTTTCAAGTTATCGAATGCCAAAGGGATTGGAGGAATTTTCAATTTGAAGGATAAAGGGTTAATATCTAAGGATCAAAATAACAGATTTACACCAAAAACTACACAGCTCGGCACATCAGTAACCTGAACACAAATATAAAGTAACTTGACAATGCAAGCAATATTTTTCAAGTTATCGAATGCCAAAGGGATTGGAGGAATTTTCAATTTGAAGGATAAAGGGTTAATATCTCAGGATTAAATTATCAGATTTACACCAAAAACTATACAGCTCGGCACATCAGTAACCTGAACACACATATAAAGTAACTTGATGATCCAAGCAATATTTTTCAAGTTATCGAATGCCAAAGGGATTGGAGGAATTTTCAATTTGAAGGATAAAGGGTTAATATCTCAGAATCAAATTATCAGATTTACACCAAAAACTGTACAGCTCGGCACATCAGTAACCCGAATACAAATATAAAGTAACCTGACAATCCAAGCAATATTTTTCAAGTTATCGAATGCCAAAGGGATTGGAGGAATTTTCAATTTGAAGGATAAAGGGTTAATATCTCAGGATCAAAATAACAGATTTACACCAAAAACTATACAGCTCGGAACATCAGTAACCTGAAGAGATATATAAAGTAACATGACAATTGGATTGATATTTTTTTAGTTATCTCATGCCAAAGGGATTGGAAGAATTCTCAATTTGAAGGATAAAGAGTTAATATCTCAGGATCAAATTATTAGATTTACATAAAAAAAAACTATACAGCTCGGCACATCAGTAACCTGAACACAAATGTAAAGTAACTTGACAATCCAAGCAATATGTTTCAAGTTATCGAATGCCAAAGGGATTGGAGGAATTTTCAATTTGAAGGATAAAGGGTTAATATCTCAGGATCAAAATAACAGATTTACACCAAAAACTGTACAGCTCGGCACATCAGTAACCTGAACACACATATAAAGTAACTTGATAATCCAAACAATATTTTTCAAGTTATCGAATGCCAAAGGGATTGGAGGAATTTTCAATTTGAAGGATAAAGGGTTAATATCTAAGGATCAAAATAACAGATTTACACCAAAAACTACACAGCTCGGCACATCAGTAACCTGAACACAAATATAAAGTAACTTGACAATGCAAGCAATATTTTTCAAGTTATCGAATGCCAAAGGGATTGGAGGAATTTTCAATTTGAAGGATAAAGGGTTAATATCTCAGGATTAAATTATCAGATTTACACCAAAAACTATACAGCTCGGCACATCAGTAACCTAACACAAATATAAAGTAACTTGACAATCCAAGCAATATTTTTCAAGTTATCGAATGCCAAAGGGATTGGAGGAATTTTCAATTTGAAGGATAAAGGGTTAATATCTCAGGATCAAAATAACAGATTTACACCAAAAACTATACAGCTCGGAACATCAGTAACCTGAAGAGATATATAAAGTAACATGACAATTGGATTGATATTTTTTTAGTTATCTCATGCCAAAGGGATTGGAAGAATTCTCAATTTGAAGGATAAAGAGTTAATATCTCAGGATCAAATTATCAGATTTACACCAAAAACTATACAGCTCGGCACATTAGTAACCTGAACACAAATATAAAGTAACTTGACAATCCAAACAATATTTTTCAAGTTATCGAATGCCAAAGAAATGGATACGGACACCGGACAGACAGACAGACGGACGGACAAAGGATGGACGAATGGCCACCCCGGATGCCGGCATTATGTGTACCATACATAGTATTTTTCAAGTTATCGAATGCCAAAGGGAATGGAGGAATTTTCAATTTGAAGGATAAAGGGTTAATATCTAAGGATTAAAATAACAGATTTACACCAAAAACTATACAGCTCGGCGCATCAGTAACCTAACACAAATATAAAGTAACTTGACAATCCAAGCAATATTTTTCAAGTTATCGAATTTTTCAAGTTATCGAATGCCAAAGAAAAGGATACGGACACCGGACAGACAGACAGATGGATGGACAAAGGATGGACGAATGACGGATGGCCACCCCGGATGCCGGCATTATGTGTACCATACATAGTATTTTTCAAGTTATCGAATGCCAATATTACCCTATGTTACCCTATGTTAAAACTTCGGGCTCCTGTAGAGAGCCCAAATATGAACCAATGAGCTTTATTTCAACAAACTTTTATCTGACCCCCATACGAATGCTGTATGCCAAATATCAAAAGATTCTGATGATTGGTTCTGGAGAAAAGATTTTTTAAAATTTTTGCAAATATGCTGACTCAGCATTTTTTCGATGCCCATTACAGAACACCCTAACATAACCGATGGCAATTTTTTTTTACCATTCAATTCTACTGGTCATAAGGATACTTGATACCAAATAAAAGCTCTCTGCTCCGTGGGGTTTGGGAAATATGGGCGTTTGAAAATATTTCTATTTTTAGCTCCCAGGGTTCCCATGGGGATGTGGGAAATTTTTTTTTTGCATGGGTCAAGTACTTATGACCCAATACTACAACAAACCAAATTTGGTTCATACCGGACCATCGGTTCAGAAAATAGAAATTTTGGGCGGGGCCAAAAATCTTACCCCGCCTATTACAAAGCCAAATATTACTTCACGAACTTCGTTTGAACAAACTTGATTCTACACCTCATATGGAAGCTCCATAGCAAATATCAAGTCATTGTACACACTGGTTCTTGAGAAGAAGATTTTTAAAATATTTTGGAGCATTTTCCCCCACTCCCTCCCTATGGGGCTGGGCATGTTGAGTTGAACAAAAATGAAATGCCCCTTTGGGACCATCACTCACACAAACTTTCACTTGAATTGGCCCAGTGGCTTTGGAGGAGAAGACCAAAACATGGTGTTGACGGACGACGGACGGCAAGCCATGAGATTAGCTCAGCTTGACTTTGTCAAGATGAGCTAAAAATTGATTTAATACGATAATACGTCGAGTGCCTGTGATGTACGCAGGTATGATAACTGCAATGTGGAAGAAATTCATGAATACGCCAATAATAGACAAAATACATGTACTTAGAATTAATGTTCCAGAAAATGTTGGGACTAAGGCGACATGCCTACACATGACAACCAACTGGGCAATGGTAATGCTATGTGACGATAGGTTTGAAGGTTGAAATTTTACCTGCATGTTTATTAGTATGATTTAACTGAACTGTCTGTATACTTGGCATTACTTGTATCTCGGCGGAAAATTGGCCAAACGAGTACAAAATAAATCACCCAATGCCTACCCATTGGTAGTGGTGGTGCTAGTATTTCCCCGACAGTGGGTACTGATGCCCCCGACAAAGGGGCTAGCTATATACTAGTCTGTAAGAAGGCTATATACAGCCTCTCTCCCACCCGGGGCTCATGCACCGAGGTGGGTGATGGGTACTGTATATCTGTCTCGCAAAGGCTATGCTGTACCCCAGAAATAATTGCGAGATTGGATATAAGATGGTATTATTTATTATTTATTTATTGGTGTTTAAGGCCACCTTCAGCATCTAAAGCTATATTGTGACCACAACATATGTATAAAGTCGAGTTCGGTCAATCGTTTACACTTATGTTGCCTATTGTAGTCTAGAGGTCTGGCACAGGCAATTAATTGTTAACGGACCCTATTATACCATCAAAGCAGAACATGTTTACCGCAGAAAACCAGCATTGCTGTACCTCCAGGGGTTCCCACGGGGGTATAAAATGTTTAGAGTCATATAAAGCTATTTGTTGTGCATAGGTGAGGAGGGAGAGTGGGAAGGGTCTGGTAGTAGAATATCACTTTTGAAACATTAATAATAGTCACTAAGATCAAAAAGACACTTTTCGGAATTGAGAAGTTTCAGTATCAAATTTCATAGAAATGCATCAGATTTAATTCTGATGAATATTAACGAAATAGCCCTCCGTCAGTTTGACGCCCTTGCCCTCTTATCATCTGCCATTCCTGCTTACACAGTTTGCAAACATTCTCCTGGCAACCTTATCAGGGCTTGTTCTTCATCGTTCCATTTCTATTTTTGGAAACTTTACTGTTTCCTGTATCAGACATATTAATCGCATTCTATTATCCCAGTCTACTAGTCTATGTAATACTATTTACTACTTCAGGCCTACCCTTTTGCAGCACACCGATAACCCCTAGGTAGAGGATCTCTGAAAGACGTGATAAGGGGTCTTACAGAGACTTCCCTGATCCTTTTTATGGGTGTGGTACCCCATCTGCCCTCCCCCTTCTGGATCTCTCCATTCTGGATAATACATCACTTGTTACAATTCCCAGAATAATACATTGCTCAGAGAGTATTCCCGACTTTAACCCCCCCCCCACCCCACCCCTCGATTATCAAATGCCCTTGATAGGGTGTGGCACCACCCACCTATTTATGTCCCTCGGCAGGCCATCGACTTAAGGCTTCGTTATGTACACACGAATCACAACACAATAGCTTGCAATATCCCATGTTTAAAGTGGATCCAGCCCCAAATCGCGAATGCATGGTTTACGTGGAAGGTCGTCCATAGGATAAATATTGAAGATCTCTATTACAAAACCCGTCAGCAGATCAAACAAAGACTATAGCCTACCAGATTTCCATGTCAACTAAGTTTGAACTTTAACCTGTATAAATGAAATCATCCCTCACAGAACCGTAAATCTGGGGGAGGTGGGGGTCAAGGGGGGTATCGCACCCTCTGCAAATTTACTTATTTATTTACTGGTGTTTGAGGTCATACACTTATGCACAATGGCTAATCATGACTGTGACAGTTTTACGGGTGGAGGAAGCCGGAGAACCCCCGAGAGAACCACCAAGCAACAACGAGCAGCTGCCAGCTCCCCAACATCGTAACTTCGCACTGCAGCACAGACAGGGTTAGATTGGTTGAAGACATGCGCACCATTGATGTGCAGTACGCCTTAGTACACGGCGTCATCGTGCCCCCATGTGGACAATCGAGGTTAAGTGCCTAAGGACACAACACGGGAGTCCGAATTGATTGCTCAGACGGTCACCCATCCATTGATTCACTGGGCTTGATGTTGCTTAACTTCGGTGATCTAATGAGAATCGGTCACTGCAAGGCCACCGCCCCCCCCCCCCCCCCCCCCCCACCCTTTGCAAATACTTTGTGCCTCCTGTTAGCAGGGCAGTGCATGGTTGGTCAGGCTGGTCAAGATCGAGAAGATGAAGTGTTCCATGAACACAGGTTTAAAAGTTCTGATATATAAGAATACTGGTCGCATGAGTGTTGACTCTTTCCTGACACGATTTTAAAAAATGTTATCCTCTTATTGAAAGAAATCCTAATTTTTCAATTATTTACTTCCCTGTCATAGTTTATGGCACCTCAAAGGAACAAGCTCGTTCAATGAGGGTTCATAAGCTACAGTTTGAAAGAAAAATGAAAAAACTTTTTGTTTATTACACTTTCGTATTTCCACTTCATTAACTAAACAGTTTAGCAGAGGTAAATGGCTAGCATATACAGCACATAATATACATTCATTTTATTGACATGCAAAGCGTTTAGTTAAAAGGCTAGTAAAGGTGGGAGGAGTGGGTAACTGAATCGGGCAACTTGTTTAACAAGGGCATTATGCTAGAACGATACATACTCCCGTTAATTTGGGGAGCCTAGTTATGGACCTAGGGGGCACAGTGGCGTTGCGGTAACTGGTTCTTGTCAGATCACCGAAGTTAAGCAACGTCGAGCCCTGTTAGTCCTTGAATGGGTGACCGTCTCAGCGATTGATTCGGACTACTGTGTTCTGTCCTTGGGCAAGGCACTTAACCCTGTTGTCCACGTGGGGGCACGATGTACTATGGCGTACTGCACGTCGATGATGCGCATGTCTTCAACCAATCTAACCCTGCCTGTGCTACAGTGCGGAGTTCTGATGTTGGGGAGCTGGCAGCTGCTTGTCATTGCTCGGTGGTTCTCTCCGGGTACTCCGGCTTCCTCCACCTGTAAAACTGTTACTGACCATGGCTGTTAAAGTGTCGTTAAACCTTAATAAATAAATAATAAATAGTTACGGACCTTATCACTCTGTAATATCTAGTTGAATGCTATGCTCAGGGTTGATTTATTACTAGTAACATACCACTAGTCTTTCCCAAATTATTTGTGGAGGCCTACTTCAGTTTCCCCATCACACCCCAGCGTTCAATTCGGGTAGTATAATCTGCATCACAAACAGTGAGGACTGGTGTTGGTGCGGATAAGTTCTTTGACGAGCTTTAAAGACGGTCGAGTATTACAAATAGAAACTTGCTTTTAATTTTTCTTCCCCCTGGGAGCCATGGGAAGTGCAACAGTGCTTGTTAACTGTGGTAAACAAGTCCTGCTGCACTGGTAGGCCAAAATAGGTCCCGACAGGCAATGCCCAAAATGGAAATCACTGATATATGCAAGAGCCACCTTCGATCGATTAAACCCATCCCAACACCAATGATGCAGTCACAATCAGCATCAGACGCAAGTGAACAAGAGACTCCGGGTACCAACAAGACAAAATAAATGAATAAATCATTAAACGGTCATATTTTTGAATCATTTCGGCAAAAGTGTCTTGCATTGGCCTAATAAATTTCACAACATAGGCAACAAGTTTTTTTTGTGACATTAACTACAATTTTAACAATAATTTATTACTGTTTATCTCATACTAGTCATTCTCCTTTCTTAGTGATCAGAAGTTTTTTGATGGAATTGTTTTTGTAACAACTACGTATGTCAGGATTGGTCTTCAATTCACCTTTTCAGTTGGATTATTCAGATTGTCAATCCAGATTATTAAAAATTCACTGGAATGCTTCGATATATAATCTGACCTTACTGCGCATGCTCAGTCAATACAGATTAATCCAGATTGTTCACGGAAACGTACCCATAGTTTCTAGTGGTTATGCTGCAACTTCTACTGTAAATTTTAAGATTAGCAATACAGGGTAGTGCAACCTACATGGTTTGATTCCTTGTGTAACCTGGAAGTTGTAGAATTTCTGCCACCACAAGGCTTTCTGAAGAAGCCATCCTCGGCAGTATTTTTGCTGTGGATCTTTTTTGTATCCTCGGCATTTCCCTCGGCACTGCTGATTGCTGAGGGTGAATTACCAGGGCTGTTTCTATTGAACGTGTTTGTTGAAATTCGTATCGCTGTTTCTCTAGGGCTGGTGTCCATTCATGCCAAACCATTTGGTGGCTATTACTGATAGTAAAAATATAAATACAAGTTTGTGCAGATTTGCAAAACAGCAGGGAGAAACTTTTTTAAAAGAAGTTTGAAGCATGTCAGGATGTCCGAAGAATTACCGAAATAAAGTTGACCAATTTCGATATAACGGAGATCCACAGATAAGACGGTCATGGGACTGGGTTAATGTTGTGGTTGGAAATGATTGTTTTTAATATTATTTCATTTTTGGTTGACTAAATTTTTGGTGAACCAACTTTATTTTGCTTTGGATGTTTCATTTTCACACTACGTGACAGACAATGGATAATTGTATAATGAAATTTGGAAACTTTTGACTTGACTATTGACTTGACGGGAAAGGAACCAGTATAAACAGTGCTGGGAAAAAAGTTCCGGCTTGTACGTCACCAGTTGAATACAGAAGCATTTATGTCATAGCACGATTCCATTAAATACAAGGGTTTAAAGTTCAACGGATGTGTAATAAAATAGGCTGATTAAATCGTCAGATGTGTACCCATACACGCAACTAGTAGAAAGCTGTATGACAGAGGGCCACCCCAGATGCCGACATTATGTACACCATACATGGTATGGATACATATACAAATGGATTGGAGGAGTGTCTAATTTGATGGATAAAGGGTTAATATCTCCGGATCAAATTATTAAATTTACATCAAAAACTATACAGAACAGCACATCAGTAACCTGAATACATATATAAAGTAACCTGATAATTGAGTTAATATCTCCGGATCAAATTATTAGATTTACATAAAAAAAAACTATACAGCTCGGCACATCAGTAACCTGAACACAAATATAAAGTAACTTGACAATCCAAGCAATATTTTTCAAGTTATCAAATGCCAAAGGGATTGGAGGAATTTTCAATTTGAAGGATAAAGGGTTAATATCTCAGGATCAAAATAACAGATTTACACCAAAAACTATACAGCTCAGCACAACAGTAACCTGAACACAAATATAAAGTAACTTGACAATCCAAGCAATATTTTTCAAGTTATCGAATGCTAAAGGGATTGGAGGAATTTTCAATTTGAAGGATAAAGGGTTAATATTTCAGGATCAAATTTTCAGATTGACACCAAAAACTATACAGCTTGCCACATCAGTAACCTAAACACAAATATAAAGTAACTTGACAATCCAAGCAATATTTTTCAAGTTATCGAATGCCAAAGGGATTGGAGGATTAATATCTCAGGATCAAAATAACAGATTTACACCAAAAACTATACAGCTTGGAACATTAGTAACCTGAAGATATATATAAAGTAACATGACAATTGGATTGATATTTTTTGAGTCTTCTCATGCCAAATGGATTGGAAGAATTCTCAATTTGAAGGATAAAGAGTTAATATCTCAAGATCAAGATCAAATTATCAGATTTACACCAAAAACTAGACAGCTCGGAACATCAGTAACCTGAAGATATATATAAAGTAACATGACAATTGGATTGATATTGTTTGAGTTTTCTCATGCCAAATGGATTGGAAGAATTCTCAATTTGAAGGATAAAGAGTTAATATCTCAAGATCAAGATCAAATTATCAGATTTACACCAAAAACTAGACAGCTCGACACATCAGTAACCTGAACACAAATATAAAGTAACTTGACAATCCAAGCAATATTTTTCAAGTTATCGAATGCCAAAGAAATGGATATGGACGCCAGCTGGCCGGCCGGCCGGATGAACAGACAGATGGATGGACAGAGACAGACGAAAGATGGATTTACAACGGATGGCCACATACATAGTATGGGTACACGTGCATAGCCCGTTTACACTATGTTTGGCCTTTGTTTTTTTTTTGGGGGGGGGGGGGGGTGGGGTTATAACTCAAAAAATAGAAACAAACAATCATTCCTTATAATTAATCTTGAAGGGCAATAAATTTATACATCTCCACTTTGGGGAGTTGAAATAAAAACCAGGTCGCATCATGCTTCCTTGTGATAACTGAATAAAAAAGGCATACCTTTTTAAAATTCTGTTTGAAGTAACGATACATTTCACTGAAACAGGTTCTTGTGTCAAAAAATATTATTGACCAATGAATTGCGTAAGTTAAAAGAAACGTCATAAGCCATGCCCACAAAAAACTTCAATCTCCTTTTCCACTTGACGGAAGGATGCTGTCATTCAAAACAACACTGCATTAAATTTAATTCTGATTTTTACCATTTACTGAGAAATTGAAAACACAGTTTGTAAATGTGGAGTTCGATATAAACCCAGATGACATGAAGTTGGTTGAACTTTATCTCAGAAAGAGTTCATTCAGGTTATTTGGAAATTGGAAAGTTGTTCTCGAGGGTTTCGTTTGTGGATTATTATGACCGGCCATTA
Organism: Pictodentalium vernedei; assembly: GCA_031216915.1. NCBI lineage: Eukaryota > Metazoa > Mollusca > Scaphopoda > Dentaliida > Dentaliidae > Pictodentalium > Pictodentalium vernedei. The sequence goes on along the minus strand of CM062297.1, from coordinate 569,002,588 downwards.
TTTACATTTGATTTGGGTAAAACAATGAATGCAGACAATCACCTATTGCGTATAAACAAATTGAACATGGAATAAAAAGCATGATAAGGATTATTTTGTTTATTAAATTTTATTTTATTTTGAAAGTCTTTTTAATATGATGAGATAAATATTAAATACTTTTCATGATGAAACAATATGAGCGTGCAGGGGTTCTTTTCCATTCACACTGTGCAACATAATTTTCAAGACAGATATTGGGGGCATGGTTTAGGGCGGGCCTGAATGCGTTTTTTTTTTCAATTCATTGTGCAGACTGACGGACAGACAGGCAAAAGTCTGGCTATAAAATCTTGAACGACCCCTGCATTTCACTATAGAAATACAGCAGTAGGATACATTTGCATACCAAAATATCAAGTCACTCAACCAAGTGCTTTACAAGTAATTCATGCTTGAATTTCAGGATGGATGGACAGACGGACTGATGGACAGACAGATGGATGGACAGACCTTGTAATGTGGGTAGAATCAATAAGATAGAGTTGCACATCAAATATGAAGTCATTCCATTGAGTACTCTGCAAGTTATTCATGAATTAATTTCAAGGCGGACAAATTCCAAGTCCATAAAGGGCAAGGACTCTGGCAATAAAATCTCGAACGACATCTGCACTTCACTATGGGTATACAGCAATAGGCTACACTTGCATACCAAATATCAAGTCACTCAACCAAGTACTTTACAAGTTATTCAGAATTGAATTTCGGGACGGATGGACGGACAGATGGATGGATGGATGGATGGATGGATGGATGGATGGATGGATGGATAGACAGACAGACAGATGGATATATGGAAGGACAGATGGATGGATGGATGGATGGATGGATGGATGGATGGATGTGGATGGATGGATGGACAAGGCGAATCCTATATACCCCTGCTGGGGGTGTAAAAATTAAGACATGTAGTTTTTTCACACTACTGTATGGAAAGCTTGAGGCCTCTAAGAATGTTACTTATCCATGCATTTGACTTTCTGGAACTTTCGATCAGTAGCGCTATGAATGAAATTATTCAATACTGACAGCTCTGTTTATTCAAAAGTCAATTTGCCTGTGAAATTGCACATCGTCAAGGTACTCAAACAAGCAACGAATGGTTATCAGCAACAGTATTGTTGGATGTCATAATTTTGTAGATGCCGGTATCATGCAGACATCAGACCTATGATCGATAATTGGCCCATCACTATCACATGCAAGAGGCTATTTTTTTCACCAAAAAATTTAAAAAGTGTCACCCATTATTGTATTCCAAATTAACTCCATACTAATGATTACCTGGGGTTGTTCTTTATAAGAATACAAGTCTAAATGTCCACAGAAGAACTGTCTTGATCAGTCAACTAATCGTCAACTATCTCAGTAGTGAACTGTTTTTATTTTTTTAGTAGATAGCCATTTAATGTTATTACAGTGGTGCAGGTGTATTTAAATGGCCCTGTATAAAGCAGAGAATAATGTGCAATAAATTGTAGTTTACTTTTTAAAAGGCTATTTATTTATCTCAGGTGAGTTGAAATGACATCTGTTTCGTAGGATTTGAAAGTTGTTGTAAATCAATCAGTGTCTGATAAGCTCTTTTTTATTTTTCATTCTGCATAATGAATACAAATGGCATTCGTTTCTTTTACCTCTTTTACTCAATGGCCAAGTATAGCTATACACAACCAGGGGATTATCAGGATGTTTGATTTAGTCAAAAAAACATCTGTGGCAATTCTGTTCCAAAAACAAAATCTATTGTCACAGAGCAAATAATGAGCACACATATTTTACTTATATACCCACTTTATAAGACCCTCTTTGTTGTATAATTCTGAAATAGCTACCTTATCATGGTCACTGCCTTTATCTCTACTGCTTGCAGTAGAATATTGTTCAATTTTGATGATTTTCTGTGGAGTTTCCCCACTCTGATTCCCTTTTACCTCCCCTTTATCCTCCACCTCTTCCCTCATTCGCTTGATCTCATTTATTCCTTTTATAACTTTTGTTACTTCTAATAAATGTTCAAGCCCTACTGTATCCAGTTTTGTCATCAATGCGGCTACATCCACAGGATCTTTTGTTATGGAAGCAGTTGAGTCGATACTGCCTGAAATTTCTTTTGGTATATCTGATTCTGAGGATGGCTTTTGCACACTGTCAGAGATCCTATTGGTCACTTGAGTTTGATGAGAAGTGATTTCTTCACCACTCTTAGAATATTTTGGTCTTAAATCGACATCACCAAGATTGCTACTGTCATAAAAGAAATGCGTATGTTTGTCTGAATTTCTTGTGGACAATTCACCATCTGAAACAAACTTAGAAGATAAATTTGTTTCCATACTACCAGTTTTGGAAGATGTCAAGTCAACTGATTTGGATTCCACAGACTTTTCATCTTTTGTTTTTCCAGCAGAAGTTATGTTACTTTTACTGTTGCAATCACTGTCATAATAACACTGATATGGATCATTTATATCTCCCGGAGAGGATGAGAGTTGATATTCCAAATTTTGGGGGGCAGATTGATCAAAATCGTCTACATGTCTTTGTGCAGTTGGAACACTTTGAGAATATACTTTTCCTTGAGCTATCAATCGATCATCTTTATCTAATAATCTTCCATACCGGTTTTGCTGATGGTCAAAATTTGCTGATGTGTTTCCTGATTGATGATACAGACTGCTGAATGTAAACTGATTATAGTCACTGGAAGTTCTATTTTTAGAATCTTTCTCAGAGTATGAACTTTTTGGAATCACTGACTGATCTAAAGTTCTTTGACTAGTATGATCCTTATGTGATACTGTCAATGGTTTTTTTCTTAAATCTTCATCTTGTAAATCATGAAAATAATTATCTTGGACATAATTTTTTTCTCTGCTGTATTTACGATAATCATAATCCATAACGGATAATTCCAGGGTTTCATCTTTTAACTGATTTACATCACTGTTCTTGTTGGCAAGAGAACAGCTTGTTGGCTCTTTGGAAACTACTGCTGCTGACTTTGTCAAGTTGTAGGGTGTACAATGATCTTGCGATGACAGCTCCAAACTGGCATGATCTTTTGAAGCTACAAGGAATGGATGTGACAAATCATTTGATGTACCGGGTTTTTCTGATTTCTCTTCATATAAGCTTGGTTTTTTTGCTGCAACAGAATCTGGTAAAACATGGTTGATAGAAAGTTTAGAAACAGGTGCTTTGGAAATTTGTTGAAGTTGTTTGGTATCCTGCAGTAAACGAGTTGATTCTTCTAGAACGGTTTTAAAGGCTTGCAACATTGTTTGAGGATCATGCTGCAACTTTTTAGGAGAGCATGATTGTTTTGGTTCTTGTAACACAGGTTTGGATTCTTCCAATAACAACTTTTTAGCATTTGGTAATAGCACTTTTGATGAATGACTAGAATAATTCTCTTCATCCAAGCCCACACTAGGTAATGAAGGTTGGACTAGAGAAAGTGACTGATGCAGATTTGATGAATGAGAAGGGGCAAGATTTTTAGTTTCAGGTTTCTCTGCTGAACTATGTTCAATACTGTTTATAAACGCACCTTGTGGAGGGATACTTGTGGCAATATCTTGATGTAGCATGTGAACACTTTTAGTTGTTTCACTTGTTATCAGTGGGCTTTTCGCAGGTTGGCCTGACAAGTGGATGTTCCCATCATTTGAAGATGTGTTAAGTGATGGATTTGAGTTTATGGAATTGGCACTTTCATCACTTTTCCCAAGCTTCTGAACCACACTTTCACCTTCAATTATTTGTGAACCATGTGGTTTCAAAGTGCTATCTGGAAAAGGTGGTTTTGAATCAACAGCACAAGTCATTTTTACAGAATGTTGTATTAAGTCAGTGCTCAGGCTACCAACATTATTTCTAATGGGTGACTGTCTAGATTCTTTAGCCCTTATTGGAACATACACAACATTCTCTTTCAGAGACTGTTCATTTGATTTTCCTCCAGTTTGATTTGATTCAAGTATAGCAGAACAAAGTTTTTGTTGCATTCTGAGAAGACGAGGATCCTGTCTGGTTTTGTGCACACTATAATTTGCAACCTGCTTATCAATATCATCCTTGGCTTTTGATGTATCCACACTGGCTGCAGCATTCAACATTTGTGTTTTCTTCAGAGATTGGTTCTCTGGCTGTATTTCTTTTACAGGTTTGGTCCATGGCTTTTGTTCTGATGCACCAGGGAATCTGCTAGGTTTGGGGCGTGGTTTTGTTTCTGTCAAACCCAATTTTTTGGCAAGTTCTGGCCTTGCATCATAAGCACTTTTACTAATCTGTGACTCAGAATCCAAGGCAACAGCCTTTTCATTCTTTACAAACTGAACAACTGCATAAGGAAGACAGTGTCTTGGATGTCTGGATGGTTCAGCCATGTCTGTATATTCATAAAGATAAATCTGAAAAATAAACAAGCAAATGCCATGAGATTGCAAAATTCTCCACCCTGCAAAGAAAGAAGTGGATCAAAATGTTTAATGAAATATTAAGTGTAACGTTTGCTTAAATTCTGTTTTCAGGCTTTCGGACCAAATTTTCAACAAAAAGAGGCAGAACTCAACAAAAAACAACTGTATTGGGAAATATCCAACCAGAGCGAGATATTCACACAATATATGTCTTTATTATGCCTCAAAATTAGTTTGTCCAATCAGAACACTTGAATACCATCTAAGGGTTCTACCATATCAAGTAACTTCCCTGATATTTGATGACAGGTGATTTGCCGCCATTACTATTTTGATGCATTTACACTCGCTTCCAATTTTCAAAATTTGAATTAATACGAAACAGAGAACTTCAGTACCAAAAATATTTTCAAGGTACCGTATTTATTAAAACATAAATATTTCAAAAATAGACAGAAAATATTATTTGTAGTCTCAAAAGTTCTTTGTTGTTTTTACGGCTCTACGGATTTTTTTTGCTGAAGCAAACATTTTCTTTACAGTTTACTCAACAGATTAAAAATAACATTTAAAGGTGCTTTGTTAACCCTTTTCAGGTGGTAATGACAGTAAATGTATATGAAAGTGTAAATGAAACAGCAGCTCAACTTGTCCAAGAAGCGACTGAACTAAATAGGAAGATCCAGTAATGCCAAGTCATTCACTCAAGTTTCTACAGAAAGACATCACACCAAAGCTACATATGAAAAGTGAAAAAAAAAATCGATGAGGGGTGGGGCCTGTTAGGTGTACTAATGGAATTGATGACAATTTATATGTCAAATCCAAGATGGCCAGTGGTCGCCATCTTTTTCAACGGAACGCAGAAAAATTTGGTAACTAGCATCTAGACATCATGCCAAAGTTACACATAAAATTTGAAAATGATTGGGCGAGTGGTGCGACCTGTAGGGTCTGCTAATGGAATTGCTGACAATTTATATTCCAAATCCAAGATGGCCACTAACAGTCATGTTTTTCAACAAAATTCAAAAAAATTTGATAGCTCCCATTTAGACATCACACCAAAGCTACGTATGAAATTTTGAAAAAGATGGGGTGAGGGATGTGGCCTGTAGGGTGTGCTAATTGGATTGTTTATATGCCAAATCCCAAATGGCCACTGGTGGCCACGTTTTTCAATGAAATTCAGAAAAATTTGATTACTCCTATCTAGACATCACACCAAAACTACATATGAAATTTGAAAAAGATTGGGTGAGAGATGCAGCTTGCAGGGTGTGCTAATGGAATTGTTGATAATTCATATGCCAAATCCAAGATGGCTTCTGGCTGCCATATTTTTTAACAAAATTCAGAAAAATTTGATAGCTTCCATCTAGACAACATACCAAAGCTATATATGAAATTCCAAAAAGATCAGGTGAGAGGTGTGGTCTGCAGGGTGTGCTAAAGGAATTGTTGGCAATTTATATCCAAATCCAGGATGGCTTATTCAGAAATATTTGATAGCTCCCTTCTAGACATCACACCAAAGCTACATATGAAATCTGAAAAAGATCGGGTGAGAAACGCAGTCTGTAGGGTGTACTAATGGAACTGTTGACAATTTATATGCCAAATCTAAGATCCACCTCTGGTGGCCATGTTTTTCATCAAAATTTAGAACAATTTGATAGCTCTCATTTTGACATTGCCCCAAAGACATATATCAAATTTTGGACTGATCGGACGAGAGCCACGGCCTGTAGGGTGTGCTAAAGGAATTGTTGGACAATTTATATCCAAATCTAAGATGGCTGCTGGCAGCCATGTTTTTCAACAAAATTCAGAACAAGAGGCCCCACGGGGCCTGAAGCGCTCATCTTGTACAGAACACAATTTAAACATAGTCCAAGAATGAGTCTATATTAAGCAAGCCATCTCCATAGGCTACACTGTCAATCCTTGAGTCCCTCAGGAGTGACAAAAATAATCTGGGCATCATGCCTTTTCTTCAGTTGATCATAAGTAAAATGTACAGCTCCCCTATGAAGCCCCTTGATACAACCTATGTGGATTAATCTTAGTACCTCTAGAGGGTACTGGATACAAAATTTTTAATTCTTCAGCAAAATGGCCAATTCCGGCTCCCATTAGAGAGCCCAAATATTAACCCAGGCTCTTGATTTGAACACAGTTAAATCTGACTTCCCTAGAGATGTTTGTACCGAATATGAAAGCATTCTGACGGTTGGATCTGAAGAAGAGAAATTGTAAAGAAATTTCTTCGAATTGCACTAAGTTCAAATTTGGGCTACCATAGCGAGCCCAAATATTAACCTATGGATCCGATTTGAACAAACTTGAATCTGACCCCCCTAGAGATGTTGTCTACCAAATGAGAAAGCATTCTGACAAGTGAATCTTAAGAAGATTTTTGAAGAAATTGTACTAAGTTAAATTTCATGTTCCCATATGGAGCCCAAATATTAACCTAGGCACTCGAATTGAACAAACTGGAATCTGACCCCCCCCCCCCCCCCCCCCCCCCCCCCCTAGAGATGTTGTATACCAAATATAAAAGCATTCCAACTGGTGGATCTGAAGAAGAAGATTTTTAAAGAAATTTCCTCATATTGCACTAAGTAAAAATTTGGGCTACCATAGTGAGCCAAAATATATACCTAGGGATCTGATTTGACCAAACTTGAATCTGACCCCCCATAGAGATGTTGCATACCAAATATCATTCTGACTGATGGATCTGAAGAAGAAGATTTTTTTAAATTACCCTCCATATTGAACAAGGAAGCCCAAATATTAACCTAGGGACTTGGTTTGAACAATCTAGAATCTGACCCTCATAACTATGATGTATACCAAATATTAAAAGATTCTGACTGGTGGTTCTGAAGAAGATTTTTAAAGAATATTCCCCATATTACCCTATGTTAAAACTTCGGGCTCCTATAGAGAGCCCAAATATGAACCAATGAGCTTTATTTCAACAAACTTTTATCTGACCCACCTATGAATGTTGTATTCCAAATATCAAAAGATTCTGATGATTGGTTCTGGAGAAAAGATTTTTTTAAATTTTTGCAAATATGCTGACTCAGCATTTTTTCGATGCCCATTACGGAATACCCTAACATAACCGATGGCAATTTTTTTTTACCATTCAATTCTACTGGTCATAAGGATACTTCATACCAAATAAAAGCTCTCTGTTCCATGGGGTCTGGGAAATATGGGCGTTTGAAAATATTTCTATTTTTAGCTCCCAGGGTTCCCAAGGGATGCGGGAATTTTTTTTTTTTTTTGCATGAGTCAAGTACTTATGACCCAATACTACCACAAACCAAATTTGGTTCATACTGGACCATCGGTTCAGAAAATAGAAATTTTGGGCGGGGCCAAAAATATTACCCCTCCTATTACAAAGCCAAATATTACTTCACGAACTTCTTTCGAACAAACTTGATTCTACACCTCATATGGAAGCTCCATAGCAAATATGTCATTGTACACAATGGTTCTTGAGAAGAAGATTTTTAAAATATTTTGGAGTATTTTCCCCCACTCCCTCCCTATGGGGCTGGGCATGCTGAGTTGAACAAAAATGAAATGCCCCTTTGGGACCATCACTCATACAAACTTTCACTTGAATTGGCCCAGTGGCTTTGGAGGAGAAGACCAAAACATGGTGTTGACGGATGACGGACAGAGAGTGATGAGATTAGCTCAGCTTGACTTTGTCAAGATGAGCTAAAAATTCAATTGTTCCCATCAAGACATTACCACAAAGCAACATATGAAATCTGAAAAAAGATCAGGTGAGAGATTGGGTGAGAAATGCAGTCTGTAGGGTGTGCTAATGGAATTGTTGACAATTTATATTCCAAATCTAAGATCACATGTTTTTTAACGAAATTCAGAAAAAGAGAATAGCTCCCATCCAGACATTGCTCCAAAGCTACATATGAAATTTGGGACTGATCGGGTCAGAGCTAGGGTGTGCTAAAGGAATTTTGGATGGACAGACGTATGGACGTACGACGGATCACAACCCATCACAATAGCTCATACCTGATGTTGTCAAGTTGAGCTACTAAGGGTATTTCCGATATGCTTGTAACAATATGTTTTATTTTGTAAATAAATATTGCACTTCAAACAGCCGACAATTGTTTACCATCACCATGTTTCTAAAAAAAATAAATGTCCTGTCGTTCTTTGTTTCTCATGAAAAATTTATTAAGCCCTTGATTTCCATGGATTTTTGCCATAATAAATATGTTACATGGTGTGTAGCTGGCTGAAACAAATCCATAAAAATATTTTGAGTGTTTATTTCAGGTTTGGCTTCACCTCACCTGACGTGAACTCTCATCGCTTTGTATAGAAATGTTCCAAGCAAACTATATCATAAAGCAAGTTTCATGAAAATCTGATTAGATTTGTTCAAGTTCATGCACTCCCAAAATGTGTGAATGGACTCATGGATGGGACTCATTCTTCAAATGAAATTAAATTAATCTGAATTTGCCTTGTTACAGTTTATGGAGAGTGCCTACAGATACTGTCTTATAAACTGATACCAGGCAAACCTATGTGCACAAATTTTGACAACTAAAAATAATTCTGCAACAGTTAACTAGTTCAGCGCTGGAAGTCAATATTTTTTACTTGAACCATTCACCCGACATATCATGAGATAATTAGAGATACTGAATAAAATAGAGTAGCTTTTCTTTTTTATCATATGCTACGAGATATTTTATTGCACAATATTCAGCCCAATTCGACCCAATGCTTACGTTTCAAAAGAATAACAAAGATCAGCTGATTGTTCCTTTAAGGAGATGTGATGAAGCGTATGTGACATCCTTTAGGAAGCTACTGAGTGAAATTCCTTGATATCCATCCAGTCGATGGATATCGAGAAATATCTTTTAGATAATTTGCGATAATGCACAGGCTAGTATATAATAAAAATTCCCCACTCATTATGCAATCCTTGTAATTTCAAAAAGACATCACAATGAAAACTTAGTAAATGATGGAATTATTTCACAATAAAGTCTCCCAAAGATGTGAAAGGAAAATGTTCAAAACATGAAAACAACCCAAGAATTTTACAACAAATCTTCACGATAACCTTTGAGCAGATCACAGCACTGCATACAAAGATCTTAAAATGAAGGAATTTAAACACACTGAAACTGAGAAACAATGAAAGTGTCAATGACACTGTAGCTCAACTTGACAAACTTGAACTTGGTAAGTTATAAATGAAATGGCAGAATTGAAGATCATTGGTACCAATGTCATTTTTTTTGCCAGTGGCAACATTTTTTGACAGAAACCGAAGAAAATCGATAGCTCCCATCTAAAGGCCTCCCCAAACAAGCATGCCAGGTTTCAAAGCAATCCGATCATAAATGTGCCCTGTAGGGTGTACAAAAGGGAAATATTGTGGTCTGACTAGACTAAATTCTAAGAACGTTGGCCGTGGCAACATTTTTTGACAGAAATGGAAGAAAATCGATAGCTCCCATCTAGAGGTCACCGTAAATAAGCATACCAGGTTTCAAAGCAATCTAATCATAAATGTGCCCTGTAGGGTGAGCCAAAGGGAAATATTGTGGTCTGACTAAACTAAGTTCTAAGAATGTTGGCTGTGGCAACATTATTTCCTGACGGAAATTGAAGAAAATCGATATCTCCCATCTAGAGGTCACCCCAAACAAGCATGCCAAGTTTCAAAGTAGGGTGTGCCAAAGGGAAATATTGAGTCTTCTGACTAAACTAAGTTCTAAGAACGTTGGCCGCGGCAACATTTTTTGACGGAAATTGAAGAAAATCGATAGCTCCCATCCAGAGGTCTCCCCAAACAAGCAACCAGGTTTCAAAGCAATCAAATCATAAATGTGCCCTGTAGGGTGTGCCAAAGGGAAATATTGTGGTCTGACTAAACTGAGTTCTAAAAACGTTGGCCGCGGCAACATTTTTTGACGGAAATTGAAGAAAATCGATATCTCCCATCTAGAGGTCACCCCAAACAAGCATGCCAAGTTTCAAAGCAATCCGATCATAAATGTACCCTGTAGGGTGTGCCAAAGGGAAATATTGAGTCTTCTGACTAAACTAAGTTCTAAGAACGTTGGCCGCGGCAACATTTTTTGATGGAAATTGAAGAAAATCGATATCTCCCATCTAGAGGTCACCCCAAACAAGCATGCCAAGTTTCAAAGCAATCTGATCATAAATGTGCCCTATAGGGTGTGCCAAAGGGAAATATTGAGGTCTGACTAAACTAAGTTCTACGAACGTTGGCCGTGGCAACATTTTTTGCCGGAAATTGAAGACAATCGATAGCTCCCATCTAGAGGTCACCCTAAATAAGCATACCAGGTTTCAAAGCAATCAAATCATAAATATGCCCTGTAGGGTGTGCCAAAGGGAAATATTGTGGTTTGACTAAACTAAGTTCTAAGAACGTTGTCCGCAGCAACATTTTTTGACGGAAATTGGAGAAAATCGATAGCTCCCACCTAGAGGTCACCCCAAACAAGCATACCAAGTTTCAAAGTAATCTGATCATAAATGCGACCTGTGAGGTGTGCCAAAGGAAATTGTGGACGTACGTACTAACGTACTAACATACTCACGTACGTACGTACGTACGTACGTACGTACGTACGTACGCCGACGGACGAGAAGTGATGGCAATAGCTCAGCTTGACTTTGTCAAGTTGAGCTAAAAATGAACAAGTGGCCAAATGGGGCCTGAGGCACTCATCTCCCCAAAGTTGTTTTAAGAAGGATTTAATTAGTATCTATGGCGAGTTAACACTACAGATGAATGAAGTTATTTAATTATTTATAACTCTGTTGTCCATGCCATGATTTTTTTCTAGTACTGGGATGCTATCAGAGAAATAATGCACAGATTTCCAGTAACTTAAGACGAGGGAGTCCAAATATCAGCCTAGGGACTTAACTTGAACAAACTTGACTCTGACCCCTTCTCCTTAACCTCCAGGACTGGACTACGCTCAAATTCAGGCTTCAATAGAGAGCCCAAAAATGAACACAGGCTTGGTGTGAATAAACTTGGATCTGACCTATCTAAGGATGCTGTATATCAATATCAAAAGATAGATAGATATGGTAGATCTGAACAATATTTGTAAAGATTATTCTTTATATTGCTCTAAGTGAAAAGTCAGGCTCCCAAAGAGAGCTCAAATTAAACAAGGTTTCTTTATTTGAACAATCTGCAGTGAGGTTGTATTACAAATATCCAAAGATTCTGACTGGTGCCTCAGTGGAAGAATTTTTTTTAAAGATTATTTCATTATTGCACCAAGTTCAAATTCAGGCTCCCATAGAAAGCCTAAATTTTAACAGAGGGATTTGATTTCAACAAACTTGAATCCGACCCCTGTAAGGATGTGGTTCACCGTGTGTCAAACGATTCTGACTAGTGGTTCTGGAAAGAAAAAAAACAAATATTAACCAAGTGACTTGATTTTAACCACCTTGAAGCCAATGGCAATTTTGCCATTCCATTCTACTAGTCCTGAGGAGGCTTCACACCAAATAACAGATCTCTTTCCCATTTTGTTTAAGAAATTGGGCTTTTGAAAATATTTCTATTTTTAGATTTTTTTTTTGTTTCTTGCATGAATCATGTACTTGTGACTCCATAGTACCACACACCAAATTTGACTCAAATTGGTCATTGGTTCAGAAAACAGAAATTTTGAGTGAGGCCAAAAATGTTTACCCTCCTATTACAAAAGCAAAGAATGCTCCACAAATTTCATTTGAATAACCTTGATTCTACACCTTAAAAGGAAGCTCAGTACCATATTTCAACTCATTGTACCCACTGGTTTATTAGAAGATTATTTTAAAATTTGGGAACATTTTACCCCACCCCTTGCCTATCGGGCTGGGAAAGCACAGATATTGATCCACAAAACTTCTTTTGAACAACCTTGATTCTACACCTTAAAAGGAAGCTCAGTGCCATATATCAACTCATTATACCTTATTTGTACTAACTGGTTCATCAGAAGATTTTTTTAAATTTGGGAGTATTTTCCCCTACCCCTTCCCTATGGGGCTGGGCAAGACGATTTGGATAAAAACAAAATGTAATGTCAGAATAAACAATCATCTCAAATTTACAGAAGTTGGTTCTGTGGCTTTGGAGAAGTTACAACCATCACCTTCATGAAGGATGATGGCAGACACTGCACGCCTGATAAAAAAGTGATCACTAAAGCTCACCCTGTCTTTCAGTAACATGAGCTAATAACTGAGAATGTAAGCCATATGATTTTTTTGACAAGAGTCTTTTTAAAGCCTTAGCTGAAGACTTTTTCATCTACTTTTTGGTGTTGGATTTGTAAACAATGATAATGTACTTCCAACCACACAAGTAAGACAAGAAGGGCGCAATGGAGATGCAGGTGTCAAGTTGTGGTGGCAATTGAAGAGTGTTGCATGTCCATAACCTGGTTATCAATCATCTCTTTGTTCAAATTATAATGCACTCTCTATTGAAAATCAGAAAAGTCATTGTGCTGAGCGAAAAATTTGTAAAAATTGATGCTAAACATTCATAAAAATGGACTAATTATGGCCCATAACTCTGCAACAAGAAACTGGACGGGGCCAGTTTTCGAACTCTGAACTTGGGAGTACTTGAAGGGCCTTAGCATCCAGTAATGGGAGTAGTTACCAGAGCAGCTTGTTTGGTACCAATGTATCAATCACTAACCACCAATCTCCCTCTGGATTTTTTGTGCTGGAAAACACTCCACTATTACATCTTCAGAATGAAATCACTGAAGCTCGACTCACACCCCATTTTTTTAATTTTTTTTTAGTAAATACCACTTGGTCACAGTCTGTTTGCAACCACTACACACCTTTCCAGGGAGGGGGGGGGGGGGGGAAGGGGGGGGTGGAAGGTAGACAGCCAATCTGGCTATGCCACCCCCTACAGTATACTGTTCACTAAATTTATGAATTATATTATGTATTTGTAACCATTATTGTATTTGTAACCATCTATGTATACTGTGAATAAATTATCTGAATCTGAACTCGCTTGAGATATTATTGCAAAAGACTTGTATGACAAATATTAATCGGAGAATGTTTGTTCAAGTTATTGCGCTAACAGTGTGAAGATGACCGAAAGCCTGTCTGCTTACCTTCCTGCACAGACACCGACCATCACCAAACCATCGGTTTTGGTTGTTAACACAACTCGACCAAAAATGTAAAACATACAATCTAAAATGGCTGATTTTTGATATATTGCTTACAAATAACTTGATTTGTCATTTTTGATTCTCATTTTGATTTTGGCAGAAAAAAAACCAGCATCTCAGGGGCCAGAAGTATTCAATGACAAAAGTCCAATGATCCTTCGCAAGGAGAGCTGAAAAGATTGTAAACAAGAGGCCCCAAGGGGCCTGAGGGCGCTCACCTGACATGGTAGCCTAAATATCAACCCAGAGAATTGATTTCAACAAGTTGCATCTGCTCCTCCTAAGAAAGGATTATACCAAATATCTAAAGATTCTGACCAGTGAATCTAAAAAAAAAGATTTTTGAAGAATATTCCTCATATTGAACTAAGTTATAATTCAGGCTCCCACAGGGAGCCCATATATGAACCCAGGGACTTGGCTTTAACAAACTTGAATCTCAAGCCCCTAAGGATGCTGCACACCAAATATCAAAACATTCCGACTGCTGGATCTGAAGAAGATTTTTAAAGAAAATTCCTCATTTTGAACTAAGTTACAATTCGAGCTCCCACAGTGAGTCCAAATACGGACCTAGGGACATGGCTTGAACAAACTTGAATCTCACCCCCTAAGGATGCTCAACACCAAATATCAAAACATTCTGACTGCTGGATCTGAAGAAGATTTTTAAAGAAAATTCCTCATTTTGAACTAAGTTATAATTCGGGCTACCACAGTGAGCCCAAATATGACCCCAGGGACTTGGCTTAAACAAACTTGAATCTCACCCCCCTAAGCATGGTGCATCCCAATATCAGAAGATTCTGCCTGCTGGATCTTGAGAAGAAGATTTTCAAAGAAATTTGCCTGAAATGCACCAAGTTCAAATTTGGGCTCCTATACTGAGCTCAAATATAAACCCAGGGGGCCGATTTGAACAAACTTGAATCAGATCCACCCCACAATGTTGCATACCAAATATCAAAAGATTCTGCCTGCTGAATCTGGAGAAGAAGATTTTAAAGAAATTTGCCTGAACCGATTTGAACAAACTTGAATCAGATCCACCCCGCAATATTGCATACCAAATATGAAAAGATTCTGCCTGCTGGATCTGGAGAAGATTTTTTAAGAAATTTGCCTGAAATGCACTAAGTTTGAATTCAAGCTTCTATAGTGAGCACAAATATGAATCTAGGAAGTCGATTTGAACAAACTTGAATCAGATCCACCCCACAATGTTGCATACCAAATATCAAAAGATTCTGCCTGCTGGATCTGGAGAAGCAGATTTTTTAAGAAATTTGCCTGAAATGCACTAAGTTCAAATTTGGGCTCCTATACTGAGCCCAAATATAAACCCAGGGGGTCGATTTGAACAAACTTGAATCAGATCCACCCCACAATGTTGTTTACCAAATATGAAAAGATTCTGCCTGCTGGATCTGGAGAAGAAGATTTTTTAAGAAATTTGCCTGAAATGCACTAAGTTCGAATTCAAGCTTCTATAGTGAGCACAAATATGAATCTAGGAAGTCGATTTGAACAAACTTGAATCAAATCCACCCCACAATGTTGCATACCAAATATCAAAAGATTCTGCCTGCTGGATCTGGAGAAGCAGATTTTTTAAGAAATTTGCCTGAAATGCACTAAGTTCAAATTTGGGCTCCTGTACTGAGCCCAAATATAAACCCAGGGGGTCGATTTGAACAAACTTGAATCAGATCCACCCCACAATGTTGCATACCAAATATCAAAAGGTTCTGCCAGCTGGATCTGGGGAAGAAGATTTTTTAATAAATTTGCCTGAAATGCACTAAGTTTGAATTCAAGCTTCTATAGTAAGCCCAAATATGAATCCAGGGGGCCGATTTGAACAAACTTGAATCAGATCCACCCCGCAATGTTGCATACCAAATATCAAAAGATTCTGCCTGCTGGATCTGGAGAAGAAGATTTTTGAAGAAATTTGCCCGAAATGCACTAAGTTCGAATTCGAGTTTCTATAGTGAGCCCAAATATAAATCTAGGGAGCCGATTTGAACAAACTTGAATCAAATCCACCCCACAATGTTGCATACCAAATATCAAAAGATTCTGCCTGCTGGATCTGGAGAAGATTTTTTAAGAAATTTGCCTGAAATGCACTAAGTTCGAAATCGGGCTCCTATACTGAGCTCAAATATGAACCCAGGGGGCCAATTTGAACAAACTTGAATCAGATCCACCCTACAATGCAGCATACCAAATATCAAAAGATTCTGCCTGCTGGATCTGGAGAAGAAGATTTTTTAATCTTTTTCCCATTGCCTACAGTGTAAAAAGTGCTGACTCAGCACTTTTTCAAAGTCCTGAAAAAAGTAGCTTGTGATCAAACCGATAGGGATTTTTTTAACCATTCTATTCTACTGGATAAAAGTAAGCTTTATACAAAATAAGAATTCTCTGTGCCGTGTAGTTTTGGACATACGGCAGTTTTAAGGTTTTTCCTATTTTTAGCTTCCGAGGTTCCCACGGGGCAATGAGAAAATTTTTTTTTTGCATCAATCAACTACTTATGACCCATTATCATCTCATATCAAATTTGGTTCAAATCGACCTCACGGTTCAGAAAATAGAAATTTTAGGAGTGGCCAAAATTTTTGCCCCTCCCATAACGAAGGCAAATAATGCCCGACAAACTTCTCTTGAACAAACTTGATTCTAAACCTCAAAAGGACTCTGTATACTACATATCAAGTCTCTGCTACTGGTGGTTCATTAGAAGAAGATTTTCAAAAAATTTGGCCATTTTTTTCCCACACCTCTGCTCAGTATGAACCGAAACCTAATTTGGATAAAAATCAAAATGCCCCTATATAACAACCACTTACATGAAATTTAATTAAAATGTGGCCAGTGGTTTAGGAGAAAGAGGCTCAAACACCACCTTCACGCAGGACGACGGATGACGGACGAAGAGTGATAAGAAAAGCTCACCCTGACTTTCAGTCAGGTGAGCTAAAAACTTTAATCAGTCGTTCATTATTTACCAGATATAAGGTATCAAATTGCTGGAGTCATGGGGATGAATGTTCTTAATATTTCTGCCATTATCAACCATATTTGCATGAAGGGGTTGACCAAACATCAAAACATTCCGACTGCTGGATCTGAAGAAGAAGATTTTCAAAGAAAATTCCTCATTTTGAACTAAGTTATAATTCGGGCTACCACAGTGAGCCCAAATATGAACCCTGGGACTTGGCTTAAACAAACTTGAATCTCACCTCCCCTAAGCATGCTGCATACCCAATATCAAAAGATTCTGCCTGCTGGATCTTGAGAAGAATATTGTTAAAGAAATTTGCCTGAAATGCTTGCCTGAAATGCACTAAGTTCAAATTTGGGCTCCTATACTGAGCCCAAATATGAACCCAGGGGGCCGATTTGAACACACTTGAATCAGATCTACCACACAATGTTGCATACCAAATATCAAAAGATTCTGTCTGCGGGATCTGGAGAAGAAGATTTTTTAAAGAAATTTGCCTGAAATGCACTAAGTTCGAAATTGAGCTTCTATAGTGAGCTCAAATATGAATCCAGGGGGCCGATTTGAACAAACTTGAATCAGATCCACCCCACAATGTTGCATACCAAATATCAAAAGATTCTGCCTGCTAGATCTGGAGAAGAAGATTTTTTAAGAAATTTGCCTGAAATGCACTATGTTTGAATTTCGGCTTCTATAGTTAGCCCAAATATGAATCCAGGGGGGCCGATTTGAACAAACTTGAATCAGATACACCCCATAATGCTGTATACCAAATATCAAATGATTCTGCCCACTTGTGTGGGAGAAGAAGATTTTTTAGTAATTTCTCTAATATACATAGGGTGCTGTCGGAGTTATGCCCCCTATGGAGACCCAAGTAGGCATGTCCATTTCATTTGAACAAACTTGAATTGACATTTGGTAATGAACATCCATACCAAGTTTCGAGCAAATTGATCAGCGGTTTCAGAGGAGAAGTTGTTTGAAAAATGTTCACGACGCCGGATGACGACGACGGACGACGGACTGCAAGTGATAAGTTAAGCTCCCTTCGGTGAGCTAAAAACTAAAACTTCATGGAAATTTGATCGTGGGTAAATAAAATATTTATGTCATAATTGTGACATAACTTCTTATTTAATTAACATATGCCATACCAGTACTTCAAATTGTTAATGCTGAGCCCCCAGTAGCCTAAATCAGGAACTACAGACCTTAAACTTGTATGACCGTGTGAATGACATTAGTCTTAGTACCAAATCTAGTCTTGTAAGAAAGTACATGATTAATAGCAATAGAGAATCGATACCTCCGACTCCAATCCATATGAAAATGTTAGGACTGGAAAATTATTTTGAGCAGTAACACCCCTCTAAACCCCCATCAGCAATACTTTCATACACATGTACAGATGTGATCTTGAGAATGAGCTCAAACTAAGCTACTGAGTAGTAATTTTAATTTATTAAATTGATGTTTACCATGGACTTTTGTGATAACTGATTAAAAGGTTCACTAATCTGAGGGTTAGAGGAGCTGATGTGACAGTCATAGTTTGGTGTTGGTTCCATCAGTGTAGTTCTGCCATACACAACAGGAATTGATTTACACTTGCCTGTAATGACCTAGAATAAAGAAAATTGGATATAAACAAAACCAAAAAAAAAATAAACAGAAGAAAAAATAAAACAGGACATCAATGTACCATGCGAACTATAATGACAGTTCATTCCTTAATTAATTGGCAAAAGAAATATATACACCACATTTTGAATCCTGAACTTCAACTTTTCTTTGGCACATGACAAAAAAAATCAAATTTAGCCCAATGATGTCATTAATAAGTAATTATAATAGGAAGAATAAGTAGAATGGATGAGTAAACAACATACATGAATCAGACTGAATGGATGAAATCAAATCAACGGGAAGATTTTATGAAAACAGACAGAAACACAAGGTAACATTCATAAGGCAATTTGGAATTAACAAATTTAATCTCCTTTTACATCTATATAGCTCACTGAGCACTGTCAAACAAGACTCAACTGGTTAAATTCCTTGTTGCATTATGGGAAATATTACAGGTTGAAAGTTTGATGTTTCAACATCACTGTGGAGAGGGTTAATTGTTCAAAAAACTGATCTGCATACTTTTTTAATACTCTCAAGGCTTAAGTGAAATTCATTTGAAAAAAACTTGAACTAACACTCAAAAAGTGACGGACTTTCATTGAAAATTTTACAGAAAATGGAATTTATTTATTTATTGGTGTTTAAGGTCACATACTTATGCACAATGGCTAATCATGACCGTGACAGTTTTACGGGTGGAGGAAGCCGGAGTACCTGGAGAGAACCACCGAGCAATAACGAGCAGCTGCCAGCTCCCCAAAATCGTAACTCCGCACAGCAGCACAGGCAGGGTTAGATTGGTTAAAGACAGGCGCACTATCAACATGTAGTACACCTTAGTACACAGCATTATCATGGACAATCCGGGTTAAGTGCCCTGCCCAAGGACATAACGTGGGAGTCCGAACGATCGCTCAGACGGTCACCCATCCGAAGACTAACCTGGCTCGACGTTGCTTAACTTCGGTGATCTGACGAGAACCGGTTACCGCAATGCCACCGTGCCCCCCCCCCCCCCCCCAGAAAATGGAATAGTTCTTTTGAAGAAGCTGAGCAAACAGTTATAGCCCTTGTCATGGTCAATTGTTTTATAAGCCATTATAAATTAGCTTCCCATTTTTGGAAAATTTGAACAAGTTTACATAAAGCACAAGGAACATTTTGGTGGGCATGTGCCAGAAGCCACCAAAGGGCCACACTGACCTCCACTTTTTAAAAACTTTCCCAGGGAAGAACCACACAACTCAGCCTATAAGATGGGTTTACACCTTTCCTTCTCTTGCTCATTCCCCAACTTCCCATTAACAGGCACGATGATGCACTGCATCATGCTCCATCTTTCAAAATGTGGTGCTTGGATCCAAATCGTCGATTTCCACTGACTACTGATGAAAGACAGTCTACAATGAGAGTTGACAGATGAAAAATCAATAACTATAGTTCATCCCAAGTCAAAGATGGGGGCAAAATATTTGAAGGGATATACTTTTTTAAATCAATTACATAACATGACTGGAGGCGATACTTGCAATATTTTCCCAAATACCCATGTAATAACGGAGTATTTTCATTTTCTGACTTTTAAACCTGTAACTTCTCACTTGAATAAACTTAATGAGCTTGCCCAATTTGGAGTCCTAACTGACCTGTTTTGAAGCCAAAATTTAGAAAATAAATTCTAAATGTTGATTCTTGGTTATTTAACCCTCTGCACTCTGATGTCAAAAATACCATTATTTCCGACAGCAAATTTTTCCTGTAATGCACCTAGGAATTTAACCAATTCAGTCTTGTTTGATAGAGCTCAATGAGCTCTGTCAAACAAGACTGAATTGGCTAAATTATGAAGTGCATTATAGGAAATATTTATAACTTGAAATTTTGTTATTTAGACATCAGAGTGCAGAGGGTTAATGCTGGGCAAATTTGGCCGATATGTTGGGAAAAGAGTTAAGAAACATATCAGTAATTTTGAAAACAAGCATATTAATTGAGAAACAAGGACATATGGTGTGTACTGGTCCTTGGCACCCTTGAAAGTGCATGAATTGTACATCCCATTTTTCAAGGCCTTGAAATCCTTTTTTAAATCACAGTATTTTGTACTTGGTCCTTAAAAGTACTTGAATTTTGTCAATGTTACTCAAACGTCTTTCATTTTATATACGGTGGAGACACTTAATTGGTTACCTCTTAATTGAATAACTCTGTTAATTGAATAAAACTTCTGAACACAAAACCATTTACCATATCTTCTGAACAAATTTTACCTGTTAATTGTGTATGGGTTACAATACTTAAAAGTGAAATCAACCTGGCAATCACTGAATTCCCCTTGTTTATAGACCTATTTGGCCTGAGTACAACCAATAAAGGCATTTAATATAGTATATCTTGTTTGATTCCGTGAGCTCAGCCAAACAAGATATAATAGAATAAATAATACTAAGCTTATCTCTAGAAGACAGGAAAGTGACCAAATACCTTTTAATTGAATTTTCCTGTTAACTGATTAATTCTCACTGGCAATGAGGCTTTCAATCAAGTTGAAGTTCGGTTCACACGGAATTAAAAAAAAAAAATTAAAAAAATTCAAAGGCCTTCACATTTTCAAAGACAGTTTTTATGCAGTTTCAGGCATTCATATTTAATATATAGATGAATATATCATGTAAGTTTTTATTCATTTGAAATTGATTCATAAATAAATATTTCTATTCGGTCATTTTAAGCACACTGATGGCAAATAACAAATCAACTGGCTTGTTGTTCTGAAAAAAATTCAAATTCCTAGAAAAAAAACACCTGTTTTTCTAGGTATTCCAGGTCTTGCAAAAGTATGTACCAAATTCAAGCAGTTTCAAAGACCTCAAGGATCTCTGTGAACCCTGATTAACAGGGCTTTACTGTATTAAGTATTTGAACCATAGTTGAACCTTGTCACTAGGACTCAATGTTGTCTTACATTTTGGAAATCAATTGTGCATTATTTTCATCAAACAAATGAAAGTGTCAATGACACTGTAGCTTAACTTGTGTGTTGTGTTTGATGAAAAGGATAATGTTCAATGTTTATGAAAGGATTATGAAATAAGACAAGAATTGTGATAATTGGGAATATGTTCATTTCTGTTCCCTGTATGCTATGTTTATGATAAAAATAATATGAGGTGTACACTGTACTAAAGATCTGAGGGGTGGGTTAATATGACCTCACAGTTAATATATGTGGCCCTCACAGTTAACATATATCAACAAAATTACAATGAAATTATTCCAAAATGAGTCATCCTATCAAGTTACATTAAAATCCCTTCATAAATATGGCCTGTAGACTGTGCTAAAGGTTTTCGGGCTTCGGGCTTTGGGCCCCTGTAGCCGTCAGTTTCCCAATTGCGTCCAAAGGGGACGTTCTCATCTAGACATTATATGAAGTCAACCTACCAAGTTACAATGAAATCCCTCCATAAATACGACCTGTAGACTGTGCTAAAGGTTTTCGGGCTTCAGGCACCTGTAGACATCACAGTTGACCAACCACGACCAAAAGGGGATGTCATCATCTAGGCATTATATGGAGTCAACCTAACAAGTTACAATGAAATCCTTCCATAAATACGACCTACAGACATGCTAAAGGTTTTTGGGCTCGGGCAGCCATCAAGGCTGAATGATCGTGACCAAAAGGGGACGTTCTCATCTGGACACTATTTGGAGTCATCCTACCAAGCTACAATAAAATCCCTTCATAATTATGACCTGTAGACTGTTCTAAAGGTTTTCGGGCTTTGGGCCCCTGAAGCCGTCACAGTTGCCCACTCGTGTCCAAAAGGGGACGTTCTCATCTAGACATTATATGAAGTCAACCTACCAAGTTACAATGAAATCCCTTCATAAATATAACCTTAGACTGTGCTAAAGGTTTTCGGGCTTCAGGCTCGGGCAGCCATCATGGTTGAATGATCGCAACCAAAGGGGACAATCGCATCTGGGCATCATCTGGAGTGATCCTGCGAAGTTACAATGAAATCCCTTTATAAATATGACCTGTAGACTGCGCTCAAGGTTCCCGGGCTTCGGGCACCTGTAGCCATCACAGTTGACCAATCACGACCAAAAGGGGATGTCATCATCTAGGCATTATATGGAGTCAACCTAACAATGTTACAATGAAATCCTTCTATAAATATAACCTTTTGCCTATGCTAAAGGTTTTTGGGCTCGGGCACCCATCAACGCTGAATGATCATGGCCAAAATGGGACGTTCTCATCTTGACCTTATTTGGAGTCAACCTACCAAGTTACAATGAAATCTCTTCATAAATATGACCTGTAGACAGTGCTAAAGGTTTTTGGGCTTCGGGCACCTTTAGCCGTCAAAATTGCCCAAACATGTCCAAAAGGGGACGTTCTCATCTAGGCATTATATGAAGTCAACCTACCAAGTTACAATGAAATCCCTTCATAAATATGACCTGTAGACTGTGCTAAAGGTTTTTGGGCTTCGGGCTCGGGCAGCCATCATGGGTGAATGATCGCACGTTCTCATCTAGACATTATATGAAGTTAACCTACCAAGTTACAATGAAATCCCTTCATAAATATGACCTGTAGACTGTGCTAAAGGTTTTCGGGCTTCGGGCTCGGGCAGCCATCATGGGTGAATGATCGCAACCATAGGGGACAATCTCATCTGAGCATCATCTGGAGTGATCCTAAGAAGTTACAATGAAATCCCTTCATAAATATGACCTGTAGACTGTGCTCAAGGTTTTCGGGCTTCGGGCACTTGTAGCCATCACAACTGACCAATCACGACCGAAAGGGGATGTCATCATCTAGGCATTATATGGAGTCAACCCAACAGGTTACAATGAAATCCTTCCATAAATATGACCTTTTGCCTATGCTAAAGGTTTTTGGGCTCGGGCACCCATCAAGGCTGCATGATCGCGATCAAAATGGGACGTTCTCATCTAGACATTATTTGGAGTCATCCTGCCAAGTTACAATGAAATCGTTTCATAAATATGACCTCTAGACTGTGCTAAAGTTTTTCGGGCTTCGGGCTCCTGTAGCCGTCACAGTTGCCCAATCACGTCCAAAGGGGGACTTTCTCATCTAAACATTGTATGAAGTCAACCCACCAAGTTACAATGAAATTCCTCAATAAATATGACCTGTAGACTGTGCTAAAGGTTTTCGGGTTTTGGGCCCGGGCAGTCGTCACGGTTGGCTGATCATGCCCAAATGGGGAAATTCGCATCTAGACATCATGAGTCATCCTACCAAGTTACAATGAAATCCCTCCACATTAAACATGACCTGCAGACTGTGCTAAAAGTTTTTGGGTTTCGGGCTTGGGCAGCCATCACGGTTGATAGATCATGCCCAAAAGGGGACGTTCTCATCTAGGCACTCTACAGAGGCATCCTACCAAGTTACAATGAAATCCCTTCATAAATACGACCTGTAGACTGTGCTAATGGTTTTCGGGTTTTGGGCTCGGGCAGCCATACCGGTTGCCAGATCGCGACCAAAAGGGGACGTTCTCATCTAGACATGACCCCAAACCTGCATATGAAATTTCGTGACGATCAGACAAGAACTGCGGGGTGTAGCCCGTGCTAAAGGAAAATGTGAACAGACGTCACAGACTCACAGTCTCACAGACTCACAGACTAACAGACTTCCGCACGCGTGATGGCAAAAGCTTATCTTGACTATGTCAAGTTAAGCTAAAAATAAATTAGTTTAAAATTGATAACAAAGACAAAATGTACACTTTGGTACAAAAACTAGAACTATCATTAAAGGTAGTTAATACCCCAACTTCAGAACCCATACTTCCACCCATCAGCAGAAAGTCCAAGGGATATTATTTATTTACTTATTTATTTTTATTTATTTACTAGTGTTTAAGGTCAAACATTTTGGCACAAATGCTAAAGGTGGCCGTCCAAGGGATATAACTTGGTTAAAACTGTTGCAGATTGAAACCACTTGTTATTGGTCTATAACTATAGGGGTAGTTGCGCACAAAAAATCTCTTTTACAAATCTACCTTAATTATTTTAAGTTTAAGGGGAGATAACCTGGTTAAAATCATTGCAAATTAAAATTTTGTAATATGCGCAGGTCCATTTATTAGTGGCCATGTTTGGCAAGTTCCATCGAAATCTGTTCTTTAATGTAGGAGGAATTGCGCACACGAGAAACTGATATGGAGATAATAAATTTAAGATCAAGGGAGATAACCTGGTTAAAATAATGTCAGATAAAAATCTTTTGAACATTCACATAATCACTAAATAATCCTAATGTTTGAGAAGCATTGTCAAAATCGATTCATAAATGTAGTTGCTGCACACACAAGAATGTCACATAGAAGTCTATATTTAATCTTGTTGCTCATTTTGAAGAACTTCCACCTCAGGTATTGGTTAGCAGCTCTTATTTTGCCTGTAAAACAGAGCTTGTTTACCACAGTAAACAAGCACTGTGACACTTCTTGGGAATCACATGAAGATCAAGGAAGACAAACAATAGGTTAAATTGCCGCAGAACAAAAATTTTGGAATATGCACATGTCCACTTGTTAGTCATAACGCTTGAGAAGTTTCATCAAAATCAGTTAAAATGAAAGTGTCAATGACACTGTAACTCAACTTGTCAAGACATGTACATGTATAGTATGTGACAGCAATGACAAACATCTAGGTAATGACCTGATAACAAAGGTACATATAAAGTATTGTAACGGTTTGTACATAAATACTGACCGTAGCCTGTAACAAATGTATAGGTCAAGTATTGTAAAGGTGGGTGAAAGTCAGATGCTAAACTAGAACGGAAATCTTGAGTCCCAGAGTGGGTCTGACTGAACCCCAAAATATTTGTTCTCATAGCACAGTGATAACAAAGGCACCCCAAAACACACTCATTCCTGTCCCAAGGTGAAAACAAAGGTACCCAAGAAGTTTCGTGAAGATCAGTTCATAAATACGAGCTGTATAGAAGTTGTGACAAAAAACTGATTGGACCTAATTTCAGTACAAAATGGCCACTGGCAGCCATCTTGAATTTTGGACTGCACTCAGAAACACTCGTTCTCGTCCCAAGGTGATAACAAAGGTACCCAAGAAGTTCGTGAAGATCGATTGATAAATGTAGCCTCTAGCCCGAGCCGTACTGACATGTGCACTTACAGTGTATAAGTAGCACTAAATAAATCAAAATTCATCTAATTTGCATAATTTCGGCACGAGAAAAAAACCCGTACTGTATGTGATATATTCCATTTTACTAAACATTCATACAAAAATTTATTCAAATCAGAACTTTCATACAGAAGTTCTGTACAAAAGACTGATTGCACTAATTTTGGTACAAAATGGCTGCAGTGGCCATCTTGAATTTCAGACCACACCCCAAAACACTCCATTCTCATCCCACGGTGATAACAAAGGTACCCAAGAAGTTTCGCAAAGATCGGTTCATAAATACGGCTTCTAGCCTGAGCCGTATAGAAGTTGTGTACAAAAAACTTATTAGACCTAATTTCGGTACAAAATGGCCACTGGCAGCCATCTTAAATTTTGGACCGCACTCAGAAACACTCGTTCTCGTCCCAAGGTGATAACAGAGGTACCCAAGAACTTTCGTGAAGATCGGTTGATAAATACAGCCTCTAGCCCGAGCCGTATTGACATGTGTACTTACTGTGTGTAAGTAGCACTGAAAAAATCAAAGTTCATCTAATTTGCATAATTTCTGCACGAGAAAAAAACCCGTATTATATGTGATATATCCCATGGTACTAAACATTCATACAAAAAATTATTCAAATCAGAGCTTTCATGTGGAAGTTCTGCGCAAAAATCTGATTGCCCCTAATTTTGAACAAAATGGCTGACAGCGGCCATCTTCAATTTCAGACCGGACCCAAAAACACTCGTTCTCGTCCCACGGTGATAACAAAGGTACCCAAGAAGTTTTGTAAAGATCGATTCATAAATGCGACCTCTAGCCCGAGCCGTATTGGCATTTGCACTAACAGTACTGAAAGTAACACTAAATAAATCAAAGTTAGTCTAATTTGCATAATTTAAGCACGAGAAAAAAACCTGTATGATATGTAATGTATCTCATGGTACTAAACATTCATACAAAAATTTATTCAAATCAGAGCTTTCATATGGAAGTTCTGTACAAAAACAGATTTCTGCATCGTCGGTACAAAATGGCGGCTGGCAGCCATCTTGAATTTCGGACCGCACCCAAAAACACTCGTTCTCGTCCCACAGTCATAACAAAGGTACCCAAGAAGTTTTGTAAAGATCGGTTCATAAATACGGCCTCTAGCCCGAGCCGTATCCAATTGTTGATGTACAGACAGACGGACAGATGGACGACGGACAACGGGCCATGGCATAAGCTTAAAATTGGATTTGCCAAAGTTGAGCTAAAAATGTAACAGCAGATGCCCACCCAAGAATCTCTCATAGAAATCTATATTAATTCTTGGTTAAAACTGTTGCAGATCAAAAATTTTCGAACCAAAATTTTGGAATATGAGCATGTTCTCTTCCTAGTCATAACGTATGAGAAGTTTCATAAAATTGGTTGATAAAGGTAGGAATGCACAAAAGAATCTCGAATAGAAATCAAAATCTAATTTTTGAGCTTAAAGGGGAGATGACCTAGTTAAAATCATCACTGATGGAAAAATTGGAAATATATACTCTCCCAAAAAAGAAAGTGTGCATGCTAAAAAATAACACTAAAAAAAGATATATATCATTTTCATTCATGGAAATTTTATTCAATCACAGATGAATCAATTTGTGATCAACACGAGAAATTTCATTATGCTACAACGAATACTCTTGGTGACATGGAGAGTCAAAGACACTAAGGGTCAAACACAAAAGTCACACACTCAATATCTGGTATGACCTCCGTCTGCATCGACTACTGCTGTGCATCTACGCCTCATGGAAGCGAACAAGTTAGCATGGAAGTGTTGTGGGATGTTGTTCCATATTCTGATAAGCTGTCTTTGGAGTTCCACAAGCGATGACAGTGCATGGGGAAGCCGGCGTAGCTGACGTTTCATTTCGTCCCATACGTGCTCAATGGGTGAGATATCGGGCGAATTTGCGGGCCAGGGAAGAACATCCACTTGTTGTTGCTGCAGATACTGTTGAACAACACGGGCTGCGTGGGGTCGGGCGTTGTCCTGCTGTAGAATGACACCGGGGCCGTGACGTAACGTCAAAATCGGACAAATTGCAGGTCTTTGAAAACGTAAGCCGTATTCTCTCAGCCGGTTGATTACTGTTTGAGGATGTATCCGTCTCTGGTTAGGGATGTTCCTGGCTGTCGTCGTTGCCGTTTGTTGCCGGTTCCAGAGATGGATGACACGGATATACCGATCTTGTGCAGGGGTGGTAACTCGGGGTCTCCCGGAGCGGGGTCGGTCTCGAACGTCATCATGTTGTGTATATCAATGGACTAGCCTGTCTACAGTGTTACGGTGGCAGGTCAAATACTGGGCAACCTCTTCGTGTGTTCTGCCAGCTCTAATCATACCCAGGGCAAGGAGACATTGATTCATTGTCAATCTTTGCATGCTAATGTGGAGTCGTTTTAACAGCAGCGCAAGTTTGAATGTGAACGATAGGAAGGCCTTACTTTAGTGTTTAAATACCTAAGGATTCACACTGCTGCATGAATTTTCAGACTCTCCACGTGCAAAACATGCCTTTTCACAAACGTGCAGCACGTCATTTAACGTTAATGCAATTTTAATGGAGAAAGCTGTTTTTGTGTTCAATATAACTTATTCATGAACAGGTTAACACTCTGTACACCTACGAAATTATTTTTTTGGAGTCTGATCAATTTCTGCAATGCACACTTTCTTTTTTGGGCGAGTATATGTAAGTTCACTCATTAGTCGTCAAGTTTGAGAGGTCTCATCGAAATTGGTTGAGTTATGTAGGAGCAGTTGCACATACAAGATTCACATGAGGAAATCCATAATAAATCTTAGTTTTTATTTTCTGGTGTGTAAGATCACATAATTCTGCACAATGGCTAATCGTGACTACAACGTGTATATAAAGTCAAGACCAGTCAAATGCTTATACCCAAGTTGCCCATTTTACCCCTTTTAGAATACTTCCACCTCAGGTATTGGTTACCGGGTCCTATTTTACCAGTAAAACTGAGCTTCTTTACCACATCAAACAAGCACAGCTACACTTCCCAGAGTTCCCATGGGGATCAAAGGAGGTAACCTGGTTAAATTGTCAAAGATTAAAACTTTTAGAATATGCACATGTCCACTTGTTAGTCATGATGATTGAGAAGTTTAATCAAAATCAGTTAAAATGTAGGATCAGATGCACACTCAAGAATCTCTCATAGAAATCTGTACTAAATCTTCTAAGTTGAAGGAGAGAGAGCCTGGTTAAATCTGTCGCTAATCAAAAGTTTTTGGAATATGCACATGTCCACTTGTTAGACTAGTAATGTGTAAAACGATTCATCAAAATTGGGTGACGAACGTAGGAGTTACGCACAAAAAAATCTTATATAGAAATCGAAATCAAATTTTTTAAGCTGAAGATAACCTACTTAAAATGATCGCATATAGACAATTAGAAAATATGCATGTTCACTCATCAGTAGTCATGCTTGAGAAGTTTCATCAAAACTGGTTCATTAATGTAGGAGTTTCTTCTGGTTAACATTATTGCAGATAAAATGAAAGTGTCAATGACATGGCGGCGCGGTGGCTCAGTTGGTAGAGGTGCAGGCTGCAAGCCGAGAGGTCCTCGGTTCGAATCCCACCTGCGGCAACCGCGTTGTGTCCTTGGGCAAGACACTTCACCCCCATTGCCCACGTGGGGGCACGGTGACGCTGTGTACTAAGGCGTTCTGCACGTCGATGGTGCACCTGTCTTCAACCAATGCTAACCCTGCTTGTGTGGAGTTGGTATGTTGGGGAGCTGACAGTTGTTTGCCGTTGCTCGGTGGTTCTCTCCGGGTACTCCGGCTTCCTCCACCCGTAAAACTGTCACGGTCTTGGTTAGCCATTGTGCAGACATATCTGACCTTAAACACCAATAAATAAATAAATAAATAAGTGTCAATGACACTGTAGCTCAACTTGTCAAGTATGTGACACAGCAATGACAAACATCTAGGTAATGACCTGATAACAAAGGTACATATAAAGTATTGTAACGGTCTGGCCGTTGCCTGTAACAAATGTAAAGGTAAAGTATTGTAAAGGTGGGTGACAATCAGATGCTAAACTAGAAAAGAAATCTTTGAGTCCCAGAGTGGGTCTGACTGAACCCCAAAATATTTGTTCTCATAGCACAGTGATCACAAAAGCACCCCAAAACACACTCGTTCCTGTCCCAAGGTGAAAACAAAGGTACCCAAGAAGTTTCGTGAAGATCAGTTCATAAATACGAGCTGTATAGAAGTTGTGACAAAAAACTGATTGGACCTAATTTCGGTACAAAATGGCCACTGGCAGCCATCTTGAATTTTGGACCGCACACAGAAACACTTATTCTCGTCCCAAGATGATAACAAAGGTACTCAAGAAGTTTTGTGAAGATCAGTTCATAAATACAGCCTCTACCCTGAGCCGTATTGACATGTGTGCTCACATTGTGTAAGTAGCACTGAATAAATCAAAGTTCATCTAATTTGCATAATTTCTGCTCGAAAAAAAAATCCTTACAATATGTGATGTATTCCATGTTACTAAACATTCATACAAAAATTTATTCAAATCAAAACTTTCTTCATACAGAAGTTCTGTACAAAAGACTGATTGCACTAATTTTGGTACAAAATGGCTGCTGGTGGCCATCTTGAATTTCGGACCACACCCAAAAACACTCGCTCTCATCCCACGGTGATAACAAAGGTACCCAAGAAGTTTCGTACAGATTGGTTCATAAATATGGCCTCTAGTCTGAGCCGTATAGAAGTTGTGTACAAAAAACAGATTAGACCTAATTTTGGTACAAAATGGCCACTGGCAGCCATCTTGAATTTTAGACCACACCCAGAAACACTCGTTCTCATCCCAAGGTGATAACAAAGATACCCAAGACATTTCGTGAAGATCAGTTCATAAATACAGACTCTAGCCCGAGCCGTATTGACATGTGTACTTACTGTGTGTAAGTCGCACTGAAAAAATCAAAGTTCATCTAATTTGCATAATTTCTGCACGAGAAAAAAACCCATATTATATGTGATGTATCCCATGGTACTAAACATTCACACAAAAAATTATTCAAATCATCGCTTTCATATGGAAGGTCTGTGCAAAAATCTGATTGCACTTAATTTTGTACAAAATGGCTGCCATCGGCCATCTTGAATTTCGGACCGGACCCCAAAACACTCGTTCTCGTCCCACGGTGATACCAAAGGTACCCAAGAAGTTTCGTAAAGATCGGTTCATAAATACAGCCTCTAGCCCGAGCCGTATTGGCATTTGCACTTGCAGTGCTGAAAGTAACACCAAAAGACATCAAAATTAGTCTAATTTGCACAATTTACGCACGAGAAAAAAACCTGTATTATATGTGATGTATACCATGGTACTAAACATGCATATAAAAAATAATTCAAATCAGAGCTTTCATATGGAAGTTCTGTACAAAAAACAGATTTCTGCATCGTCGGTACAAAATGGCGGCTGGCAGCCATCTTGAATTTCGGACCGCACCCCAAAACACTTGTTCTCGTCCCACGGTCATAACAAAGGTACCCAAGAAGTTTCGTAAAGATCGGTTCATAAATACGGCCTCTAGCCCGAGCCGTATCCAATTGTTGACATACGGACAGACGGACGACGGGCCATGACAAAAGCACAAATTTGGCTTCGCCAAAGTTGAGCTAAAAATTTGGAATATGCACATGTGCACTTGTTCATCGTAATGTGTTAAGAAGTTTCATCAAAAATGCTTGATAAAATGTAAGAGTTGCACACACGAGAATCTTGCATACAAATCAAAATCAAATTTCCTTATTTGAAGGGGAGATAACATAGTTAAAGTCATTGCAAATGGAAAATTTGGAAATAAGCAAATGCTCACTCATTAGAGGTCATACTTGAGAAATTTATTAATTTAGCAGTAGAGTCTGGTTAAAATTGTCACAGAGCTAAAAAAAACTTTGGATTATGCGCATGTACACTTGTTAATCATAATGTTTGAGAAGTTTGATTAAAATTGGTTGAAAAATGTAGGAGTTGCTTGCTCAAGAATATCGGATTGACGTATGGATGTACAAGGCTATGACAATATATTGTCAACAACACTTATCATTCAAAATATTAGATATTCTGTCAGTACCAAAGAATCTACAACATGCAATACTGATACTACAAAGTGAAAGGTTAGTAATTTTTACCAGGTTTAGTCTAGTTTAGTTACTTGAAAATGTACTAGATCCAAATTCTTTGAAAAGTATTTGAATTTCAATTCTCAAGTTCTGTACGGACCCTGCACACAATTTAATTAACCCTCTGCATGCTGAAACCCATACATGCCAATTTTGTCCATAATGCAACACGGATTTTCAAAACAAGAATGAAATATAGAACCTTAGTGAGCACGCTCACATACCCCACGCGCCCCGATATTTCAAGCTCTAAACATTTTTTAAAAATAAACATAGATTCTAGGAATACTGCAGAAAACAGTGTTCTGTAGTTTCAACAGCAATGAAAGAATTCAAGCAGAGAAAAAGCCCGGAAAACTGTAATTTTGATGAACTTTTCAAAGTCTATGGGGCCGTAATTTTGGTAACAATCAGTGGAGCGGAACAAAATCCAAACTTGATCTGTAGGCCACCATGTCAGACTAACATACCAAACATCAGCTCAATCTCTGGAAGCGTGTAGAAAAAAAGTCCGGAAAACTGTAATTTTAATGCATTTTTCAGAGTCCAAGGGTCGTAAATTCGGTAAAAATCAGTGAAGCGGAACAAAATGCAAACTTGTTCTGTAGGCCACCATGTTAGACTAACATACCAAAAATCAGCTCAATATCTGGAAGCGTGTAGGAAAAAAGTCTGCAAAACTGTAATTTTGATGAACTTTTCAAAGTTCAAGGGCTGTAATTTCGGTAAAAATCAGTGGAGCAGAACAAAATGCAAACTTGATCTGTAGGCCACCATGTTAGACCCACATACGAAAAATCAGCTCAATATCTGGAAGCGTGTAGAAAAAAAGTCCGGAAAACAAGTAGGACTGACGGACGGACCAGTCAAAAACATACCCCAGCAACTTCGTTGCGTGGGGTATAATTAGTTAAATTCCTAGTTGCATTATCAGGCCTGGAAATAAGGGGCTTATATCGTAGCCCATGCTATACATCATGGTGGTAACCCATATGAAAAAGCATGATGGTAACTCATATGAAAAGGCTGTTGTGATACCTCTCTGCCTTCTGTTTTCACTAGCCAGTCATGTTTCTTTTTACATGCAAGATTAGTAATTTATTAAATTTATGTTGTATTACTTTGTTGTAACCTGTAGTTTGTTCAAGTATTTTACTATTGACATAGACCATACGTAATCTAAACAGTCGTATGCAGATTATTTCCCGGCCTGCATTATGAGAAAAACCTCTGTATTTTGACCTAAGTTTGCAGATGATTAACTTTATAGCAAAAAGCAACAAGGTAAATAGATGATGGAACAGCAACAGAAGAATTTTATCTAGTTGTCTACATTTAAGTTGCTTGTTTCAAACAGTGATCTTCATTTATATATCAAGAATACACAAGGAGTTAAATAGACACATATTTCTAAAGTTCCTTAAAAAGATGTGAATTGTAACAGTAATAAAATCAACTTGGATGGCAAAAATTGAGCTTGAACTACCTTAAAAACCATAATATAACAGGTTATAATTCCCCTCTTTTCAGAAACCATCAGCTGAACATCTGCATGTTTACATACATAAATTCCCATGTTTGGGTCACCTGGAAAAGAAAACAACTGCTTTAATTTTGTACCAAAATAAGGTTAAGGTGACCTTAAACACCTGAAAAAAGAACAGTTATTCAATTACAGGATTTCTCCACTTGCGCAAAGACAAAAAGTCAAAGAGTATTCACCAAGTGTTTCAGGAGCTTTTGAAAGTATTAATCCTTTACCTAACAAAAGTAATGTGACATCCAATTTGCTCACCTACATCCATGCTCGATGCAGTCAATCCAATGTGTTCATAACACCACAAATAATGGATATATTTAATTTTTAATGGTATATATTGTATTGTAATTCATCAAGTTAAATTTGACATTGTCCTTTCTGAACACGTAATTTGACTGGTTGAGAGCCTGTTGGCTCCCTTTCTAATCTCAGGTATATTCACTCTCACATCGCTCTAATTTCTGGAAGCGGTTCAATTAGAACATGTCTGTATCTACGCTATGCGTGATCTCCCTTCTCTCTTATGAACTCTTACGTCAGCCAAGTCACGAATTGAACACATTCTGTAACTTCGATCATGGCAAATATACTCGCCCAAAAAAGAAAGTGTGCCTTGCAGAAATTGATCAAACTCCAAAAAAATAATTTTGTAGGTGTAAAGAGTGTTACCCTGTTCATGAATAAGTTATAGTGAACACAAAAACAGCTTTCCCCGTTAAAATTGCATTAACGTTAAATGACGTGCTGCACGTTTGTGAAAAGGCATGTTTTGCACATGGAGAGTCTGAAAATTCATGCAGCAGTGTGAATCCTTGCGTATTTAAACACTAAAGTAAGGCCTTCCTAGCGTTCACATTCAAACTTGCGCTGCTGTTAAAACGACTCCACATTAGCATGCCAAGATTGACAATGAATCAACGTCTCCTTGCCCTGGGTATGATGAGAGCTGGCAGAACACACAGAGAGGTTGCCCAGCATTTGAACTGCCACCGTAACAATGTAGACAGGCTAGTCCATCGACATGCACAACATGATGACGTTCAAGACAGACCCCGCTCCGGGAGACCCCGAGTTACCACCCCTGCACAAGATCGGTATATCCGTGTCGTCCATCTCCGGAACCGGCAACAAACAGCAACGACGACAGCCAGGAACATCCCTAACCTGAGACGGATACATCCTCAAACAGTAATCAACCGGCTGAGAGAATACGGCTTACGTCCTCGAAGACGTGCAATTCGTCCGATTTTGATGTTACGTCATCGTCGTGCTCGACTGCAGTGGTGTAGACAACATCTCAGGCATCCCTTACACTGGTGGCGACGTGTTTTATTCACAGATGAATGTCGTTTCCATCTTTCATCATCAGATGGCCGCCAGAGTGTGTACAGACGTCGAAACGAACGCTACACAGATCCATGTGTCGTGGAGCGAAACCGTTATGGGGGAGGGTCTCTCATGGTGTGGAGTGGCACTGCCCGTAACAGAACTGAGCTGGTCATTATTGATGGCAATCTCAATGCAGCCAGATATCGTGATGTCCCATTTCTGCAACATCACGGCCCCGGCGTCATTCTACAGCAGGACAACGCCCGACCCCACGCAGCTCGTGTTGTTCAACAGTATCTGCAGCAACAACAAGTGGATGTTCTTCCCTGGCCCGCAAATTCACCCGATATCTCACCCATTGAGCACGTATGGGACGAAATGAAACGTCAGCTACGACGGCTTCCCCGTGCACCGTCAACGCTTGTGGAACTCCAAAGACAGCTTCTCAGAATATGGAACAACATCCCACAACACTTCAATGCTAACTTGTTCGCTTCCATGAGGCATAGATGCACAGCAGTAGTCGATGCAGACGGAGGTCATACCAGATATTGAGTGTGTGACTTTTGTGTTTGACCCTTAGTGTCTTTGACTCTCCATGGCACCAAGAGTATTCAGCGTAGCGTAATGAAATTTCTCGTGTTGATCACAAATTGATTCATCTGTGATTGAATAAAATTTCCATGAATGAAAATGATATATATTTTTTTTTAGTGTTATTTTTTAGCATGCACACTTTCTTTTTTGGGAGAGTATAGATCAAGAGCGAAAATGATACTTTTTTGATCGTTTTTCTTCAAATAAAACATTTGGAGAATTTTTCATTTCTAACAATGACAGGAATTATATTGGAAATAAAAGACTCTTATTTCGTGAGACATTTGGGAATTTGACTATGGAAAACCATTTTTTAACGAGCCCTGAAGAGGGCAAAACAAAATGGCTTTCCAAAGTCAAATACCCAAATGTCTAACTCAACAAGAGACGTTGCGGTCACAATTAACCATTGTGCAGAAATATGTGACTTTAAACACCAATAAATAAACAAGAGACGTTTATCTCCTAAATAACCCCAGTTTCAGAAAAACAAAAATATCTTGCAAAAATCTATATGTAATAATAGCCACCTAATCAACAAAATAGGAGTTAAATATTACTACAATGGTCTTCAGTAACCTAAATCTACAATATCCATAATATGAAAAGACCCACAGAAAAAAAACTTGCCTTAACACTCACTTTTAGAACCCCAAATTGACTATGTGCAGAAAAATATGAATATTTTGCCTGAAAAAAAAGAAGATTTCATTGAAATTGTGCATACAGTCAGGTTAATATTTAAAGATGCCCTTTGAATAAAAAAATATACAGCAAAGAAAAGTTAAGGCACAACAATTTGCATAACGCTGAACTGGACAATAATTCTCACACCTAAAATGTAAGTTTTGGCTAAAAATCCCCATCAAATTCCTGAATGATACCTATAATATAAGGGTTAAATATTACTGCAATGGACTTGAGTAATCCACCTGTACAATGTCAATGACATGGATAGACCCACAGAAACAAAACTCACCTTAACACAACTTTTCCAACCTACAATTGATATTTAAGTAAAAAAATATTTTGACTGAAAAGAAAAAAGAAAATTCCATAAAATTTGTATGTACAGTAGGGTTAATATCTAAAGATGCCCTTCAAGTAAAAAAATATATACAATAATGAGAAGTTAAAGCAACATAAGTTCATTGGTCGTCGTTGCCAATGGCAACTTTTTTTGACAGAAATCACAGAAAATCGACAGCTCCTTTCTGAAGGTCACCCTAAACAAGCATAGCAAGTTTCAAAATGATAGGTCATAAATGTGGCCTGTAGGGCATTTCAAAGGAATATATTGATGCCTGAATAAGATCAACAAGTCACTACCAACGGAACATTTTTTGACGGAAATTTAAATTTTATTGTAAATTTCCTTTCTTTTTATACCTACCACAATTGTTTACAACAGGCTTTCAATACAGTGGGGTCCCTAACTCGGAAAATATTCTCTCTATTTTCTTCTTTCCCAAGCGATTGGGGAAAGAAAAGGGGTGCAAAAGCACCAAGAAAAAATAAGCTAAAACTGGGTCGAGTGCGACCGGTGCACACCCTGTAGAGGACAGTCTTTTCCTTGTACTAATCCACAGCGTCCAGAACCAGTGCGCAGACATTTAACCAATATGTCATTCTATTGAATCCGCCAACATTGGAGTTATGTGATCAGCGGGGAGGAAGGATTCTTACCCGAAAAAGAAGACTGGAGGGCCTCAACGTCAACAATTGCGGTAGGTATAAGAAAAGAAATTTACTATAAAATTTAAATTTCTTATCAACCTACCTTACAATTGTTTACAACAGGCTGAATAGACAACAGGAGGAGGGAATCACATAACCAACCCCCACATAACAAGACTGCGCCAGAACTGTGGACAGAAGAAGAGTTCCCTAGGCCTATAAAACCATAGCATCACAATCATTAGTAAATGATAATGGGAGATGAGGCATATGGTCCTGTGTGACACACAGACAGAAAGGACAGTACCAAGAACAGGGCTGGAACAGACCTTGCAAGAACAGTAATGGCTAGGGTTGATGACAGCCAGAGCAGAAGAGGGCCTGAAGAAAAAAGGTCCTCAGACTGCTCCTGCAACTGATGCAGATAGGTGGAGAAAGTAGAAGCATTTCTCCAGTAGGCTGCCTGCAAAACATCCGACAACTTGACGGAGTTAGCATAAGCCCAGAAGGTCGACAATGCATGCACCTCGTGGGCAGAAAAATGATTGGTAATATACAATTGTCAGTCGCTAGATGAGCGTATGATGCGTGAATAGCAAGACAAATCCATCTAGAAATGAAATGAGGAGAGATCTTATGTCGAACAGGGATAAAAGACAGAAAAATATCTTTTCCTGTCTTTCCTAATGAACTGCGTCCGGTTGAGGTAAATGCGAATTGCACGAACCGAACAGAGCAAAGGGCGATTACCCTCAGCAGAAGGAAGAGCCCTGATACAGACTGGAGGCTAAGTAGTTTCTGGCATCTCATTCTTGGCCATAAATGAGTAATCAGTGGTCAAGTAACACTGTTGGTGGAGCTCCTGAAAAAGACTGGATCAACAGAGAGGGTGTGAAGCTCACTAACCCTCCCGGCTGAGGCAAAAGCCATCAGAAAAGCTATCTTGTATGTGAGAAAATGCAAATTCACCTGGGATAAAGGTTTGAATGGTGCGTGCCCCCCCACCTCCCCCCCCCCCCCTCCAAGCAAAGCAGCAACCAAGAAAGATACTATCTTGGGGTAAACTACAAAATCCTTGGCCTTTTCAAAGAAAAGTGCCGAATAAGCTTGGAGAGGTACGGATTAGTGCCGATACAACACTTTCCCACATACGAAGAGGTCTCCAAAAGCATGGACCTGTACCCTTAGATGGTAACAGGTTGGATACCCCGAGTTTCAAACAGATATACCAGAAACTCTGCAATCTGTG
This sequence comes from Pictodentalium vernedei, assembly GCA_031216915.1. NCBI lineage: Eukaryota > Metazoa > Mollusca > Scaphopoda > Dentaliida > Dentaliidae > Pictodentalium > Pictodentalium vernedei. The sequence continues at coordinate 568,964,348 of CM062297.1, read as the reverse complement.
TTATCGAAAGATAACGATCGGTATAATCAACAGAGTGATCAGCACACCATTCCTCATTCAGTCAGGAGAGCCAAATCATATAATATTTTCAAAACCGAGCTTAAAACATATCTTTTCTACTTGATGACCCATCAGTTTTAGAATGAACATTTGTGCGCATGACGTGTGTTTCATTGAATTGTGTGAGAGCTTAGTGAGTAAATGGTCTGGAATTGTAAAGTGCTTAGAGCCTTTTTCAGGGATTAAGCGCTTGATAAATGTACTATATTATTATTATAATTATTATTGACAGAAGACCTTCCAATTAGCCGCATAGGCTAAACCAGTGGAGTGCCGCCTTGAAGAAGAAATGCACTGCTCGTCTTGAAAAACCTCTAGAGGAGACAGGACCTGACAAATGATATGCGTGAAGGCACAATGAAGTCAGATCGACATGAAAACTCCTCGGGTGACCTTGGCAAAGAAGGTTGTGACGTAGAGAGAGAACTGCAGACCACAGAGAGCAGAGCTGATTGATTCACACCTGTTGAGGCGACAGGGGAACGATCAGAATGATTCGACAATGGGAGGCTCGTATCTTGGCTAGAACCTGAGACAGAATCGGAACCAGCAGGAAGGAGAAGCCGACTAGACAGTTCCAATCGCGTGAAAGAGCATCCACAGCAAAAGCCAAAGAATCTAGACACATGGACACAAAAGTGTACACCTGAGGGTTCCAACGGGTTGCGAAAAGATCGATGTGGGGACGACCCCAGAGATCGTTAAGCAACTGGAATACTGCCATGTGAAGCATCCACTCATTGGAAATGAACCTGTCCCGTCGGCTAGGACGTTCATATGACCGAGAATGTGACAAACCACCACTCCGGCCTTGACATCCTGAGCGAGCAGTAGAAGATCCCGAGCCAATTCGTACATGGGAACCGAGTGTGTGCCGCCCTGGTTCCAAATGTAAGCGACTACTGTCGAATTGTCGGACAACAGAAGGACCTGACAATTCGAAAGGTGGGGGATCCACTGCCAGAAACTCAGAAGAAGAGCAACAAGCTCCTTCTGGTTGATGGGAAGAGCTGCTTGATCCTGGTCCCATACACCGTGAAGGGAAAGACAAGAGGATCGACCATCGTGCACCATCCGAGATCGCTGGCATCAGTAGTCAGAACACTATCGGACATGGGCATGTTCAACGGAACTGCATAATCCACTGAACATCTGTCCAGGGAAGAAGGTGATGATGAAGAGATAATGGTAACTGAAGCACCTGATCCACAGGATCGACATTCGGCATCCAACGACTGAGAAAGTGTGGGTGAGGTCTGACATGCAGCCGACCTTGAGGAATGAGATCCGTCACCAAACCGCAGAGGTCCGAGCAGCCGGAGAATACTCCGAGTTGTCATGGATATGGACTGGGTCAGAGTCAGGGCAAAAGCCGAGAAAATCACAGCCCTTGCCCGGGAAATCGCCACCATATTCAGCTGAGCATGGAAGTCCATCTCCAGATGACAAAACGACTGAGAAGGTACCAGGTCCAACTTCTCCTCATTGACTCTGAACCCTAGTGACGTGAGCAGGCTAAAATGTGGCGACATCTGACTCCAGAAAAGCAGCATTGGAGTGCCTCTGGAGGATATCATCCAGATAGCCGAAGTAGTCACCCTGGACTGAGTGCGATGGAAGGCCATCACATGCGACATCAGTCGATGAAGGCCAAAGTAGCCAGGTTGAGACCAAAAAGCACGGCCTTGAACTGGTAAATTTGTCCCAGAAAAGCAAACCTGAGATACTTTTGCGATATCCGATGAATCGGAAAGTGAAAGTAAGCGTCTCGCAGGTCGATGCTGGAAGCAAAATCCCCCTGTTGAATGGAATGGCAAACCAACCTGAAAGTCCCCATGCTGAACTTGGGAGCAATGATAGACTGGTTCAGGATACTCAGATCGATAACCGTTAGGAGTCAGCCGTCCTTCTTCGGCACCAAGAACAGGAGGGAATAAAATCACACTGAATGAATGTTCTTGACGACCTCGAACGCCCCCTTTGACAGGAGATTGTCTATCTCCAAGATCAACTAGAACTATCACTGAAGGTGATTAATACCCCCGCTTTGGGTTTTTAGAGGAATGCACTTCTGATCATGTAGGCGAAGGCCATAAGGAAATGTATACATAAAGATCATTTTTTGTTGTTGAAATTTGTATTTGCATGTTGCCTTCCACAGAACAGCACTGAATGCTTAAAGAGCCCACACATATATGGTTTACATTTGGAAAAACACATTTACAATGTGCAACATGTATTCAAAATCGGTTCATTAATGTAGGAGGAGTTGCACACACAAGAATCCCATTTGAAAACCCATAATAAATCCAAGTTAAAGGGAGATAACCTGGTTAAAATTGCCACAGCTCAAAAATTTTGGAATATGCGCATGTTCACTTAGTAGTGATGATGTCTGTAAACTTTCGTCCAAATTGATTGATAAATGTAGGAGGAGTTGCGCACACAAGAATTTCATGAAGAAACCCATATTAAATCAAAGTTCAAGAGAGATAACCTGGTTAAAATTGTCGCAGATCAAAAAGTTTGGAATATGCACATGTTCACTTAGTAGAGATGATGTTTGGAAGGTTTCATCAAAATCGGTTCATTAATGTAGGAGGAGTTGCACACACAAGAATTTGTTCGAACGGAAAGACAAAATAAATCTAAGTCAAAGGGAGACAACCTGGTTAAAATTGTCACAGATCAAAAATCTTGGAATATGCGCATATTCACTTAGTAGTGATGATGTCTGAAAAGTTTTGTCCAAATTGATTGATAAATGTAGGAGTTGCACGCACAAGAATTTCATGTAGAAACCCATAATAAATCTAAGTTAAAGGGAGATAACCTAGTTAAAATTGCCACAGCTCAAAAATTTTGGAATATGCGCATGTTCACTTAGTAGTGATGATGTCTGTAAACTTTCGTCCAAATTGATTGATAAATGTAGGAGGAGTTGCGCACACAAGAATTTCATGCAGAAACCCATATTAAATCAAAGTTCAAGAGAGATAACCTGGTTAAAATTGTCGCAGATCAAAAAGTTTGGAATATGCACATGTTCACTTAGTAGAGATGATGTTTGAAAGGTTTCATCAAAATCGGTTCATTAATGTAGGAGGAGTTGCGCACACAAGAATTTGTTCGAATGGAAAGACATTATAAATCTAAGTCAAAGGGAGATAACCTGGTTAAAATTGTCGCAGATCAAAAATCTTGGAATATGCGCATGTTCACTTAGTAGTGATGATGTCTGAAAAGTTTTGTCCAAATTGATTGATAAATGTAGGAGGAGTTGCGCACACAAGAATTTCATGCAGAAACCCATATTAAATCAAAGTTCAAGAGAGATAACCTGGTTAAAATTGTCGCAGATTAAAAAGTTTGGAATATGCACATGTTCACTTAGTAGAGATGATGTTTGAAAGGTTTCATCAAAATCGGTTCATTAATGTAGGAGTTGCGCACACAAGAATTTGTTCGAATGGAAAGACACAATAAATCTAAGTCAAAGGGAGATAACCTGGTTAAAATTGTCGCAGATCAAAAATCTTGGAATATGCGCATGTTCACTTAGTAGTGATGATGTCTGAAAAGTTTTGTCCAAATTGATTGATAAATGTAGGAGGAGTTGCGCACACAAGAATTTCATATAGAAACCCATATTAAATCATATTAAAAGTTTAAGAGAGATAACCTGGTTAAAATTGTCACAGATCAAAAAGTTTGGAATATGCACATGTTCACTTAGTAGAGATGAAGGTTTCATCAAAATCGGTTCATTAATGTAGGAGGAGTTGCGCACACAAGAATTCGTCCGGACGGAAAGACGTACGTACGGACGGACGGACGGATGGACGGACGTACGGACATACAGGGCGATTCCTATATAGCCCCCACTTCTTCGAAGCGGGGGTATAAAAATTCCCGACGTGAAACATCTAAAGGAACTTTGGTTGGAAGAGGCACTCTTGACAGAGTGGGGTGCCTCAGAAAGGATATCCGCAGACTGGACCGAACATCTAACACCCAAGGATCATATGTGATCATGGCCCAACGGTCTGCAAACTCAGATATCTGCCCTCCAACCTGGGGCGAATCGAGGTGAGGACCTTCATTTCGAGCCCCGGCGAGGCCCATGAGAGGAGAAGCCACCTCCTCCGCTAGATGAAGGAGACCTCTCTCTGGACTGCTGACACTTACCCTTACCACGTGAGTAAGAGGAAGAAGCGGAAGCAGGAGGATCAGCACTTGGCTTCACAGAGGAAGCAGAAGGCATTTGTTAGGCTTGAAACAGCCCCGGCCTCCAACAGAAGGTGGATCAAGCTGGTGAAGCAGCAGCTGACCTTTGGAATGATGCAGGTCGTCATCCTGGACTGGAATAGTCGTGGACCCACCAAAGAAGCGGATCGAAGAGCAGCGCCCTGCCCTTCAGGAAGGGAATGGCTTGTGACCAACACAGTCTCCCGGCGAACTAATTCCAAATTAGCCATGTTACAGACAGGCGTGTGAGTAAGATGCATGAGCGTCTTACAGATCATATGCAAAGAAGCCTGTATGTCGTCAAACTTATCTGGACGACGTGATCCGAGAGAAAAAGCATGCCTAGCATCTCTCTGGATAAGCCCAAAATAGACTTCAAAGTCGCCATAGGAATATCGGCCGATTTGGGCTTGGAGTCCTGATCCAAGACCGTCAAAGTCTTGCAGACTGACGGATTGGAGGAACTGTAGGAATGATAATGCACAGAAGGCAAAAAGGTATCAGCCCAGTGAAGAATGAAGTCTTCATAGCCTTGTAACTCAGCTTTGAGTCAATGCTGCAAAAGCTTCAACCACTTGTACTGACTGGTACGGTCAAAGGTGCCCAAAAGCAGGTTGCTCCACAGACTGTAGGCACGCGACCGATGATAGCGGCCTGGCTGAAACCTCTTGCTGGTCTGCCGGTTGTAAGGAACTCAAACACCAAGTCAAGAACCGCCCCAAGTCAGAAGACTGATGGCTCTCAACGTCAGGTGTGTCTCACCCATAGCCTGAGTCGGAAGACACATAGCCCATGACGGGCATACCAGCCGATGCCTCCCATGGTGTAGGAACACCAGGGGGATCAGAAAGCAGCGGCTTGCTTCCAATCCCAGGAGGCGGTGCCACGGAGGGCGCCTAGAAGCCACTAGAAGCCTCACTGGAGGCAACAGGAAGGCTCTAGGAAAGAACCTGCATAAGCAAGGAGGGGCTTCTGTAAGCTCACAACCCATATCTGCCGGTTCAACGTGGGAACAGCCCAGCAAAGTGGCTTCAGACCTGACCCTGTAAACCAGCTAAGGGTCACGATCCTCTAGAACACCTGACGCGGGGCGACAGGTGGCAGCCGGAACATCTGAATACAGATGCTAATAGGGGTATGAAATACCATGTGGATCAGAAGTGCTGGGACTCAGGAGAGTTGCCACGGACCTCTGAGGGACAGAAGGTCCAGGCTGCACAAAAATGCGCCGGGCCTGCAGAACTGACCGATGGACCAGAGTGCGTGGACGAAGTGCAACCGAGTCCACGGTCACCCAACCATGGACATCTGAATCCAAATCAAAACCTGCTGGGTTCGACGGCTGAGAGACCCCAACAAAGGGATCAGCCGGCAACCACTTTCGACTTTGCAGAGTTGAAGCCACGGAAGGTTGAGGCCGATATCCCATGTCCAAGAAACAGAAATCCCTGCAGGTATAAGCCAAGGCCAGCTGAAATGGTGACAACGACATCACCGACGGAGTAGCAGCAGAAGCGGATACATCAGTAGCTGTTGACAAAGGTGAAAAAGCAGAGAGAGCAACCGAGGTCAGCTCCAAAAGAGGAGTCACAACCCTAGTGACAGCCTTAGATGTCGACTGGAGGGGGACAGAAGTCCAAGAACCAGGTATCTCTTCGCCAGAAAGTCAGCAGCTACCGCAGTATCCCAGCCATAAAAAGACTGCAAAACTTCCAAAAGGGAATATAACTCTCTCCAGACAGAGTCGAATTGGGAGGCCCGAACAATTGCGTTCCCCTTCCCGTGGGCATTTGGAGGAAAACGTAACATGCCCGAACAACACAATAGACGGAAGCCCAAAAGGTGGAAGACCACCCAGCCCACAGGGTCTTTCAATAGAACACCCAAATAAAGTGGAACATGAATAATGGGAAACTTCAACATGCTAAGACAACAAAAATGGCCCGCAAGTTAACGTCCTAGGCATATCTGGTGAGAGCAATGTAGATGGGAAGGTGAAACCAAAGAAAAAATAAATCAGGACACCCCAAGCTACCAGAGTAAGGTGGCAGGAAACAAAGGCCCGATGGGAACAGAAAAGTATCCCAACAGCCACAAGGGAACTGGCAAAAATTCTACTCTCAACAGAGGTGAGAAAAGCTGCCACAACCGCACCCAGCTGACACCTAACAACTCAGTTAAAAGCAGAACCCAAAGGGTTAGCATTAATGAACAAAAGTCCGAAACAGCATGGTACGCAAAAATCACGCGCAAAATCGGTATAGATATTTATCATGAAAAATACAGTTAATAAACAAGAGAATATATAAAAACACAGCCCTGTATGTCTAGATAGTGAAGAAACAGCTATGGATTCAGAACAGGAAACATCGTTAACATTGAGTCAAAAAGTATCACTGTTGAAGAACGAAATGATCCGCATCCTGTAAGATGGCAGGAAAAAAATAGAATGACAAGTTGGTTATACGTCTGCGCACTGGTTCCGAAAGCCGTGGATTAGTACAAGAAGAGTGTCCTCTACTGGGTGTGGCCGGTCGCACTCGACCCAGTTTGGGCTTATTTTTTCTTGGTGCTTTTGCACTTTTCTTTTCCAAATCGCTTGGGAAAGAAGATAATAGAGAGTATTTTTCTGAGTTAGGGACTTCCACTGTAGTGCAAGCCTGTTGTAAACAATTGTGAGGTAGGTTGATAAGAAATGGAAGAAAATCGATAGCTCCCATCTAGCGGTCACCCAAATAAGCTTACCAGGTTTCAAAGCGATCCAATTATAAATGTGCCCTACAGGGTGTGCCAAAGGGAACTATTGATGCATAACTGCACTAAGTTCATCAAAGGTCATTGCCAACGGCAAAGTTTTTTGATGGAAATGGAAGACAAGAGGCCTGTCACGCCTAGAGAGCTCCGCTGAGGGCCACTGATCGCATGGGCATGTTTTCTAATACTAATATTGTTACAAACTTTAGCCGAAAAATATTCAGCAGTTCAGAAATTATGGCTTGGACAAATATCAAAAATATCTTAAGATTTTCTTGATCCTGTGACCTGTGACCTTGACCCTGTGGATTTACAGACCGCAGAATAATTGATGACACACCGTCTATTGATAATACATATTGTTATGAAGTTTGGTGGAAAAATATTCAGCGGTTTAGAAATTATGGCTCGGACAAATAAAATGTTGACGATGGACGGACGGACGGACGGACAGACGGACGACGGACGAATCAGTATAAGAAAAGCTCTGCTGACTTTGTCAGCGGAGCTAAAAATCAATAGCTCCCATCTAGAGGTCACTCCAAACAAGCACATCGAGTTTCAAAGTGATCCCATCATAAATGTAACCTGTGCGGAGAGCCAAAGGAAATTGTGCACATACGTACGCTGATGGATGAGAAGTGACAGCAATAGCTCAGCTTTACTTTCTCAAGTTGAGCTAAAATATTGATGCATTTTAACCCACCTCCTCCCTATGGGGATCGGCAAGCTGGTTTGAACAAACACAAAATGTGATGTCAAAACAAGTAATCACCTCAAATTTAACTGAAATTGATTCAGTGTTTTAGGAGCAGGTACAAACACCATGTTGACGGACGACAGATGATGGACGGTGAGTTATCACTATAGCTCATCCTGTCTTTAAGTCAGGTGAGCAAATGAAAGTGTCAATGACACTGTAGCTTAACTTGACCGTGTGTTGTGTTTGATAAAAAGGATAATGTCCAATGTTTATGAAAGTGTATGTCTACACTTGTTAAGCCCTATACCCCAGTCAGGAATCTCCGCTCCTCTGGTACCAAAGTCTAAACAGCAGGTGACAGAGCTTTCGTATGTATCGCATCGGCTCTCTGGAACTCCATCCCAGTGAATCTAAAATTGTGTATTGACCATAAATCAATTTAAGTCCGGTTTCAAAACCCATTTGTACGAACAGGCCTTTTTCTGTTGATTTTGTAATTCCTGATCATTACACATAGTTTTATGAGCATGCGTGCGCGCACGTGTGCGTGTGTGTCAGTTACTTTTGTAAAGCCATAGAGCACAATGTGGATTTTAGGCTTAAACATTATTATTATTATTATTATTATTATGAAATAAGACAAGAATTGTGATAATTGAGAATATGTTAATTTCTGTTCCCTGTATGTTGTGTTTTCAATAAAAATAATTTGAGGTGCAGACTGTAGTGAAGAACTGAGAGTGGGTTAATGTGGCCCTCATAGTTAATGTTTGTCAACGAAAGTTACCAAGTTACAGTGAAATTATTCCAAGACGAGTCATCCCATCAAGTTACAATGAAATCCATTCATAAATACGGTCTGTGGACTGTGCTAAAGGTTTTCGGGCTCGGGCCTGTGTAGCCATCACAGTTAACTGATCGAAACCAAAAGGGGATGTCCTCATCTAGACATTGTAATGAGTCATCCTACCAAGTTACAATGAAAACCTTTCATAAATATGACTTGTCTGTGCTAAAGATTTTCGGGTTTTGGCTCGGACGACCATCATGGTTGAATGATCACGACCAAAAGGGGACATTCTCATCTAGACATTATCTGGAATCATCCTACCAAGTTACAAAGAATTCCCTTCAGAAATACGACCTGTAAATTGTGCTAAAGGTTTTCGGGCTTCAGGCCCCTGAAGCCATCACAGTTGACCAATCCCGACAAAAGGGGACATTCTCATCTAGACATTATCTGGAATCATCCTACTAAGTTACAAAGAATTCCCTTCATAAATACAACCTGTTGACTGTGCTAAAGGTTTTCGGGCTTCAGGCCCCTGTAGCCATCACAGTGAGACCAATCCCGACCAAAAGGGGACATTCTGATCTAGACATTATATGGAGTCGTACTACCAAGTTACAATGAAATCCCATCATAAATACGACCTGTAGACTGTGCTAAAGGTATTCGGGTTTTGGACTCGGGCAGCCATCATGGTTGACTGATTGTGGCCAAATGGGGAAGTTCTCATCTAGACATCATATGGAGTCTTCCTACCAAGTTATAATGAAATCCCTCCATATTAAATATGACCTGTAGACTGCTAAACAATTTGGGGTTTCGGGCTTGGGCAGCCGTCGAGTTGACAGATCATAAACCAAAAGGGGACATTCTCATCTAGACATTATACAGTCATCCTACCAAGTTACAATGAAATCCCTTCATAAATACGACCTGTAGATTGTGCTAAAGGTTTTCAGGTTTTGGGCTCAGGCAGCCATCACAGTTGACCAATTGCGACCAAAACGGGGGACGTTCTCATCTAGACATGACCTCAAACCTGCATATGAAATTTTGTGACGATCAGACAAGAACAACCGAGTGTAGCCTGTGCTAAAGGAAAATGTGAACAGACTGGCAGACTCACAGACTAAAAGATTTCTGCACGTGTCATGGCAATAGCTTATCTTGACTTTGTCAAGTTAAGCTAACTAGAGGCTCTACAGAGCTCGTAATCGCTCACCTGGAACTACATATAAAAATGTGATTTCCCATAGGCTTTCCATGGTAACTATGAGCTGCAATTGTGGCCATGTTTGCAACATTACATCAACATTACATGAGGATCATTGGTAGAAGGTGTCCCAGTCTTCAATCACGTGAAGTTTCAAAACATTTGAATCCATCAAACAGAATCATAGAATGTCTCTGGTGGCCATATTTTCCAACCAACGGGAACAAAAAGAGGATTGTTTGTAGAGGGCCTCCTATAGACTATTCTTGCCAAGTTTTGGTTCCATCGGCTCAGTAGTTCCAGAGAGAAGATGAAATGTGATTTCCCATAGGTTTTTTTCTATAGTCACTATAAACTGCAATTGTGGCCATGTTTGCAATACGATCAAAATTAAAATGAGGAATGTCGTGGAGGGTGTCCCAGTTATCAACCATGCAAAATATCAAAACATTTGGCCCAGTGATTTTAGAGGAGAAGAGTTTTCAAAATTGACTAATCAGAATCAAAGAATGCTTCTGGCGACCACGTTTTTTCACGCAACAGGAATAAAATGAGTAACAATTGTAGAGAACCTCTCATAGACAATGCCTGCCAAGTATGGTTCAAATTGGCTCAATACTTTCAGTGAAAATGATAAAAAAGTGATTTCCCAAAGGGTTTCTATAGTAACTATAAGCCACAATTGCAATCATAATTGCAACCTGATGAAGATTAAAATGAGGATCATTGGTAGAGGGGGTTACAGTCATCAGTCACACTAAGTTTTCAAACCATTTGGCCTTGTAGTTTCAAAGAAGATTTTCTTGAAAATGCACACATTTATGAATTCCGTTTCAACAAAAAAAAAATCTGTAAAAGAAGGTTAAATATTTTGAAAATTACAATTCTCTCAGACAGTATTCTTTTTTCATAATAGCTTTGGACAGGTAAAGGATTACAGTCAAACACACTGTCCTCCAATATTTGTCAAATCTTAGAAGATAAACAATAATTACTGTCATCTAAGCTGACATGTTTGAAACAGAATACAAACACTGTTCAAGTTACTTGTCAGAAAATACTGTTATTAGATTAAGTTGACAGATGCCTGTAAATTCAGAAGACTGATGATGCAAAAATCAAGGTACAGTTAAAATGGTTTACAGTAAAGTCAAACTAAGTTGTGTAGGATAATCCAAAAATTATGAATATTTTTCTTTTTTCTCTTCCTACATTGATAAGACCAGAAGCTAACATCATTTTAAGGAAAGCTTTCACTGATAGCTTTCTAGAAAATGTCAGATTCTGATCTTGTCAGGGCAGGAGCAGCAGTTTACTCAGTTTATTGCAGTTATGCTACAGCTTATTTTGACTTGTACTGTATACACAATATTTTGGGTTTTTTTTTTCCCCAGTCCTCAGTGGAGAAAACTGGAACCAACCCTTACCAGATTCTCAAAAAACAAGTATTTTGCTGACAGTACCGATTTTTTGTGCAGACAGGAGGGGCATTGGGTTAAGCATTAGAATATAGCCTTTGGTGGCCACATATTTCCATCCTCTCATAGACCATTCCTGCGAAGTGTGGTTCACGTCAGCTCAGTAGAGTTTCAGTGAAGATGAAAATGTGATTTCCCATAGGGTTTCTATAGTAACTATAAGCAGCAATTGTGGCCATGTTTACAACTCAATCAACATTAAATGAGGATCGTTGGTAGGGGGGTCCCAGTCATTACTTATGTTAAGTATCAAAACATTTGGCCTGGCAGTTTCAGAGGAGAAAATTTTTGAAAATCCACCTATCAGAATCAAAGAATGCCTCTGGCGGCCATGTTTTTCAACCCTCGGGAACAAAATGAGGATTGTTTGTAGAGGACCTCCCATAGACCATCCCTGCCAGGTTTGGTTCACGTCGGCTCAGTAGTTCCTCCGAAGATGAAAATGTGATTTCCCACAGGGTTTCTATATTAACTATAAGCCGCAATTGTGGCCATGTTTGCAACCCTATCAACATTAAATGAGGATCGTTGGTAGAGGGGGTCCCAGTCATCGTTTATGTGAAGTATCAAAACATTTCGCCTGGCAGTTTCAGAGGAGAAGATTTTTGAAAATCTACCAATCAGAATCAAAGAATGCCTCTGGCAGCCATGTTTTTCAACCCATGGGAACAAAATGAGGATCATTTGTAGAGGACCTCCCATAGTCTATCCCTGCCAGGTTTGTTTTCACGTCGCCTCGGCTTTTCCTGAGAAGAGGAGGAAAATGTGATTTCCCATAGGGTTTCTACAGTAACTATAAGACGCAATTGTGGCCATGTTTGTAACCCAATCAACATTAAATGAGGATCGTTGGTAGAGGGGGTCCCAGTCATCATTTATGTGAAGTTTCAAAACATTTGGCCTGGCAGTTTCTGAGGAGAAGATTTTTGAAAATCCACCAACCAGAATCAAAAAATGCCTCTGGAAGCCACGTTTTTCATCCCACGGGAGCAAAATGAGGATTGTTTGTAGAGGGCCTCCCATAGACCATTCCTGCCAAGTTTGGTTCACACCGGCTCAGCGGTTACAGAGAAGATGAAAATGTGAAAAGTTTATGGACGCCAGACAACAACCAACAGACGACGACAGACGCCAAGTGATGAGAAAAGCTCACATGGCCTTTTAGGCCAGGTGAGCTAAAAATGAAAGTGTCAATGACACTGTAGCTCAACTTGTGTAAGACATGTACATGTATAGTATGTGAGAAAGCAATGACACACATCTGGGTAATGACCTGATAACAAAGGTATCTGTAAAGTATTGTAAAGGTCCATACATAAATAATGAACGTAGCCTGTAACAAATGTACAGGTAAAGTATTGTAAAGGTGGGTGACAGTTAGATGCTAAACTAGAAAAGAAATCTTCATGGGGTTAATGTTACAATGGGGATCCTTGTACGGTACACCATAAGCCAAATGTTAGCAATTGTTTTCGTCTGTTTCATACAAACCTTTCTAAGGTGATTCATACTAATTAATAAATATTTGTCCAGTCCTTCTTAAAATATAGGTATTTGAATTTTTTATCTTTAGCTCATAGGGTTCCCACGGGTGAGGAGGTTTTATTTTTCTCATTGGAAATGAAAAATTGGGTTGTGCTAATAATGTTTACCCTCCCCAAACATCACCAAATATTAACACATGAACTTGGCTTCAACACATTTGAATATACACATCCTAGGGATGCTGAATTCAAGAAACATTATTTTGTCTGGTGTCTTTGGAAAAGATTTTTAATTATCTCCTTTTTTGAGTCCCCGTGTGGGTCTGACTGAACCACAAAATATTTTTTCTCATACCACAATGATAACAAAGGCCCCCCAATAAATTTATAGCAAACATTACTGACATAAAAAATCTTCTTTACAGGTTCTGTACAAAAAATGTAATATACACAACTCCTGTAAATATGACTGCCGATAGGCATTTTGAATTTTGGGCTGAGCCCAAAAGCACTCCTTACCAGCCCATGATGATAACAAACCTAGTCCTAGAAGTTCTGTACCGGCAGCCATCTTGAATTTCGGACGGCACCCAAAAACACTTGTTCTTGTCCCAAGGTGATAACAAAGGTACCCAAGAAGTTTTGCAAAGATCGGTTTATAAATATAGCCTCTAGCCCAAGCCATATTGACATGTGCACTTACCGTGCATCAGTAGCACTGAATAAATCAAAGTTCATCTCTCTTGCATAATTTCTGCACTAGAAAAAAACCCATATTATTTGTGATGTATTCCATGTTACTAAACATTTATTCAAAAATTTATTCAAATCAGAACCTTCATATACAAGTTCTGTAAAAAAAAACTGATTGTACCTAAATTCAGTACAAAATGGCCACAGACAGCCATCTTGAATTTTAGACTGCACCTAAAATTTATTTATGCTTAAGATCACATATTTTTGCACAATGGCTAATCATGACCACAACATGAGTATCAACTCAAGACCAGGGGTGAGTGTTAATAAGCCATGTTGCCCATTTTTGAGAGGGTTTGCACCTCCCAAGCACTGGTGACTGGGTCCTATTTTACCAGTAAAACAGAGCCTGTTTACTGCAGTGAACAGGTACTGCTTCACTTTCTGGGGTTCCCGCAGGGAGACCACACCCCAAAACACTCGTTCTCGTCCCAAGGTGATAACAAAGGTACCCAAGAAGTTTCATGAAGATCATTTCATAAATACAGCCTCTAGCCCGAGCCGTATCCAGTGTGATGTATCCCATGGTACTAAACATTCATACAAAAAATTATTCAAATCAGAGCTTTCATGTGGAAGTTCTGCGCAAAAATCTGATTGCAGTAATTTCGGTACAAAATTGCTGCCCTCGATCATCTTGAATTTCGGATCGCACCCCAAAAACACTCGTTCTCGTCCCACAGTGATAACAAAGGCACCTAAGAAGTTTCGTAAAGATCAGTTCATAAATACGGCCTCTAGCCCGAGCCGTATTGAATTGTTGACAGACGGATGGACGGCAGGCCATGACAAAACCTCAAATTTGATTACGTCAAAGTTAAGCTAAAAATGTCAAAATCGAACTTGATCTGTATTTTCTGTTTATAAGAATGAAAGTGTCAATGACACTGCAGCACAACTTGTTCAAGAAGAGACTTAACTAACTAGAAAGCTCCAGTAATGCCAAGTCATTCAATCAAGTTTCTAGTGAAAAGACATCACCACAAAACTACATATAAAATCTGAAAAAGATCGGGTGAGAGATGCGAACTGTGGGGTGTACTAATGGAATTCAAATGCCAAATCCAAGATGGCCAGTGGCAGCCATGTTTTTCAAGAATATTCAGAAAAATTTGATAAGCCCCATATAGACATCACACCAAAGCTACATTTGAAATTTGAAAAAAAGAAACGAGTGGTAGATGAGACCCATAGGGTGTGCTAATGGAATTGCTGACAATTTATGTGCCAAATCAAAGATGGCTGCTGGTGGCCATGTTTTTCAACAAAATTCAGAAAAATTTGATAGCTCCCATCTTGACATCACACCAATGCTACATATGAAATCCAAAAAAAGATCAGGTGAGGGATGCGGCCTGTAGGGTGTGCCAATGGAACTGTTAATAATTTATATGCCAAATCTAAGATGGCCACTGGAGCCATGTTTTTCAATGAAATTCGGAAAAACTGAATAGCACCCATCTGGACATTGCCCCAAAGCCACATATGAAATCTGGAACTGATCGGCTGAGAAATGCAGCCTATAGGGTGTTCCAATGGAATTGTTGACGATATATGTGCCAAATCCAAGAAGGCTGCTAGCAGCCATGTTTTTCAACAAAATTCAGAAAAATATGATACCTCCCTTCAAGATATCACACCAAAGTTACATGTGAAATTTGAAAAAGAGAAATGTGGCAGGCAGGGTGTGCTAATGAAATTGTTGACAATTTATGTGCAAAATCAAAGATGGCTGCTGGCTGCCATAGTTTTCAACGAAATTGAGAAAAATTTGAAAACTCCCATCTAGACATCATATCAAAACTACATATGAAATTTGAAAAAGATCGGGTGAGAGATACAGCCTGTAGGATGTGCCAAGGGATTTGTTGACAAATTATATGTCAAATCTAAAATGGCCACTGGCAGCCATGTTTTTCAATATAGTTTGGAAAAATTCATTATCTCCCATCTAGACATTACCCCAAAGCCATGTATGAAATTTGGAACTGATCGGGAGAGAGATGCATCCTGTAGGATGTGCTACCAATGGAATTGTTGACAATTTATGTGCCAAATCCAAGATGGCTCCTAATGGCCAATGTTTTTCAATGAAATTCAGAAAAATTTGATACTCAAATCTAGACATCACACCAGATCTACATATGAAATTTGAAAAAAAATGGGCGAGAGATGCAGCCTGTTGGGTGCGCCATAGGAATTGTTGACAATTTATAAGCCAAATCTACGATGTCCACTGGCGACCATGTTTTTCAACAAAATTAAAAAAAATTCAATAGCTCCCATCTGGACATTGCCCCAAAGCCATGTATGAAATTTGGAACTGATCAGGTGAGAGTTGCGGCCTTAGGGTGTGCTAAAGGAATTGTGGACGGATTGACATATGAATCAGGATGTACGGCAGATTGCAAACCATCCTAATAGCTCATACTTCAGGTTGTCAAGTAGAGCTAAAAATGAATTGGATATCACATATATAATCAAGTTATCATCTGGTAAGTGAAAGTGAATGGATCGAAGAACAGATGAACAGACAGACAGATGGATAGTCAGACAACACTATTCTATAATACAGCCTGTTTTTCAAAAGGGCCTATAAAAACAAAACACATTTTCAGAGCCTGTCACAATATTTTGAGAAGTCAGGTAAATAACAAAATTATTCATCAGAAAACATTCAATTTATGAAATATATTTTTGTTTGGTAAAATTAACATGATAATTTACCCAAAGCAGACACTGAAGTACTGTAGGCAAGTAAGCCATTTCTTGCAATTTTTGAAGCCAAGAAAAAATCTTTGATGAACAGAAAGGCATACTGCTCTGTTAACTCTCTTGGATGTCTCCCATCATCTTTCATTGTCTGTCTCTTGGCTCTGGAAAAATAAAAATGATTATCCAAACCATCAAGAAAATTACCAAATGATATTTGCTTAAAGCAAGTATTCAATGAGTTACAATCCGAATTTACATGTGGCACAACAACCAGCTTCCCAGAAATCTGTCTATACAACAACCCAGCGCTGTGAATTTTTGAAAATTGAATTTTTGTGATCCACATTAGCCTAGTTGACTGTAATTCAAGTACATGTTACACAATAACATTGAATACCAATTTTGTAGTGATCGGCCAATTAGCAAAACTAGAACTATCACTGAAGCTGACTGATACCCCCACTTCCGACTTACTGGTACCTCTGAATGTTGAGCTTGAAAAACCAATAATAGATCAAAGTTCATGGGAGACAACTTGGTTAAAATTGTCGCAGATCAAACATGTTCTTGATAGTCATAATGTTTGAGAAGTTTCATCGAAATCGGTTCAATAATGTAGGAGAAGTTGCGCAAAGAAGAATCTCATACGAAAATCCATTACAAATCTAAGTTTATGGGAGATAACATGGTTAAAAGTGTCGCAGATACAAATTTTAGAATATGCACATGTTCACTTACCAGCTATAATGTTTGAGAAGTTTCATCGAAATTGGTTCAATAATGTAAGAGGAGTTGGCACACAAGAATATCCTTTGAAAATCCATAATAAATCTAATTTCATTTGAGTTAACCTGGTTAAAATTCTCGCAGATGAAAATTTTTTGAATATGTGCATGTTCACTTGCTAGTCATAATGTATGTATTTATTTATTTATTGGTGTTTAAGGTCACATATTTCCACACAATGGCTAATCATGACCCTGACAGTTTTCCGGGTGGGACGGAGTACCTGGAGAGAACCACCAAGCAATGGCAAGCAACTGTCAGCTCCCCAACATACCAACTCCACACAAGCAGGGTTAGCATTGGTTGAAGACAGATGCACCATCGACGTGCAGTAGGCCTTAGTACACAATGCTACTGTGCCTCCATGAAGGCAATGGGGGTGAAGTGTCTTGTCCAAGGACACAACGTGGTTGCCACGGGTGGGATTCGAACCGAGAACCTCTCTGCTTGCAGCCTGCATCTCTAACTACTGAGCCACCATGCCCCCCAGTCAAAATGAATGAGAGGTTTTATCAAAATCAGTGCAATAATGTAGGAGGAGTTGCACACACAAGTTTGGAAAGATGGACATACAGGTCATCAACAATAATGCCCCCACTTTTCTGAAGTGGGGGTATAATAACCATTCATCCAGAAGGTCAATAATCTGCTTGCCAATCGGCCAATAGCCAATTCCGATGTTGAATTATTGATACTCTTAATGGACAATGAATAGTCGGAGATGAGTAACATATGCTCCACTCACTGTACAGTTTTTACATTCTGCACCGATGGTTGAGTTGTTTTAATTCTTCAAAATCAACATACTAAATTATAATATTACGAAATTTGGTAACATAAATTAGACTTGTAACCCCTGGTTGGATAGTCAATATCATACCTCAAACTTGTATTGGTTCAACTTATTGTTGGTATATAATTGATAATCCGTTTTCATTTGGGCCAATTCCATTGGCAGTTTGCAATATTTTAAATATCAACTTCATTTGCATTATTACTTGACTAATGTTGACAAATAATCATATTCAGTGTTGGTGCCATGCGACCAAAAAATCATGTCAATGTCCAATCAAGCAGGAATTACGGGTCACATTCTATTTGACATGTGACAGCACAGTACAGCTTGATTAGTCAAATTCCAATACTACAACCAAATGAAAAACTGTATTAGGAATAATTTAACTGGTTGAGTGCTATCGGGGCTTTAAAAAATGAAAGTGTCAATGACACTGCAGCTTAACTTGACTGTGTGCTGTTTTTGATGAAAAGGATAATGTTCAATGTTTATGAAAGGATTATGAAATACGACAAGAATTGTGATAATTGGAGAATATGTTAATTTCTGTTCCCTGTATGCTATGTTTTCAATAAAAAAAAATTTGAGGTGTAGACTGTACTAAATATCTGAGGAGTGGGTAAATGTGGCCTTCACAGTTAATGTATGTCAACCAAAGTTACCAACTTTATTTGAACAACTCTGAATTGATATATGATAGGGAACATGCCCACCAGATTTGGTTCAATGTGGTCAAGTAGTTTGTGAGAAGAAGTCGATAATGTAAAGTTAATGCCCGACGATGACGGATGGACGGACAGATGACAGACAGAAAGTGATTAGTAAAGCTCCCCTTGAGCTTCGCTCAGGTGAGCTAAAAAAAAGAGGGTACTTGAGCAAAAGCCTATGTTCTCCCCGCTCAAGTTTCATATTTGGTCAAACGCAAATATTTTTATATAAATTTGTTCTATTACAAATTATTGGAGAGTGCTGTGGGCACTTTCCAATAATTTGTAATAAACTAAATTTTGAATAACAAATCCAGACCTTCAAAAATAATCCAGTCCTCAACCAGTTATTAAATTTATCAATTAAATATTTACCAGGTGAAACACATTAGGTTTCACTCCATTCAAAACGCATATTTGTTACAAATATAGTGTTTCTCTAAATAAATTGTGCTCTATTCTACGTGAATTACACCAATTAGATCGTCAAAAAGCAACTTGATGTTTATTTCTACTTCTGAAAGGAAAACATCGGTGACCACCAATGTTGAAAGTCAACCGCCAATGGGCATTATCTGCTGGTGCCAAATATGAATGGCAAAGTTTGGTTGATCACTACAAGTTTGGTTCAAATTGGCCACATAGTTCTGAAAACGAAGTTGGGGCAGAGCCATAAATTTTGCCTCTCTCAAGCAATTCCAAATTTTGCATGATAAACTTTCTGTGAACACATTTTAATCTTAGTCACTAAAGAGAGATGCACATCAATCTCAAGCATTCTGACTGGTGGTTAATGATGAGATTTTTAAGAATTTTAAGATTTATGGATATGGCCTACATCCTTCTGGGGTTAGCATCTTCATGTGATCAAAGTTGAAAGAGTGTGCCCAAAAATAATGTGTGTCTAATATCTTTAAATTGGGCACAGTGGTTGAAAGGAAGAAAACTGGAATGCAAAAGCTAATGGATGATGGATGCCAAGTGATAGCAATAGCCGATAGTGACTTATAGTCATAACTGACCAGAAGGTCTCCTGCATGAAAATCAGGAAAAACAAATTCATAAAATCTACCTGTAGGAGAAGCAGCAACAAAATTTGTGCAGTGCTACTACTGGCAACTAGATAAGCCAGATAGATGATCAGACATCTGAATGAAAGTGTCTATGACGCTGCAGCTTAACTTAACTGTGTGTTGTGTTTGATGAAAATGATAATGTTCATTGTTTTTGAAAGGATTATGAAATACAACAAGAATTGTGATAATTGAGAATATGTTAATTTCTGTTCCCTGTATGCTATGTTTTCAATAAAAATAATTTGCGGTGTAGACTATACTTAAGAACTGAGGCATGGGTTACTGTGGTCCACACAATTAATGTATGTCAACCAAAGTTACCAAGTTACAGTGAAATTATTCCAAAACGAGTCATCCTATCAAGTTACAATAAAATCTCTTCATAAATATAACTCGTAGACTTTGCTAAAGGAATCTTGGTCACATGACGGCTCGGCAGTCACGGTTGACCTATCATGACCAGAATAGGACATTCTCATCTGGATATCATACCAAGTTATCCTACCAAGTTACAATTAAATCCTTTTATAAAAAGAACCTGTAGACAGTACTAAATGAATCCAGGTCGAGTGATCATGTAGCGATAACGACTGACTGATTGGGACCAGACCTGTTAACCTTTGAAGGTGACTGTCAGTGAGATTTTGATGAGCTCTCAGTGAGATTTGGATGCTTGTCAGTGAGATTTTTGCATGCGACCAATACATCAGTATTTCCCTTGTTATGCCTCCCACGGTCCCACCCGGGCACCCCCCCGCCCCCCAAATGCATTATATATTTCATTTTAATAATTTATTTTAACACTTTTAATGGTATTTGTCAGTAAAAGAATACAAATATGGATTTCACTGGTCCAAGCCAACCCCCCCCCCCCCCCCCTGAAACAATGGACAATGACCCCCCCAACACACACACAAATTTTATGTGAGTGGATGCCTATCTAAACCTTTGCCTGTACCCCCCCCCCCCCCCCCCCCTCCTCAGTCTGGCCATTTTTCCTTGCTCATGCAAGCCCATCCCGGTGCTTCAAAACATGGAGGCTGAAACATCTTGGGCCAAAATGCCCCAGGACCAAAACGTTCAAGAACCAAAACAAGCATTCCTTCTTCATTCATGCCATTTATTCATGTAAATTCTTTGTTCAGTCTGCACATTTTTAGTGAGGAAATATTCATTCTTATTATCTTTTGACAGGTTTTATTGTACAATAAAAATTACTCAATGCTAACAATACATATCGTTTTGTTTAAAAAAAAAAACACCTGTTGTTGCCGGTGTTGTGTGTGATTGTGGTAATTTCGTTTTTGTTTTTTTATTAAAAAAAATATTTGAGCTGTGTTTTGTATTACTCACATTAGA
Organism: Pictodentalium vernedei; assembly: GCA_031216915.1. Classification (NCBI taxonomy): domain Eukaryota; kingdom Metazoa; phylum Mollusca; class Scaphopoda; order Dentaliida; family Dentaliidae; genus Pictodentalium; species Pictodentalium vernedei. The sequence continues at coordinate 568,943,423 of CM062297.1, read as the reverse complement.
GAAGGTGCCCTCAGTATCCATAACTCCCATTGTAAAAAAAAAACAAACAAAATATTTTAAAATTATTTTAATTTTCAAAACAGAATAAGACAACAGTTACTATTTTTGAAAATCGGGAGAAAATAGGATGTGACCGTGAGAGCGTGAGTTGGTGCCTCAAACCTTGAGACTCACGGTGAAACCGGGAGAGTTAACAGGTCTGATCGGGACCAAAATAGAACGTTCTCATCTAGACATTATACTGAGTCATCCTACCAAGTTACAATGAAATCACTTCATAAATACAACCTGTAGACGGTGCTAAAAGTTTTTGGGTTTCGGGCATGTGTAACCATCTCTGTCAACTTATCGCAACTTAAAGGGGACATCCTCATCTAGACATTATACTGAGTCATCCTTCCAAGTTACAATGAAATCTCTTCATAAATACGACCTGTAGACTGTGCTAAAGTTTTTCAGGTTTTGGGCTCAGGCAGCCATCACAGTTGACCGATTGCGACCAAAATGGGGGATGTTCTCATCTAGACATGACCTCAAACCTGCATATGAAATTTTGTGATGAACTGTGCTAAAGGTTTTCAGGTTTTGGGCTCAGGCAGCCATCACAGTTGACCGATTGCGACCAAAATGGGGGATGTTCTCATCTGGACATGACCTCAAACCTGCATATGAAATTTTGTGACGATCAGACAAGAACAACGGAGTGTAGCCTGTGCTAAAGGTGAACAGACTGGCAGACTCACAGACTAAAAGATTTCTGCACGCATGCTGGCAATAGCTTATCTTGACTTTGTCAAGTTAAGCTAACTAGAGGCTCTACAGAGCTTGTAATCGCTCACCTGGAACTACATATAAAAATATGATTTCCCATAGGCTTTCCATGGTAACAAGCAGCAATTGTGGCCATGGTTTTCGGATTCTGGGCCCGGGCAGCCATCACAGTTGACTGATCACGACCACAAGTGGACGTACTCATCTAGACAAGACCTCAAATCTGTGTATGAAATTTCGTGATGATCGGACAACTAGAGGGTGTAGCCTGTGCTAAAGGAAATGTGAACAGGCTCACAGACTTCTGCATGCGTGATGGCAATACCGTATCTTTACTTTGTCAAGTTAAGCTAAAAAATGTCTGAAGGACCTTTGTCTAAATACCTGAAAGTCTCCTCCAATTCTTTATTATGAACCATTTGAACAGAATTCACATCCCACTGTCCTTTGTACTTGGGATCTAGGTAAGATCTCTCCACATGTGATAATACTTCCTGAGCATCCCGACTATTTAATGTAACTCTTTGCAATTCTAAAATACAAAAAGATTATAACCATTTACTCTTGAGGATTTCTGTATTTTGTTTTAAATCCTATTTCTAAAACTAGAGGCCATGGGGCCTTAGGTGCTCACCTGACAATGTTGCTTAGAGAAGGATGAATGAAAGAATGAATGAAACTTTATTTTGCAGCATACACAAGTACAATAACAATTTACAAGTAACAAATAACAATAAGTGTACACTGCATGGAAATGGCATAGCAGGAGAGGCTGTATGCCTGCCATTCCCATACACCAGATTTCTTGACATCAAGGCCTTTTCGATTTACCTTCTCCTCAGGGGTTATTATCTAAATAAAACAAGAGGCCTGCAACGCCAAGCACTACTAATCCCCCAAACCCCAATTGGTTATAAGAGTCAATTTTTTTCTGCATGTAGTCACTCTAAATCCTTCAAAATGCATTTTGGACCAAAGAAAAAAATTGCCTAATTGGCATTGGGGTGGGTGGGTGGGGGGAGTGGGGAGGGGGGGGGGGGTGGCTGAGGGTGTTTATTGGGTTATAGACGTCAATTTGTTTTCGGCATGTCGTCACTCTACATCCTTCAAAATGCATTTTGCAGGAAAGACAAAAAATTGAAGGGCAATAACTCTGACAATTTTCATTGGATAATGGTGGCAATCGAACTTGAGATAGACATTGTTCCAAAAGAGTTGTATACGAAAAATTGATATTTGGTTACTGTTTAATTTATTCCATAAACAAGCATTACACGATATTTAACAAAGGGCAATAACTCTCATAATTTTTAATGAATATCGCTGGTTATCGCATTTACGTTGCCATTGTTGCTATAGAGACATATACTGAAAAGAAATCCGGTTTTTATTATTAAAGTTATGCCATAAACATGCATTACACTATATTTTTTATTAAACAAAGGGCAATAACTCCAATACTTTTCATCAGATATCGCTGGTCATCAAACTTGACGTAGACATTGTTGCCAGAGAGACATACACCAAAAAGAATTGAAATCTGTTAACTACTGTTCAAGTTATGCCGTAAACAAGATTTAAAGAATATTTTTATAACAAAGGGCATTAACTCCCATAATTTTCAAGAGATATCGGTGGTCATTGAACTTGACGTAGGCATTGTTGCTATAGAATCATATACCAAAAAAAATTGAAATCCGTTAACTATTGTTCAAGTTATGCCATAAACAAAGTTCGGATGGACGGACAGATGGACGGAGGGACAGACAGCTGGAGCTCTGTGCTATATCCCTCCTCTGCGGGGGAATAATAAAATAAAAACAATCACCATGAATGGACCTGGGCCATTTTTGCTGAAGTCACACAAGTTTAACAGATTAATAGTTTGAAAGAAGAAATAACGGGTTTGGAAGATGAGATCCCTTTATTTTAAACCAAACAATCAGGGCAAGATGGGTTAGCACAGGTAATAAGGGAGGAATACGAATTTAGAGTTGTATCAATGACTGGCTTTTTAACCAACGGCCTACTGTATTGTTGTATTTCTGGCTTTAAATCGCTCCAAACTTTCGAAAAAGAATGAGGTGGGAGATCCGCAGAGAAACATGTTCTTGGTTTGAGTGTACGCACACTCCCATATTATCTGGTTTCCATTCCAGAAGGATTTATGTAGATTTCAAAAGTACTTTCGTAAGATACAGGCAGTTTATTATGATATCATATTGTGACCTCCAATGTGTATGATGTGTTATTCATAAAAGAAACAAATTGGCATCTGCCTGTTATATAATCTTTGAACCAGGGATTTGCTAACCCTCTTATACCATAGCTATCCCGATTTTCAAGTAGAATTGAGTGATTTATAGTATCCAAGGCTTTTGAAAAGTCTAGAAACACCGACAGCGAGCAATCCATTGTAGATTTATTATTTACTTCTACCACATTATTTTTGAGAAGAAAGATAGGCTGAACAGAAGAGTGTCCCTTTCTGAATCCAAACTGATACTTCTATATAATGTTTTGTTCCTCCAGGAAAGTATTTAATTGCACGTACATTACTTTTTCTAGTATTTTGGAGAATTTTAAAAGAATACTAATAGGGCAGTACATGTACTTAGTGAATAGCTGTGCGTCTCCTGATTTAATGAAACTGTGTGTCAATGACAGTGCAGCTTAACTTGTGTGTTGTGTTTGATGAAAAGGATAATGTTCAATGTTTATGAAAGGATTATGAAATAAGATAAGAATTATGATAATTGGGAATATGTTCATATCTGTTCCCTGTATGCTATGTTTTTGATAAAAATAATTTGCGGTGTAGACTGTACTAAAGAATTGAGGGGTGGGTTAATTCGGCCCTCACAGTTAATGTATGTGGCCCTCACAGTTAACGTATATCAATGAAAGTTACCAAGTTACAGTGAAATTATTCCAAAACGAGTCATCTTATCAAGTTATATTGAAATCCCTTCATAAATATGGCCTGTAGACTGTGCTAAAGGTTTTCGGGCTTGGGGCCACTGTAGCCGTCAGTTCCCCATTTGCGTCCAAAGGGGACGTTCTCATCTAGACATTATATGAAGTCAACCTACCAAGTTACAATGAAATCCCTTCATAAATATAACCTGTAGACTGTGCTAAAGGTTTTGGGGCTTTGGGCTCGGGCAGCCATCATGGTTGAATGATCGCAACAAAAAGGGGACATTCTCATCTGGGCATCATCTGGAGTGATCCTACGAAATTACAATGAAATCCCTTCATAAATATGACCTGTACACTGTGCTCAAGGTTTTCGGGCTTCAGGCCCCTGAAGCCGTCACAGTTGACCAATCACGACCAAAAGGGGATGTCATCATCTAGGCATTATATGGAATCAAACTAACAGGTTACAATGAAATCCTTCCATAAATATGACCTATAGACTATGCTAAAGGTTTGGGGGTTTTGGGCTCGGGCAGCCATCAAGGCTGAATGATCGCGACCACAAGGGGACGTTCTCATCTAGACATTATTTGGAGTCATCCTACCAAGGTACAATGAAATCCCTTCATAAATGTCACCTGTAGACTGTGCTTAAGGTTTTCGGGCTTCAGGCCCCTGTAGCCATCACAGTTGCCTAATGGTGTCCAAAAGGGGCTGTTCTCATCTAGACATTATATGAAGTTAACCTACCAAGTTACAATGAAATCCCTTCATAAATGTGAACTGAAGACTGTGCTAAAGGTTTTCGGGCTTTGGGCTCAGGCAGCCATCATGGTTGAATGATCACAACCGAAAGGGGACATTCTCATCTGGGCATCATCTGGAGTGATCCTACAAAGTTACAATGAAATCCCTTCATAAATATGACCTGTAGACTGTGCTGAAGATTTTCGGGCTTTGAGCACCTGTAGCCATCACAGTTGACCAATCACGACCAAAAGGGGATGTCATCATCTAGGCATTATATGGAGTCAACCTAACAAGTTACAATGAAATCCTTCCATAAATACGACCTATAGACTATGCTACAGGTCTTTGGGCTTGGGCAGCCATAAAGGTTAAATGATCGCGACCAAAAGGGGACGTTCTCATCTGGACATTATTTGGAGTCATCTTACCAAGGTACAATGAAATCCCTTCATAAATATCACCTGTAGACTGTGCTAAAGGCTTTTGGGCTTCGGGTCCCTGTAGCCGTCACAGTTGCTAAATCGTGTCCAAAAGGGGATGTTCTTATCTAGACATTATATGAAGTCAACCTACCAAGTTACTATGAAATCCCTTCATAAATATGACCTGTAGACTGTGCTAAAGGTTTTCGGGCTTCGGGCTCGGGCAGCCATCATGGATGAATGATCGCAACCAAATGGGACAATCTCATCTGGGCATCATCTGGAGTGATCCTACGAAGTTACAATGAAATCCCTTCATAAATATGACCTGTAGACTGTGCTCAAGGTTTTCGGGCTTTGGTTTTGTAGCCATCACAGTTGACCAATCACGACCAAAAGGGGATGTCATCATCTAGATTTCATACAGAGTCAACCTAGCAGGTTACAATGAAATCCTTCCATAAATATGACCTTTTGCCTATGCTAAAGGTTTTTGGGCTCGGGCACCCATCAAGGCAAAATGGGACGTTCTCATCTAGACATTATTTGGAGTCATCCTACCAAGTTACAATGAAATCTCTTCATAAATATGACCTGTAGACTGTGCTAAAGGTTTTCGGGCTTTGGGCCCCTGTAGCCGTCACAGTTGCCCAATCACGTCCAAAAGGGGACTTTCTCATCAAGACATTAAAGTCAACCCATCAAGTTACAATGAAATTCCTCAATAAATATGACCTGTAGACTGTGCTGAAGGTTTTCAGGTTTTGGGCTCGGGCAGTCGTCACGGTTGGCAGATCACGCCCAAATGGGGAAATTCTCATCTAGACATCATAAGGAGTCATCCTACCAGGTTACAATGAAATCCCTCCAAATTAAACATGACCTGCAGACTGTGCTAAAAGTTTTTTGGGTTTCAGGCTTGGGCAGCCATCACGGTTGACAGATCATGCCCAAAAGGGGACGTTCTCATCTAGGCATTATACAGAGGCATCCTACCAAGTTACAATGACATCCCTTCATAAATACGACCTGTGGACTGTGCTAATAGTTTTCAGGTTTTGGGCTCGGGCAGCCATACCGGTTGACTGATTGCGACCAAAAGGGGACATTCTCATCTAGACATGACCCCAAACCTGCGTATGAAATTTCGTGATGATCAGACAAGAACTGCGGGGTGTGGCCCGTGCGAAAGGAAAATGTGAACAGACTTCCGCACGCGTGATGGCAATAGCTCATCTTGACTTGGTCAAGTTAAGCTAAAAATGGGTTTAATTTAGGCTATTTTCATTTTGTCAGGCACTCCATCTGTAACAAACGATAAATTGATTATATGAGACAATGAACCTGAACCTGCCACCTCAAATATTATCTCCTTTAATAATTTGGTGGACATATCGTTGCTGTCTCTACACCATTTTCCCCTCAATTTGTGAATGCAGTTTATTTATTTATTTATTGGTGTTTAAGGTCACATATTTCTGCACAATGGCTAATCATGACCATGACAGTTTTATGGGTGGAGGAAGCCGGAGTACCCGGAAAGAACAACCGAGCAACGGCGAGTAACTGTCAGCTCCCCAACATACTAACTCCACACAAGCAGGGTTAGCATTGGTTGAAGACAAGTGCACCATCGACGTGCAGTACGCGTTAGTACACAGCGCCACCGTGGCCCAACACAGGCAATGGGGGTTAAGTGTCTTGCCCAAGGACACAACGTGGTTGCTGAAGGTGGGATTCGAACCGAGGACCTCTCGGCTTGCAGCCTGTACCTCTACCTACTGAGCCACTGTGAATGCAATAAATTACTTGTTCATTGGTTGGGCTTATAAACTAGAGGCTATAAAGAGCCTGTAATCGCTAACCTGGCAGAACTGGATCTGAAGAAAAATATTTGTAAAAAATATTCCTCATGTTGAACTAAGTTATAATTCAGGCTCCCACCTGGAGCCCAAATATGAATCCAGAGACTTGGCTTGAACAAACTGCATCTCACCTCCCTAAGGATGCTGCATACCAAATATCAAAAGATTTTGATTGGTGGATCTGAAGAAGATTTTTTAAGAATATTCCTCATACTGCACTAATTTAAACATTTGGGCTCCCATAGAGAGTCCATATATGGACCTAGGGATTTGATTTCAACAAATATGTGAAACAATTTTCCATAGAGAGTCCAAATATGGACCCAGGGATTGATTTCAACAAATATGTGAAACAATTTTCCATAGAGAATCCAAATATGGACCCAGGGATTTGATTTCAATAATTATGTGAAACAATTTTCCACAGAGAGCCCAATGTGAAATTTGAAAGTTTTTCAAGCAGTGGTTTGGGAGAAGAAGAGTCTTAAATGTTTTCCTCATTACCCATAGTGTTAAAAAATACTGACTCAGCATTTTTTCAAAGTTCCGAAAAAGTACCCTATGATAAAACCAACAGCAATTTGTTTGGACCATTCCATTCTGTTGGTCTGAAAGGAAGTTTCACACCAAATAAGAATTCACAGTGCCGTGAAGTTTTGGGAGATATGGGTGTTTTAATTTTTTTCTATTTTTAGCTCCTGTGGTTCCCACTGGTCATTCTGAAAATTTCTTTTTCGCACAAATCAAGTACATATGACCCATTAATACTTCATATCAAATCTGGTTCAAATTGGCCTCTCAGTTTGGAAAATAGAAATTTTGGGCGGGGCAAAATTCCTGCCCTTCCCGTAACGACAAATATTGCCCCTCAAACTTCTCTTGAATAAATTTGAGTCTCCACCTCAAAAGGAAGTTGCATACCACATATCAAGTCTCTGCTACTGCTGGTTCATGAGAAGAATTTTTTTTTAAAAATTGGGGCATTTTGGCCCCACCCCCTCCTCAATATGAGCAGAAACCCAATTTGAAGAAAAATGCAAATGCCTCTCTATAACTACTACTCATGTGAAATTTCATTAAAAGGTGGCCAGAAACCACCTTTACAACATAGGATGGACGAAAAGTGATCAGAATAGCTCACCCTTACTTTCAGTCAGGTGAGCTAACAAGAGGCCCCAGGGGACCTGAGGGCACTCACCTGACATGGTAGTCTAAATATCAAACCAGGGACTTGACTTGAATAAGCTGCATATGCCCCTCCTAAGAAAAGCATATACCAACTAGATGAAGCAATTGTGCCCACACAATACACAGGATTTTCCTTCTATTTTCAGTTCCTGCACTTTTACGTCCCAAAATTGAGATAAACGCATAAAAAACAGATTTTCTTCCCAAACAAAATATTTTCAGCCTAAAATTTTTTTTTCTTCTTAAAATGCATAAAAAACCAAAAAACTAATTCCCGGATTTTGGTCCAAAAAAAAAAAAAAGTCCCCTCCGGACCCCAAATTTTCAGTGTAAAAAAATAATTTTTTTTTTGACTTAAAATTGACCGAAACACATAAAAAACAAAACAAATTTCTGGATTTGGGTCCAAAATATCCTAAGTCCCACCAGGACCCCAAATTTTCAGTGTAAAAAAAATAATATTTTGTCTTAAAATTGACCGAAACACATAAAAAAACACAACAAAAAAATTCCGGATTTTGGTCCAAAATTTCTAAGTCCGGAACGGGGCCCTAAATTTTCAGCCTAAATATGAACCCAGGGACTTGGCTTGAACAAAATGGAATCTCACCCCCCTAAGGATGCTGCATACCAAATATCAAAAGATTCTTATTGGTAGATCTGAAGAAGAAGATTTTTGAAGAATATTCCTCATACGGCACTAATTTAAACATTTGGGCTCCCATAGAGAGCCCAAATATGGACCCAGGGATTTGATTTCAATAAACATGTGAAACAATCTTCCAAAGATGTTATGGGTGAAATTTGAAAGCTTTTGGAGCAGTGGTTTGGGAGAAAAGTAGTCTTAACTGTTTTTCCCGTTACCCATGGTGTTAAAAAATGCTGACTCAGCACTTTTTCAAAGTCCCCAAAAAGTACCCCATGATAAAACCGATAGCAATTTTTTTTTGACCATTCCATTCTGTTGGTCCTAAGGAAGCTTCACACCAAATAAAAATTCTCAGTGCCGTGTAGTTTTGGAGATTTGGGCATTTTAATTTTTTTCTCTTGTTAGCTCCTGTGGTTCCCATGGGGCGACAGGGAAAACAATTTGGGCATAAATTAAGAAGTACTTATGACCCAATAAGCCCTCATATCAAATTTGGTTCAAATCTACCTCTCGGTTTGGAAAATAGAAATTTTGGGAGTGGCAAAAATTCTTGCCCCCACCCATAACGAAGGCAAATAATGCCCAACAAACTTCTCTTGAACAAACTTGATTCTAAACCTCAAAAGGACTCTGTATACCACATATCAAGTCTCTGCTACTAGTGGTTCATTAGAAGATTTTCAAAAAATTTGGCCATTTTTTCCCCACACCTCTGCTCAATATGAGCCCAAACCTAATTTGGATAAAAATCAAAATGCCCCTATATAACCACTACTTACATGAAATATAATTAAAATGTGGCCAGTGGTTTAGGAGAAAGAGGCTCAAATACCACCTTCACGCAGGATGACGGACGACAGACGAAGAGTGATAAGAAAAGCTCACCCAGACTTTCAGTCAGGTGAGCTAAAAAAGGCCATAATGGGCAGAAAAGTTAAATGTGCTGCATACATGAGTAGAAAACTCCAGGGGTGGAAAGACGGGGTGGAAAGCAAGGAGGCCAAGGCAGCAAAACAATAATGAGTCTACATTGAGCACTCCATCTCCATAGGACACACTGTGAATCCTTGAGCCCCTCTGGAGTGACAAAAAAGTCCGAGCATCATGCCTTTTCTTCAGTTGATCATAATGTAAAATGTGGAGCTCCCTACAAAGCCCAGTGAGACAACCTATGTGGATTATTCTTAGTTATACACCTCTAGAGGGTACTGAATAGAAAATTTCTTACTCTTCAGCTACATGGCAAATTCCGGCTCCCGTTGGGAGCCCAAATATTATCCCAGGCTCTCGATTTGAACGTAGTTGAAATAGACCCCCCTAGAGAGTTGTATACCAAATATGAAAGCATTCTGACTGTTGGATCTGAAGAAGAGAAATTGTAAAGAAATTTATTCATATTGCACTAAGTTAAAATTTGGGCTACCATAGCCCAAATATTAATCTATGGACCCGATTTGAACAAACTTGAATCTAACCCGCCTAGAGATGTTGTATACCAATATGAAAGCATTCTGACTAGTGGAGCTAAGAAGAAGATTTTTAAAGAAATTTTCTCATATTGCCCCAAGTTAAAATTTGGGCTATCATAGGGAGCCCAAATATTAATCCAGGGAACCAATTTGAACAAAATTGAATTTAACTTCCCTAGAGATGTTGTATACCAAATATGAAAGCATTCTGACTAGTGGATCTGAAGAAGATTTTTAAGGAAATTTCCTCATATTGCACTAAGTTAAAATTTAGGCTACCATAGCAAGCCCAAATATTAACCCATGGACACAATTTGAACTACCTTGAATCTGACACCCTTAGAGATGTTGTATACCAAATATGAAAGCATTCTGACATGTGAATCTGAAGAAGATTTTTGATGAAATTCCTTCATATTGTACTAAGTTAAATTGCAGGTTCCCATATGGAGCCAAAATATTAACCCAGGCACTCGACTTGAACAAACTTGAACCTGACCCCCCCCCCCCCCCCCCCACCCCCCCTCCTAGAGATGTTGTATACCAAATATGAAAGCATTCCGACTGGTGGATCTGAAGAAGATTTTTAAGGAAATTTCCTCATATTGCACTAAGATACAATTTGGGCTACCATAGCGAGCCTAAATATATAACTAGGGACCCGATTTGAACCAACTTGAATCTAACCCCCCCCCCCCCTCCCCTAGAGATGTTGTATACCAAATATGAATGCATTCTGACTGGTGGATATGAAGAAGAAGGAAGCCCAAATATTAACCTAGGGACTTGGTTTGAACAATCTTGAATATGACCCTCATAACAATGATGTATACCAAACATTAAAAGATTCTGACTGGTGGTTCTGAAGAAGATTTTTAAAGAATATTACCCATATTGCCCAGAGATAAAAATTCGGGTTATGCGCTTCATTTTAACACACTTGTATCTGACCCCCATATGGATGCTGTAAACCAAATATCAAAAGATTCTGACCATTGGTTTTGGAGAAAAGATTTTTAATAATTTTTGCAAATATGCTGACTCAGCATTTTTTCAATGCCCTCTACAGAACACCCTAACATAACTGATGGCAATTTGTTTTTTATCATTTCATTCTACTAGTCCTAAGGTAGCTTCACACCAAATAACAGCTTTCTGTTCCATGTGGTTTGGGAAATATGGGCGTTTGAAAATATTTCTATTTTTAGCTCCTGGGGTTCCCAGAAATTTTGGGCGGGGCAAAAATTCTTGCCCCTCCTGTAACAACAAATATTGCCTCTCAAACTTCTCTTGAACAAACTGGAGTCCACACCTCAAAAGGAAGCTGTATACCAAATGTCAAGTCTCTGCTACTGCAGGTTCATGAGAAGATTTTTTTTAAAATTGGAGCATTTTGGCCCCACCCTCCTCAATATGAGTAGAAACCGAATTTAAAAAAAAACCAAATGCCCCTATATAACCACTACTCAAGTGAAATTTCATTTTAAAATGTGGCCAGTGGTTTGGGAGAAAAAGGCCCAAACACCACCTTCACAACGGATGAAAAGTGATCAGAATAACTCACCCTGACTTTCATTCAGGTGAGCTAAAAATGTGATTTCCCATAGGGTTTCCATGGTAACTATGAGCCACAACTGCAACCATGTTTGCAACACGATCAACATTACATGAGGATCATTGGTAGAGGTGTCTCTGTCATCAATCAGGTGAAGTTTCAAAACATTTGGCCTTGTAGTTTCAGAGGAAAAGATTTTTCAAAATCCACCAATCAGAATCAAAGAATACCTCTGATGGCCATGTTTTTTCAACCAACAGGAACAAAATGAGGAATAGTTGTAGAGAACCTCTCATAAACCATTCCTGCCAAGTTTGGTTCACATTGGCTCAGTTGTTACAGAGAAGATGATGAAAATGTGATTTCCCATAGGGTTTCTATAGTAATTATAAGCCACAATTGCAGCCATGTTTGCAACCATTAAATGAGGAACATTGGTAGAGGGTGTCCCAGTCATCAATCATGTGAAGTTTTGAAACAATGGGCCTTGTGGTTTCAGAGGAGAAGATTTTTCAAAATCCACCAATCAGAATCAAAGAATGCCTCTTGCAGCCATGTTTTCCATCCGACGGGAACAAAATTAGGATCATTTGTTGAGGACCTCCCATAGACCATTCCTGCCAAGTTTGGTTCAAATCAGCACAGTAGTTCCAGAGAAAAAGATGAAAATGTGATATTCCATAGGGTGTCTATGGTAACTATAAACCACAATTGCACCCATGTTTGCAACCTGATCAACATTAAATGAGGATCGTTGGTAGAGGGTGTCCCAGTCATCAATCAAGTGAAGTTTCAAAACATTTGGCGTTGTGGTTTCAGAGGAGATGATTTTTGAAAAATTCACCAACCAGAATCAAGGAATGCCTCTGGTGACAATGTTTTTTCAACTGACGGGAACAAAATGAGGATCGTTTGTAGAGGACCTCCCATAGACCATTCCTGCCAAGTTTGGTTCACACCGGATCAGTGGTTAGAGAAGAGGATGAAAATGTAAAAAATTTACAGATGACAACCGACGGTTGACGACGGACACCAAGTGATGGCAATAGCTCAAATGGCCCATTGGACTAGGTGAGCTAAAATTGAGTCTCTATTGTTATTATTGCTCAAGTAATCTGAAACAAGAGGCCCCACGGGGCCTGAAGCGCTCATCTTGTACAGAACACAATTTAAACAGAGTCCAAGAATGAGTCTACATTAAGCAAGCCATCTCCATAGGCTACACTGTCAATCCTTGAGTCCCTCAGGAGTGACAAAAATAATCTAGGCATCATGCCTTTTCTTCAGTTGATCATAAGTAAAATGTAGAGCTCCCCTATGAAGCCCCTTGATACAACCTATGTGGATTCATCTTAGTACCTCTAGAGGGTACTGAATACAAAATTTTTAATTCTTCAGCAAAATGGCCAATTCCGGCTCCCATAGAGAGCCCAAATATTAACCCAGGCTCTTGATTTGAACACAGTTAAATCTGACTTCCCTAGAGATGTTGTGTACCGAATATGAAAGCATTCTGACTGTTGGATCTGAAGAAGAGAAATTGTAAAGAAATTTCTTCGAATTGCACTAAGTTCAAATTTGGGCTACCATAGCGAGCCCAAATATTGACCTATGGATCCGATTTGAACAAACTTGAATCTGACCCCCCCCCTAGAGAAGTTGTATACCAAATGTGAAAGCATTCTGACAAGTGAATCTGAAGAAGATTTTTGAAGAAATTCCCTCATATTGTACTAAGTTAAATTTCATGTTCCCATATGGAGCCCAAATATTAACCTAGGCACTCGAATAGAACAACCTGGAATCTGACCCCCCTAGAGATGTTGTATACAAAATATAAAAGCATTCCGACTGGTGGATCTGAAGAAGAAGATTTTTAAAGAAATTTTCTCATATTGCACTAAGTAAAAATTTGGGCTACCATAGTGAGCCCAAATATATACCTAGGGATCTGATTTGAACGAACTTGAATCTGACCCCCATAGAGATGTTGCATACTAAATATTAAAGCATTCTGACTGATGGATCTGAAGAAGATTTTTTTAAATTACCCTCCATATTGAACAAAGATAAAATTTGGGCTTCCATAGGAAGCCCAAATATTAATCTAGGGACTTGGTTTGAACAAATTAGAATCTGACCCTCATAACAATGATGTATACCAAATATTAAAAGATTCTGACTGGTGGTTCTGAAGAAGAAGATTTTTAAAGAATATTCCCCATATCACCCTATGTTAAAACTTCGGGCTCCTGTAGAGAGCCCAAATATGAACCAATGAGCTTTATTTCAACAAACTTTTATCTGCCCACCCCCCCCCCCCCCCCCCCCCCCCCCCCCCCCCCCCCCCCCCCCCCCCCCTATGAATGCTGTATACCAAATATCAAAAGATTCTGATGATTGGTTCTGGAGAAAAGATTTTTTTAAATTTTCGCAAATATGCTGACTCAGCATTTTTTCGATGCCCATTACAGAACACCCTAACATAACCGATGGCAATTGTTTTTTACCATTCAATTCTACTGGTCATAAGGATACTTCATACCAAATAAAAGCTCTCTGTTCCGTGGGGTTTGGGAAATATGGGCGTTTGAAAATATTTCTATTTTTAGCTCCCAGGGTTCCCATGGGAATGTGGGAATTTTTTTTTTTTGCATGGGTCAAGTACTTATGACCCAATACTACCACAAACCAAATTTGGTTCATACCGGACCATCGGTTCAGAAAATAGAAATTTTGGGCGGGGCCAAAAATCTTACCCCTCCTATTACAAAGCCAAATATTACTTCACGAACTTCGTTTGAACAAACTTGATTCTACACCTCATATGGAAGCTCCATAGCAAATATCAAGTCATTGTACACACTGGTTCTTGAAAAGAAGATTTTTTAAATATTTTGGAGCATTTTCCCCCACTCCCTCCCTATTGGGCTGGGCATGCTGAGTTGAACAAAAATGAAATGCCCCTTTGGGACCATCACTCACACAAACTTTCACTTGAATTGGCCCAGTGGCTTTGGAGGAGAAGACCAAAACATGGTGTTGACGGACAATGGACGGCAAGCGATGAGATTAGCTCAGCTTGACTTTGTCAAGATGAGCTAAAAATACATTGGGTAGGGGGCACTTGATTGCTTGTGGTGTTACCAATGTCAGCAAAGGAGGTATTAAATCCGTTGGCGATTCTTTTCGAGTCCCATTAGTTCCGTATTTGCATCTACAAAAGTGGGGGGGAATTTGCCGGGTGTTATTTGACTTACATATGGCCTTTAGTAGGATTTCCCATGTTTTTTTAATATTATATTTATTTTCTAGTAGGATCTTATCATAATAATATGCTTTACAAATCTGGTTCAAGTGGTTGAATTCATGGCAAAATTGTTTGTCCAGTGGAGTTCTGTTAATTGAATAGCTACTTTGCCAATGAAAATTATTCATTTAACAGGAGCATTCAATTTACAATTTCAATTTAAAAGTGGGTAATATTCTCCGTATTGATTGACCGTCTAAAATTAGGGATTGGGAGAGTTGATCGTTTGTCTGATTCATCTATGTAGAATGTAGCAAAATGGTCACTGACATCAATAATTGTAAGTCCTGAAGTAAACTTATTGATAGTATTGCTAAAACTGTGGTAAATTAAGGTAGCAGAGAATTCTGTAACTCTTGTTGGCTTTGTTATAGCAGGCAAAAACCCTGCACTGTATTGCAAATCTATAAACATGTTAGTTTTTCAGTGTGTGTTTAAGCTGAGAAAATCTATATTAAGATCAACAATGAGGTAACCTTTTTATTTTCCATGTTTATAGTGTCCAATATTGAAGTCTGTCAGCTTTGATAGAACATGTCAAGGTCTGCTTTTTGGCGTTGTATTCGGTCTATAAATAATTCCCACAATAATTTCTTCTTGAGAGGTATTTCAACAAATAAAGATTCGAGCACATGTGGTATCAATACGGATAGGTCATTTTGTATTCTGAAGGGTATAACGTCATTTATGAACATTCCAACACCACCCTTTCCATCGTTGCATTCTGGGCGTGTGCAGGAAATCCCTTCAAGTTAATACTCTACACCAGATTTAATATTAAATATTTCCGTCATACCTATAACATCTAAAATGAAAGAGTCAATGACTCTGTAGCTCAACTTGGATATGACAGGAATTAGTACTTGCTGTGACCAAGACAACTGAATAATGAATATGACAGGAATTAGTATTTGTTTTGGCCCAGTCAACAATAATAAAAGAATTACAAGGTGACTGTAATGGACTACAGATTAAGACCAATCATTGTAGATTATTATTTTTGTGTGGAAATTTTCAGTCCCAAACAAAATATTTTCAGACTAAATTTTTTTCTTCTTCTTCTTAAAATTGACCAAAATGCATCAAAACACAAAAAACTAATTTCCGGATTTTGGTCCAAAATTTTCCAAGTCCCACCCGGACCCCAAATTTTCAGTGTAAAAAAATTTTTTTTTTTTTTTTGTCTTAAAATTGACCAAAATGCATAAAAAACCAAAAAACTAATTTCCGGATTTTGGTCCAAAATTTTCTAAGTCCCACCCGGACCCCTAATTTGCATAATTTATTCACGAGAAAAACTCTGTATTATATGTAATGTATCCCATGGTACTAAACATTCATACAAAAATTTATTAAAATCAGAGCTTTCATATGGAAGTTCTGTACAAAAAAAAAAAGTCTGCATCGTCGGGACAAAATGGCTGCTGGCAGCCATCTTGAATTTCGGACTGCACCCAAAAACACTCGTTCTCATCCCACGGTCATAACAAAGGTATCCAAGAAGTTTCGTAAAGATTGGTTCATAAATACGGCTTCCAGCCCGAGCCATGGCAGCTTGGCACTTACAGCTCTGAAAGTAACACTAAATAAATCAAAGTCAGTCTAATTTGCATAATTTATGCACGAGAAAAAAACCCGTATTATATGTGATGTATCCCATGGTACTAAACATTTATACAAAACTTTATTCAAATCAGAACTTTCATACAGAAGTTCTGTACAAACAAGAGGCCCCACGGGGCCTGAAGCGCTCATCTTGTACAGAACACAATTTAAACAGAGTCCAAGAATGAGTCTACATTAAGCAAGCCATCTCCATAGGCTACACTGTCAATCCTTGAGTCCCTCAGGAGTGACGAAAATAATCCGGGCATCATGCCTTTTCTTCAGTTGATCATAAGTAAAATGTAGAGCTCCCCTATGAAGCCCCTTGATATAACCTATGTGGATTAATCTTAGTACCTCTGGAGGGTACTGAATACAAAATTTTTAATTCTTCAGCAAAATGGCCAATTCCGGCTCCCATAGAGAGCCCAAATATTAACCCAGGCTCTTGATTTGAACACAGTTAAATCTGACTTCCCTAGAGATGTTGTGTACCGAATATGAAAGCATTCTGACTGTTGGATCTGAAGAAGAGAAATTGTAAAGAAATTTCTTCGAATTGCACTAAGTTCAAATTTGGGCTACCATAGCGAGCCCAAATATTGACCTATGGATCCGATTTGAACAAACTTGAATCTGACCCCCATAGAGATGTTGTATACCAAATGTGAAAGCATTCTGACAAGTGAATCTGAAGAAGAAGATTTTTGAAGAAATTCCCTCATATTGTACTAAGTTAAATTTCATGTTCCCATATGGAGCCCAAATATTAACCTAGGCACTCGAATTGAACAACCTGGAATCTGACCCCCCTAGAGATGTTGTATACCAAATATAAAAGCATTCCGACTGGTGGATTTGAAGAAGAAGATTTTTAAAGAAATTTTCTCATATTGCACTAAGTAAAAATTTGGGCTACCATAGTAAGCCCAAATATACACCTAGGGATCTGATTTGAACAAACTTGAATCTGACCCCCATAGAGATGTTGCATACCAAATATCAAAGCATTCTGACTGATGGATCTGAAGAAGAAGATTTTTTTAAATTACCTTCCATATTGAACAAAGATAAAATTTGGGCTTCCATAGGAAGCCCAAATATTAACCTAGGAACTTGGTTTGAACAATCTAGAATTTGACCCTCATAACAATGATGTATACCAAATATTAAAAGATTCTGACTGGTGGTTCTGAAGAAGAAGATTTTTAAAGAATATTCCCCATATTACCCTATGTTAAAACTTCGGGCTCCTGTAGAGAGCCCAAATATGAACCAATGAGCTTTATTTCAACAAACTTTTATCTGACCCCCCTATGAATGCTGTATACCAAATATCAAAAGATTCTGATGATTGGTTCTGGAGAAAAGATTTTTTTTAATTTTTGCAAATATGCTGACTCAGCATTTTTTCGATGCCCATTACAGAACACCCTAACATAACCGATGGCAATTTTTTTTTACCATTCAATTCTACTGGTCATAAGGATACTTCATACTAAATAAAAGCTCTCTGTTCCGTGGGGTTTGGGAAATATGGGCGTTTGAAAATATTTCTATTTTTAGCTCCCAGGGTTCCCATGGGGATGCGGGAATTCTTTTTTTTGCATGGGTCAAGTACTTATGACCCAATACTACCACAAACCAAATTTGGTTCATACCGGACCATCGGTTCAGAAAATAGAAATTTTGGGCGGGGGCCAAAAATCTTACCCCTCCTATTACAAAGCCAAATATTACTTCACGAACTTCGTTTGAACAAACTTGACTCTACACCTCATATGGAAGCTCCATAGCAAATATCAAGTCATTGTACACACTGGTTCTTGAGAAGATTTTAAAAATATTTTGGAGCATTTTCCCCCACTCCCTCCCTATGGGGCTGGGCATGCTGAGTTGAACAAAAATGAAATGCCCCTTTGGGACCATCACTCACACAAACTTTCACTTGAATTGGCCCAGTGGCTTTGGAGGAGAAACGAACGACGGTCGACGGACGGGAAGTGATGAGATTAGCTCAGCTTGACTTTGTCAAGATGAGCTGAAAACTGATTTTTGCATCATCGGTACAAAATGGCCGCTGGCAGCCATCTTGAATTTCGGACCACACCTAAAAACACTCGTTCCCGTCCCAGGGTCATAACAAAGGTACACAAGAAGTTTCGTAAAGATCGGTTCATAAATACGACCTCTAGCCCAAGCCATAGCCAATTGTTGACGTACGGACAGATGGACAGACGGACAGATGGACGGACGGACGGACGGACGGACGATGGACAACGGGCCATGACAATAGCTCAAGTTTGACTTCGTCAAAGTTGAGCTAAAAATTGGAGTTTGTCTGTAGGTGAACCAGTAAATTGTGAATATTTTCAAAGTTTGTATTCAAACTGCGGCAGTTTAAGTTGAGTGGAGAGAGGACCTTGTTTTTATTTGAGATTTGATCTTCAAATTGCTTGGGGGTAAAGTACATGCAGCCAGGCTCAGAAATACTAAATGGAGGGACGGATCTACTTTGTCAGTGGAAATAACATTACTGAATTTTGCAACAAAGTCAAAAGCATTATTGGTTTGGATCTCATCATGTGATATTGTGTTAGCCAATATTTGCATGAAGTGGTGGGGGCAAAAACTGGTGGTCAAGACAAACTGTGATTATGATACTTGGTTTCAGTACTTGTGCATTGATTTTGCATTATAAGAGGGCGAGGAAAGGAGGAGAAGGTATTAACTTTTATATCAAGAAAAGATATAATATATATAACAAGAGCACACGTATCGCTGAAGCAACACAATGTCTCCTACCGGACTAATGAGCATTAATAATTATACAAATGTTATTTAACCTAGATGTGATCAGCATGAATTCCGTTGAAGCATTTCCAAAAAAAGTCCAGAAAACTGATATTTTGGCACTTTTCCATATTTCCAAGGGCCATAACTCACACAAGAATAATGCAATCAGCATGAAACTCAAACTTGATCTGTAAGTCATAGTTCTATAGTAGGTTACCAAGAATGAAATCATTCGCTTGAAGCATTTCCAAAAAAAAGTCTGGAAAACTAAAGTATGACTGACAGACTGACTGACAGAGTGATGGATGGATGGACAGTGTGCAAATGAAACTTGATCTGTAAGTCATCGTTTTATAGTAGGTTACCAAAAATGAGATCATTCCGTTGAAGCGTTTCCAGAAAAAGTCCGGAAAACTGATATTTTGGCGCTTTTCCATATTTCCAAGGGCTATAACTCACACAAGAATAAGGCAATCAGCATGAAACTCAAACTTGATCTGTAAGTCATCGTTCTACAGTAGGTTACCAAAAATGAAATCATTCCGTTGAAGCGTTTCCAAAAAAACACTGTAAAACTAAAGTGTGACTGACAGACTGACAGATGGACAGAGTGTAAACCTATAATCCCTTCCAGCGATGCCGGTAGGGGACTAACAACATAGGAGGAAAGGCGTATATTTACACTGCATATTAATGCATGTCGAGGAAGTAATCCCTTTGTCTATTCTTTTATACATATTTTGGCCACAGACAAGCACTAATAGGAGGGTTGGAATTGACACAAGCAATTGAATAAAGAACTCAGCTAGTTAGATTTACCTGGACATAGGATTTCTAGCCAGCATATCGTCCCCTGTGCTACAACATGCTCCATGTGCCTACTGGCACATGGAACACACTGAAACTCAGAGGACGATGTACATACTGGGTTAGTAGATTTCTCTCATCAATACAGAGGGATCGTGTGTGGTGACTTTTAAGAATGACTGATTGTTTGTGCTAAATAACCATTGAAGGAAAGAGCATGCTCGGCAAGAACACCATTTCGTGCAGGTGTAACGGTTCTATCCTATACATTGGATTTTTCTTGAATGCAGTAATCGTAATCAAGTCCAAAATATGTGGAATATTCTGTTTTATTGGTGGAGTTGAGTTTATATAAAGTGGTGAGAATAACACTGGTGAAACATTCTAATATGGAAAAGAATGTTACTTTTTGCAGTTGAACCAGGTGATATAGATATTTTTTTTATGAAATGGATCAATAAAACTCACCATAACAGTTACAATCACTACAGTTATGTGTGGGGAATGTGTGTGAGTATCTTAATCTTTTCCCACAAAAGCTCATCCCTAATTGAAAGCATATCAGTAGTTGTCGCCAATCAGTACTATTGGATTAAAAATCATTGTCAGCATCTATGACTATATCATGAATGCAACATGGGTGTAACGCAAAGTTTAGCTTGTCATTTTATACACAAGGTGCACACTTTAGAGGACCTTGTCCACAAGCACTGGTTAACAGGTCCTGTTATACAGTACAACAGAACCCTGCTAACCACTGTAAACAAATAATTATTTTAAGTATGTACATTTAAATAATGCTAGATTCCTTGTAGTAAACATTGCATTACATATATTACAGTTGGTAAATGTGGAATCAGGGTAAAATGTATTGGAATAACTACAGCAGCTGCTTTTTTGCACAATCAGCAGGTGTACCCAGGGTGGATTAACTCTACAATTGTAAGTTTGCAGTTAGTTTGTACAGGATCTGTTAAAAAAAAATATAACAGTTTCAGTAGTCAAGTCTGGTACATTTACCCAATATTGGGCTCCCCAATGCAAATATAAGATATACTGTAATTGATATGTGTGGATTGGGTGGGAATGTTTATTGCTACAGGTACAAGTGTTGGTGGAGATCCCATCAGCAGGTGAAGTCATAGCAGCATTCAATCTTATCTTAAGGCTTGTGCTATTGAATGACGAGATGGGTGAAGGGACTGTGTTATTAGCCCTACAACTGTTAGATTACATCAGTTTGTTTGCACTAGAAAAAAATAAATAAAATAATAACAGTTCAAGTGTTCTGAACAGGTTTATTATGCCTCACGTCTGTGACATCAGCCGTGATTGGTTAATTTGACACCTTCTAAAAATCATAGTACTGGAGTTTTTGGACAAAGCAAGGGTACTATCGGAACGTTATTCCCTGGAGACATGAAAACAAAGATAATGTAAGCTCCACTTCCATTGATCAGCATTGATTATGCACGTGCTGATTGGAATTTCTCAACACCAAATGTTGGCGCCTCGTCTGTTTTAAGTCTCCGCCTCAAGTTCAAAATAAATTGTTTCACTACGCTTAATTCTGACAACTGTCATCATCCAAGAAACATGAATTTATATTCCATTATACCACTTATCACACAAGCATTAATACTGATTTTTAACATGAACAGCAAACATGGACATTTGGTGATATAGAAACTCCCAAAGCGACGGCACTTGTAACAAGTCATTTTCGAATTTGGTGATTTGGAAACTCCTAAAGAGATGTCATTTGTTCGAAATGACGTCACTAAAGCATATTTCTGGACTCGACTACATTAGTAATGTTTACAAGATTGATGGCATGTTGCAGATTGATGGCATGTTGCAGTTAAAGCTTAACAATGAAAGCTATTTTTTGTTCGGCATAATAAAATAATTAGAACGTTTCTTTTCATGTTCTATCAGTCAATAGTAATGATGTGTGTGTGATTTCTGAAATAAAACCTGAAGCAGCGAACCAAGTTTTCTGAAATAAAACCTTCAGCAGCTTTTATTTCAGAAATCACACAAACTCCGGTACTATCAACCGATAGAACATGAAAAGAAACATTCTAATTATTTTATTATGCCGAACAAAAAATTATTCAGCATAAAAAATTAAACCTGAGTTTGTGTGATTTCTGAAATAAAACCTTCAGCAGCTTTGCTGCTTCAGGTTTTATTTCAGAAATCACACAAACTCAGGTACTATCGACAGATAGAACATGAAAAAAAAACATTCTAATATTTTAACAGTTATCCAATATTAGGTCCCTCAGAGCAAATATACGATATACTACATGCGGAGAGTGGGGTGAATGGGAATGTGTATTGCTATAGTTACAGGGGCTGGTGCCACCTCTGAGGGTCCACCGGCATTACTGGTATTACATGGCAGGGGAGGAGAGGGTATTCTAAGCAGGTATATTTACCCAATATTAGGTCCCTCAGTGCAAATATAACATATACTAAAATTGGTATGTGTTGAGTGGACTGGAATGTGTATTACTATAGTTACAAGTGCTGGTACCACCACTGGAGGTACTGGTGTTACATGGTGGGGGTGAGAGGAGGTACAGCGCTTTTAATAATCTAACCAGGTAAGTATATAAAGTACTATAACCTTCGTAAAACCAGGGCAAGGAAAGGAGACTGCAGTTGACACATATGTTATTGGGTGAGAAGTGGAGGCAGTAAATACACTACTGCTCTTCTATAACATGGGAGGACAACAGTTAGAATAATGTTGAAGATTATTGAATACACAGCTTGGGGCCTACTATTATTCTATATGGTGGGGTGTAGAAAAATTGAAAATTGATGGATACACACCTTGTGGCTTATTGTTAATCTGTATGGTAGGGAGTACAACAGTCATAATAATGTAGAAAATCGTTGGATACACAACTTGAGGCTAAGTGTTATTCTATATGGTGGGGAGTACAACAGTTATAATAATGTTGAAAATTATTGTATAATCAACTTGGGGCTTACTTTTATTCTATATGATGTAGGGCTGTCGCGACTATTCGTCTAACCATCGACTGTTGTGGTAGTCGACAGTTTTTATTTTTAGTCGATCATCTTTCATTTGTAAGGTGGTACAAGTCGGGTTAAAATTGTACTGTGTAAGGAGGTGAATTAACAGATTATTAACCTTTGAAATGTCTAACCATAGTTACTTGTAATATCCCATGGTCTTTGTTTACCATATGATTGTGCAACAATGTAATTTTAAAATCATTGAGCCTTGCCATTTGATCAACCCGTTCTCTGAAGTATTAATCGGCACTTGTTAATCAATACTAAAGAGTATCGTTCAAACAGCGTATCTTTTAATAATTGCGGTTTGGAAAGTTATTGTAAATAGAATCTTCAGCCTTGTACACTCGAACAACCGATTTGGAATAACTGGAACTGCGAAAGTGAGAAAATTGTCACAAGACCCACAATGGTAACTTAACTTGTAGTACTAAGTTGTAACTTGTTTTGGAATGGAAGGAGTTTTATGTTTTCAAAAAAAATCGAAATTTCTTAA
Organism: Pictodentalium vernedei; assembly: GCA_031216915.1. Lineage (NCBI taxonomy): Eukaryota > Metazoa > Mollusca > Scaphopoda > Dentaliida > Dentaliidae > Pictodentalium > Pictodentalium vernedei. The sequence goes on along the minus strand of CM062297.1, from coordinate 568,919,764 downwards.
AATTAGTTATAGAAAAGAAACATTTGCACAAATGTTCTGTTTAAATTCTGACGGAGATATTTGGGAGTTTCCATTTTATCTCAATGCAGAAGGGTACACATTCAAACATTGTCAGTTTTAAATTTATTTTGGAAGTGAGATTGTTGAATTCAAGGGAAACGACTATTAATCGACTAACCATTGACTAATGTTGGCGATTTGTCAACTATGAAAAACTGACAGCCCTAATATGATGGGGGTACAATAACGTTGAAATTTGTTGAATACACAACTTGGGGGTTACTGTTATTCTATATGATGAGCTTACAATTGTTACAATAATGTTGAAAATTATTGTATACACCGTTTGGGGCTTACTGTTATTCTGTATGATGTGGGTACAAGAGTTACAATAATATTGAAAACTATTGTATACACAACTTGGGGCTTACTGTTAATCTATATGATGGGGATAATAATGTTACAGTAGTACAACAGTTATAACTAGAGATGGTCTGTTGCCCGGTATACCCCCACCATGGCATACCGCCTAGTGTGGTTGACTGAAAAGGGACATTCAATTTTTCTGAGTAAAAAAAAAATCCAATATGGCCACCATTCGGAGATCTTGAATCCAAGAAAAAGGAAAAAGATTGTGTCATGCACTGCTCCTCATCATGTTGATCATTTTGGTAAAGTTTCATGAAAATGCGACCAAAAACTGTGAAGTAGTTCGCTCAACAAGTATTTTGTAAAATCCAATATGGCCACCAGTCAGCCATCTTGAATCTGAGCTGGAAAAAAAAATTTTGTCAGGCACTGCTTCTCATCATGTCGATCAACTTATATTGAGTTTCATAAAAATGCAGCAAAATCTGCAGAAGTAGTCCGCTCCACAAAATATTTTGCAAAATCCTATTTGGCCGCCAGTCGGCCATCTTGAAACTGATCTATAAAAAAATTATGTCACGCATTGCTCCTCATTATGTCGATCAATTTATATTAAGTTTCATGACAATGCAGCCAAAACTGTATAAGTTGTTCGCTCCACAAATATTTAGCAAAATCTAATATGGCCACCAGTTGGCCATCTTGAATCTGATTAGGAAAAAAATTTATGTCACACACTGCTCCTCACCATGTCGATCAATTTATATTGAGTTTCATGAAAATGCTGCAAAATCTGTAGAAGTAGTTCGCTCCACAAATATTTTGCAAAATTCAATATGGCCACCAGTCAGCCATCTAGAATCCGATCTGGAAAAAAAATTATGTCACGCACTGCTCCTCATCATGTCGATCCATTTATATTGAGCTTCATGAAAATGCAGCAAAAAACTGTAAAAGTAGTTCGCTCCACAAGTATTGTGCAAAATCCAATGTGGCCACCAGTCGGCCATCTTGAATCCGATCTGGAAAAAAAAATTATGTCACGCACTGCTCCTCATCATGTCGATCAATTTATATTGAGTTTCATGAAAATGCAGCAAAAAACTGTAGAAGTAGTTTGCTCCACAAGTATTTAGCAAAATTAAATAAGGCCGCTAGTCGGCCATCTTCAATCTGATCTGGAAATAAAATTTATGTCATGCACTGCTCCTCATCATGTTGATCATTTTGGTGAAGTTTCATGAAAATGCGACTAAAAACTGTGGAAGTAGTTCACTCCACAAGTATTTTGCAAAATCCAATATGGCCACCAGTCGGCCATCTTGAATTCAATCTGGAAAAAAAATTATGTCACACACTGCTCCTCATCATGACGATCAATTTATATTGAGTTTCATGAAAAATGTGACTAAAACTGTAGAAGTAGTTCGCTCCACAAGTATTTTGCAAAATCCAATATTGCCACCAGTTGTCCATCTTGAATCCGATCTGGAAAAGATTTATGTCACGCACTGGTCCTCATCATGTCTATCAAGTTATATTGAGTTTCATGAAAATGCAGCAAAAACTGTAGAAGTTGTTCGCTCTACAGGTATTTTGCAAAATCCAATATGGCTGCCAGTCGGCCATCTTGAATCCAATCTGGAAAAAATTATATCACGCACTTCCTCTCATCAATGTTGATCATTTTTGTGAAGTTTCATGAAAATACTACTAAAACTGTTGAAGTAGTTTGCTCCACAAATATTCTGCAAATTCCAATATGGCCACCAGTAGGCCATCTTTAATCCGATCTGGAAAAAATTTATGTCACACATTGCTCCTCATCATGTCGATCAATTTATACTGAGTCAAAAAAGAAAGTATAATAAACTTTGAGGATCAATTTTTTTAGTATTATTGACTTTAATCCCAAACAAATTATTGTAAATTCATATTTTGAGTTTAGCTGTATGAATTTGCATAATTTCATGTTCATACTGTTGCCAGTGTCACATCAGGACATCGCAATTCAGACATGGGGTGAAATGAAAAGTTCACACATGCAGTCAATAGCGTGTATGTCCACCGTTTGCCTTTTGGAAGGCAAGACATCGACGATGTATGGACCTGGTAAGTCTCTGGATGTCACCCCGTGGTATTGCGTTCCACTCTTGACTTAGAACATTACATAAATCGCCTAACGTCTGAAGATCATGAAGTCGTACACGGCGGTGCAATTGATCCTAAAGATGCATGATTGGTGACAAATCTGGCGAAAGTGGGGGCAGGGAAGAAGTTTGATGCTCTGCTCCTCAAAGTCACGACAGATGCTCTGGAATAATTGCAATCCGACATTAGTGTTGAACAATGGGACAACAACAGCATTAAGAATTTCATCCCTATATCGCTGTCCATTCAGATTACCATAGATGAAGATCAATTGCGTTCGATTCTGCAAGGAAATTCCTGCCCAAACCATCATACTACCCCCACCGATACGGTCACATTCCCGCACGCAAGCATCAGAAAACCGTTCTCCTTGTTGGTGATACACTCTTGCCCTACCATCAGCACACTGTAGACAAAATCGTGATTCATCACTAAAAAGAACTGTGCTCCAATGCTGCCGAGTCCAGCAAACATGCTGACATACCCATTCCATTCTGAAGGTACGATGACGTTGGGTAAAGGATTGGTCCGTGGTATGGACGCCAACTTTGGATGCCATGTTCAGCAAGTCTGTTGCGGACAGTTTGTGCACTGATGCTATTGTTATTTCTACCAGGAGTAATTGCTGCTGTCCTCATCGCCGGGAGGAAGCAATCCCGCAAGTGAGATATCCTGATGTGTTGGTCTTGTGCAGGGGTCGTAACTCTTGGTCGACCTGAACGCAGTCGGTCAGCAGTAGATCCAGTGGTTCTATACCTTACAATGAGGTGGTAAATAGTGGCCACAGTGACTCTAAACTCACCAACGAGCTCATCTGGAGGTATCTCAGCCTCATGCATACCAATGGCACGCAACCTCTGATTTTCAGTTAACCTTGGCATTTTTTAAAATGTCGGAAGACAAAAACTAGAGTGTTTTCTCAATAACCCAGGCTCTCTAGCAAAACATAACACAAAGTAAATTGTCGGTCACCCATTCAATTTGACATTCTCGGGTAGCATGTGCTATTTTTAAATCCGTAGCAAAATTGTATATGGTTGGATTGACAACAACAACATGTCATTAAACTCTTTGCATGACTTCTTGTCCACAAACATGCAAAATTTGAAGTATTATATTTCATCCTTTATGCTATTTTTTCACATTTGTTTCTATTATACTTTCTTTTTTTAACTCAGTATATACTGAGTTTCATGAAAATGCAGCAAAAACTGTAGAAGTAGTTCGTTCCACAAGTATTTTGCAAAATCCAATATGGCCACCAGTCGGCCATCTTGAATCCGATCTGGAAAAAAACTAGAACTATCACTGAAGGTGATTAATACCCCCGCTTTGGGTTTTTAGAGGAATGCACTTCTGATCATGTAGGCGAAGGCCATAAGGAAATGTATACATAAAGCTCATTTTTTGTTGTTGAAATTTGTATTTGCATGTGGCCTTCCACAGAACAGCACTGAATACTTAAAGAGCCCACAGATATATGGTTTACATTTGGAAAAACACATTTACAATGTGCAACATGTATTCAAAATCGGTTCATTAATGTAGGAGGAGTTGCACACACAAGAATCTCATTTGAAAACCCATAATAAATCCAAGTTAAAGGGAGATAACCTGGTTAAAATTGTCGCAGATCAAAAATTTGGGAATATGCGTATGTTCACTTAGTTGTGATAATGTTTGAAAGGTTTCGTCAAAATTGATTGATAAATGTAGGAGGAGTTGCACGCACAAGAATTTCATGTAGAAACCCATAATAAATCTAAGTTAAAGGGAGATAACCTAGTTAAAATAGCCACAGCTCAAAAATTTTGGAATATGCACATGTTCACTTAGTAGTGATGATGTCTGTAAACTTTCGTCCAAATTGATTGATAAATGTAGGAGTTGCGCACACAAGAATTTCATGCAGAAACCCATATTAAATCAAAGTTCAAGAGAGATAACCTGGTTAAAATTGTCGCAGATTAAAAAGTTTGGAATATGCACATGTTCACTTAGTAGAGATGATGTTTGAAAGGTTTCATCAAAATCGGTTCATTAATGTAGGAGGAGTTGCGCACACAAGAATTTGTTCGAACGGAAAGACATAATAAATCTAAGTCAAAGGGAGATAACCTGGTTAGAATTGTCGCAGATCAAAAATCTTGGAATATGCGCATGTTCACTTAGTAGTGATGATGTCTGAAAAGTTTTGTCCAAATTGATTGATAAATGTAGGAGGAGTTGCACGCACAAGAATTTCATGTAGAAACCCATAATAAATCTAAGTTAAAGGGAGATAACCTAGTTAAAATTGCCACAGCTCAAAAATTTTGGAATATGCGCATGTTCACTTAGTAGTGATGATGTCTGTAAACTTTCGTCCAAATTGATTGATAAATGTAGGAGGAGTTGCGCACACAAGAATTTCATGCAGAAACCCATATTAAATCAAAGTTCAAGAGAGATAACCTGGTTAAAATTGTCGCAGATCAAAAAGTTTGGAATATGCACATGTTCACTTAGTAGAGATGATGTTTGAAAGGTTTCATCAAAATCGGTTCATTAAAGTAGTAGGAGTTGAGCACACAAGAATTTGTTCAAACGGAAAGACATAATAAATCTAAGTCAAAGGGAGATAACCTGGTTAAAATTGTCGCAGATCAAAAATCTTGGAATATGCGCATGTTCACTTAGTAGTGATGATGTCTGAAAAGTTTTGTCCAAATTGATTGATAAATGTAGGAGGAGTTGCGCACACAAGAATTTCATGTCCGGAAAGACGTACGGACGGACGTACGTACGGACGGACGGATGGACGGACGTACAGGGCGATTCCTATATAGCCCCCACTTCTTCGAAGCGGGGGTACAATTGTCGCAGATTAAAAAGTTTGGAATATGCACATGTTCACTTAGTAGAGATGATGTTTGAAAGGTTTCATCAAAATCGGTTCATTAATGTAGGAGGAGTTGCGCACACAAGAATTTGTTCAGATGGAAAGACACAATAAATCTAAGTCAATAAATCTAAGTCAAAGGGAGATAACCTGGTTAAAATTGTCGCAGATCAAAAATCTTGGAATATGCGCATGTTCACTTAGTAGTGATGATGTCTGAAAAGTTTTGTCCAAATTGATTGATAAATGTAGGAGGAGTTGCACGCACAAGAATTTCATGTAGAAACCCATAATAAATCTAAGTTAAAGGGAGATAACCTAGTTAAAATTGTCGCAGATCAAAAATCTTGGAATATGCACATGTTCACTTAGTAGTGATGATGTCTGAAAAGTTTTGTCCAAATTGATTGATAAATGTAGGAGGAGTTGCGCACACAAGAATTTCATGTAGAAACCCATATTAAATCAAAGTTCAAGAGAGATAACCTGGTTAAAATTGTCGCAGATTAAAAAGTTTGGAATATGCACATGTTCACTTAGTAGAGATGATGTTTGAAAGGTTTCATCAAAATCGGTTCATTAATGTAGGAGGAGTTGCGCGCACAAGAATTTGTTCAGATGGAAAGACACAATAAATCTAAGTCAAAGGGAGATAACCTGGTTAAAATAGTCACAGATCAAAAATCTTGGAATATGCGCATGTTCACTTAGTAGTGATGATGTCTGAAAAGTTTTGTCCAAATTGATTGATAAATGTAGGAGGAGTTGCGCACACAAGAATTCATGTCTGGAAAGACGTACGGACGGACGTACGTACGGACGGACGGACGGACGGACGGACGTACGTACAGGGTGATTCCTATATAGCCCCCACTTCTTCGAAGCGGGGGTATAATTATGCCAAGCACTGTTCCTCATCATGTCAATCAATTTATGCTGAGTTTTATGAAAATGCAGCAAAAACTGTAGAAGTAGTGCGCTCCACAAGTATTTTGCAAAATCCAATATGGCTTCCAGTCGGCCATCTTGAATGCGATCTGGAGAAAAATTATGTCACGCACTTCCCCTCATCATGTTGATCATTTTTGTGAAGTTTCATTTGGGAGAGGGGGAGGGGGGGGGGATGCAACATCTATAGTTTTCTAAACAGGTGTAAACATTTCAGAAACTGTTAATAACAGATCCAGTTGGGAGGGGGCCTCTTGGTTGTAGTTACAACTGCAGGTTATAGTAGGTTACTGTTGTAGGTTACTGTTGTGTCAGGTTTGGGGGAGTATATAGGAAATTCTCGATTGGTGTATTCTACCTAACAACTACCCAAATTCTGGGTTAGTTAGGCTTAACAGACTCTGTGGATGGTATATATAAGTTGGGGAACAAACATTTGTTTTATATGAATTCACTCAATAAATTCCTTCCACCTTGCAGTAGGAAACTCCTTAAAGTCTAGAATCACTCTAATACCAACAACTCTAATTCTAGTCCTATAATGTTTCTCTGTTCTCAGCTTGTTAAGTGATAGTCGAAAATCTACCCCGTTCTCTCTTCATTGATGGTGGGAGGTCAGTTTGTATACTCTTTCTAGATTTGTGGAGATTTGGGGCTGCCTTTAGCAAACACTGTTTATCGCGATCATTCCCAAATCTAGCAATCAGTGGTCCTTGGGATAGGGGCAACTGTGGTGAAGCTTTGTGTCCTGAAGAGGGAAGTCTGTGTACATTTATAGACCGTTCGACAATGTTAGTGGCTTTGGGTGCTTCAAACTTGAGGTCTTGAACTAAAAAATCTTCCCAATACTTTGTATGAATCCTTGTCTCAGGTTTTTCTTCAATTCCATAAAAAAGAACATATATTTACAGTCGTGGATCTCCAAGTAAACATTTCTCCGCCTCACAAATTTTAGCTTCCATCTTTAGCACTACATTGGGAATTAAGTATTTTCTATATCATCAATTATCTGTGCAGTGTAGTCAACATCTCTAACCAGCCCATGTCATAGGGTTTCAACTCTGTTGGGGCATGGTTGATTGTGGCGATTTCCATCTTTCGTTCATGCATTTCCTTCTTAATATGGTCAAGATTTGTTGAAAGTCTCTTATCAAGTTCCTGAATTCGCCTTTTCAGTTCTGCATTGTTAACACTTTCGATACTTGACCTACCTGTCTTGGTTGCAGACATTTCAACTATGTTGAGATTGGATGATATCAGAGGATTGTTCACAAGACATGGTATGCAATGAAGATATGCAACAAGTCACAAACGAAAATCAAAATGAGCTCAAGACAGCATTCAGCTTCGATATGACATAGAAAACTATCAACGCTGCACAAAATTTTTTTTTAGAAATATAGAGCTGTGGCCATTGAAAACAACAAGATGAAGAGGCCTCCAAAGAGATAACTTCCCTAGACAAGTTTTTTTACGCTCCTTCCCTCTCAGTTGCCATGATGTAGGACCCTATCAGACAGATTTAATCAGCATCCATGGCTTGTAAACACTACAGAGGAATGAAGTCATGTAACTATTCAAAACTTTGCCTGTCCAGTAAGGTGATTTTTTTCCTGGTATTGTAATGCTAGCACACAAATAATGCCCAGACTTCCAGTAATGGATAATAGGGAGCCCAATTATCAATCTAGGAACTGGACTAAGCACAGAATCCCCCCCCCCCCCCCCCCCCCCCCCCCCCCCCCCCCCCCGCACACACACACACACACTCAATCAGGATTCTGACCACTGGATCAGAAGAAGCAGAATTTCAAAGAATTATTCCTTATGTTGGACTAAGGAAAGAAGCCGAAATATTATTCCAGGGACATGATTTTTAAAACAAGTATCTGGATTCCTCTAAGGATGGAGTATCCCATATATCAGAAAATTCTGATTGGGGGTTCATGTTAGACATCAAACAGATTGATTTGATCAAATGTGACTCCAATCCCTGTAAGAACTCTGTATACCATATATCAAAAGAATCTGACCAAGGTTTCTTGAGAACAAGAGTTTTAAAGATTATTCCTCATATTGAACAAAGTTAAATTCGGTTCTCACTGGGAGCCCCAAATATTAACACTATGACTTGGTTTGATCAAACTTAGATCTGACCTCCCTAAGGATGCTGTATACCAAATATCGAAAGATTCTGACTGGTGAACTGAAAGAAGAAGATTTTTTAAAGATTATTCTCCATATGGAGCCTAAATATTAACTGGGGGACTTGATTTGAGCAAAAGTGAATCTGGCCCATGTAATGATGTTGTACACAAAGTATTACCAGTGAAAGATTCTGATTGGTGGTTCTGTAAAAAAAAAAGATTCTTCAAAGAGTAGTTGTCATATTGCCCAAAGTTAAAATTTGGGCTCCTGTATGGAGCCCAAATGTAAACCACGGGCCTTAATATGATATCTACCCCACCCTCTCTGAATGCTAAAAACCAAATATCAAAAGAGAAAAAGATTTTTTTCAGTTTTGCAAATATGATGACTCGCCATTTTTTTTATTCCCTCTCCATAACACTACGACAGAACCAACGGCAATTTTTTTTTTATTATTGAATTCTACTGGTCCCAAGGATGCTTCATGCCAAATAACAGATCTCTGTTTTGTGCAGTTTGGGGAATATGGGCGTTTGAAAATATGTCTATTTTTAGCTCCTGGGGTTCCCATGGGATACAGGAAATACATTTTGCATGAATCAAGTACTTTTATGACTCAATAATACCACATACCAAATTTGGTTCAAATAGGCTCATCAGTTTGGAATATATAAATTTTGTGCTGAGTCTAAAACCTTGACCATTGAAGCAAGTTGATTTGAACAAAAACAAAATGCAATGTCAGAACAAACAATCACCTCAAATTTAACAGAAATCGGTTTAGTACTTTTGCAGGAATCAAATTTTATGTCCGTACTCAGGACCTATAGCAGCGAAAGGGTAAAGGACACACAAACAAGGGTAGCCCCCCCCCCCCCCCCCCCCCCAGCCAATCATGAGTTTCTAGTCATTTGTCTTTGTTGATATTGAATTAATAAATATCTTATCTTCTTATCTTATCTCCATTAAACCATAGCACCAATGCAACACACCACTAAATGTGTCCATGTGACACTAATGCCTCCGGTTTTGAAAAACTATATTTTATTGGTATATTGTCTACAGTGTCGTGTTATTATCTTGTGGCTTGAACTGTTGGGCAACAGGTTAAGAAAGACATAACTCCAGTCCATGTGAGTTTATTATGACTATGTGACTCAAACTGTGTACAGAGGAAATGCTGGCTGTCTAATATATTTCTTATCAGTTATAACATCTCAGACTCCAGGATTGAAGACATATGTAACTAAGTGTAACTTACAGCTACATCTCTCCTTCCAGATAAACAAATATTTTAATATCCAAAATGATCAGGTGGTTTACTAAGTCTTCCACATCTGGTTCTAACCCCAGTTTCCTGTTCTGATAAGATCTCGGAGCTGTTGGATGTAGGTGTTGTTTTATTACTTCCAGTTTGATGACAAGTGTGTACTAATTCCTCTGGAATTTCTACTTCCTCTTGTAAAATGACATCATTCAAGGGAACTAAAAATTTTATTCCTTTGAAGGGTATCATTATCACCAGTCTGCACCTGATATGAGCATGGTGCAACATGTGATCTTACAATTTTGTCAAATTTCTTCAGCTTTTTAACATAGACTCTATTTCCCATGTTTAGCTCCTTTTACCCCCTAGCAGCATGCCTTCTATCAAAATTCTGTGTTTGTATAGTTTTAAGGGTACCATCCCTCTTTCTGAAATTCTTTATAATTTCCCATTTGAGGCAAACTAGGCAATGTGGTTCTCAATTTTCTGTTGAACAGCCTTTCAGCTGGGCTGTAACCATGGTGCAAAGGGGTGCTATTACAGTCTAAAAGACCTAGACAAGGGTCATGACATTTTCTTAGCATTCTCTCCATTGTGCCTACTACTCTTTCAACTATTCCATTACTCTGGGGGAAAGAAGGGACTGGAGGTAATATGGCCGAATCCATATTCATAGGCAAACCTTTTGAATTAAAACCACTGTACCAGAGGTCCATTGTCAGATACAATGATACTTGGTATGCCATGATGGGCAAATAGAATTTTTAATTTACCAATTACTGTCTGTGAAGTTGAAGTGTGTAAGTTAAAAACTTATATAAACCTTGAAAAATAGTCTATTACTATCAGATATGTCAGCCCATTTAATAAATCTATACCTAATTTCTCCCACGGAAAATTGGGCAACTCCTGTGAGATCAGTGGTTCTGATCTGTTAACTTTTTCAGGGGCACATCTTGCACAATTTTGGATAAATTTTTCCAAATCTCTGTTCAACCCATCCAATATACAGATAATTTAGCTCTTTCTTGGCATTTAACTATTCCCTGGTGACTTTCGTGAATTTTTGTAACATTTCATTTTTCATGCATGCAGGTATGGAAATTCTACACCCTTTCAACAATATACCATGTGATATTGACAATTCAGTTCTGACTGACCAATAGAATTTCAAATCACCTTTCACAGCATGCTTCTCCGGCTATCCCTGTATAACATACTTACCTTGGTAATGAACTCATCTTTTTGCTTGTCTCTAATTTCAATTAGCTTCTGCTCTGAAGCTGGCAGAGTATTAAAGACATGATCAAACATAGACTTTAACCTCTTTTCAAACTCTGGGTCTCCCTGATAACCAGTTCCAGACAAAGGCCTTCTTGACAGTGCATCAGCTGCAAGTAATTCTTTAGCTGGTACATGTGCTATCATGTAATTAAACCTCATGAGCCTCATTCTGAACCATTGTATTTGTGGTGGCAGTTCATCCAGATTTTTAGCTTTCAGAAGAGAAACATTTGGCTTATGATCTGTTTCGATATGAAATTTCCTGCCCATAAGATAATCATCAAATCTCTCACAAGTCCATGTTACTGCTAGTGCTCCTCCAACAGAGCGTATCGTTGTTCAGTTGAGGACAGAGACCATGAGCAATAAGCAATTGGTAGCCATTTGCCATTTCTCTGCTTTTCCTTAAGCAAGCAACCAATTCCATATCTCAAGGCGTCTGCCGAGACTATCGTTTCAGCCTTTGGGTTATAAATTCCAAGAGATGGTTCTGAACACAGCTCGTACTTAATATGTTCAAATGCTTCAATATGAGAACTCGACTATACCCATTCATTTTTATGACTTAATAAGTCTCTTAATGGTTTGGATTTTTCAGACAGATTTGGAATAAATTTCCCAACTTGATTAACCATTCCAAGGAAAGATCTAATATCTTTGATAGACTTGGGAGTTTGAAATTGTCGAAGAGCTTGAATACGTTCTGTATAAGGGTGTATACCATCTTGGTCCAGGATGTGCCCCAAAAATTCTCTGCAGAAAAATCACATTTCCCCTATTAAGCATAATGCCTTTTTGATAGCACGGCATTTAAATGGTTATTGTGTTGCTCAACTGTGGACCCAAATACCAAAATATCATCCATTTGGGCTACAACATCCTTTTCACCTTTTTAAATATCAGAAATATGCTCTGAAACTCCAGATCAGATGAATTTCCGAAATGGACCCTGTTTAAAACACCATCGCCCAAACGGTGTTATAAATGTTGTCAATTTCTCAGCAAGTAGCATTTACTGATGGTAAAACAAACCTTTCTCTACAAATATTTTCATTCAGTTTGGTATAATCTACGTAAATGCGCACTTTTGTTAGTTTTGCCATTGCTGTCGGTACTTTTTGGTTAAAAACCGACAATTTCCGGTTATTCTATATTTGACACTGACTATTAAAATCTCTTTGATATCTGGCCATTTCAATAAACCTTCCCCATTAAAACATGTGCAGTGCATATCAGAATATTTAGGAATTTGCAGAGCCGAGAGATTACAGAGTTTACCATCAGCAATCGGTATGAGATCGCCACTATTCCCAGCCAGGGACCAGCCTAGGGGGGAATTTTAGGGAGACTTCAGGTCTCCCTCCAGAAAAAATAGGGAGACTGCAGAGTCAAGTAGGGAGACTTCTTAGGCAAGTGGGGAAGAGTAAGAATATTTAGGTTACACCCACTGCCGCCCCTTCGTATTTTCAGCCCATGGACCTCCATTAACACCCGATTAATCCAGGTCCAGTTGTCTATGATGCATCTATGCCAGGTTAAATGAAAGTGTCAATGACATTGTAGCTCAACTTGACAAACTTGAACTTGGTAAGTTATAAATGAAATGGCAAAATTGAAGATCATTGGTACCAATGTTATTTGATGAAATATCAACATAACTGCATTGTGTGTGCACAACGTCAGAGTAATCCATGCATTTTTAAATGTAAACTGTAAGACTGGCTAAAGGAAGAATGTTGATACACAAATGCAGTATGTTAAGAACTTATTGTAAATGGCAACTTTTTTTACAGAAATGAATGCTAATCAATAGCTCTTATCTAAAGATATTGCCTAATGAGCACACCAAGTTCAAAAACAATCCTATGAAAAATGTGGCCTGTAGGCCATGTCGAAGAATGTTGATGCACAAATGCAATAAATTCAAAGATTGTTGCTAACAGCAACAGTTTTTGATGGAAATGAAAAGAAAATCAATAGCTAATATCTTTGTCACCCTGCATAAGCATACAACCTGATAATGAATGTGCCCTTTGAGGCATGCCAAAGGAAGATGTTAATGCACAAATGCACTAAGTAGAATGTCATTGCTTGTGGCAATAGGTTTTTGTTTTTGTTTTTTGTTTTTTTTTTTTGGGGGGGGGGGGGGGGGGTATGGAAAATTCATAAATATACCCTGCAGATAGTGCAAAAGGGATGAGTTGATGCACAAATGCAGTAAGTTCAAAGGATGGTGATAATGATAATAATTTTTTATGGAAATGAAAAAAAGCAATAGCTCACATCGAGAGGTCACCCCTAACACACATACCAGGTTTCAGTGATTCGATCATAAATGTGCCCTGAAGGGTGTGTTAAAGGGAAATATTGAGGTCTGAGTAAACTATGTTCAAAGGTCAGTGATAACATTTTTTTGACAGAAATGGAAGAAAATCGACAGCTCCCATATAGGTGTCACCTCACACAAGCACACAAAGTTTGCAAGCGATCCAGTCATAAATGTGCCCTGCAGGGTGTGTCAAAGGGGAATATTGATGCTTAACTGCACTAAGTTTTTACTAAGTTCATCGAAGGTCATTGCCAGTGGCAACATTTTTTTGACGGAAATGGAAGAAAATCAATAGCTCTCATCTAGAGGTAACCCCAAAACAAGCATACCAAAATTTCAAACCCGATCTGATCATAAATGTGCCCTTTAGGGCATGTCAAAGGAATATATTGATGCCTGACTGAACCAAGTTCAAAGATACTTGCCAGCGCAACATTTTTTGACAGACTGAAATGGCAGAAAATCAATAGCTCCCATCTAGAGGTCACCCCCAAACAAGCATGCCAGGTTTCAAAGCAATCTGATCATAAATGTGCCCTGCAGGGTGAGCCAAAGGGAAATATTGAGGTCTGACTAAACTATTCTAAGAATGTTGGCCACAGCAACATTTTTTGACGAAAATGGAAGAAAATCAATAGCTCCCATCTAGAGGTCTCTCCAAACAAGCATGCCAAGTTTCAAAACAATCCGATTATAAATGTACCCTGTAGGGGTGTGCCAAAGGGAAATATTGGGGTCTGGATAAACTAAGTTCTAAGAACGTTGGCCGTGGCAACATTTTTTGACGGAAATGGAAGAAAATCGATAGCTCCCCATCTAGAGGTCATCCCAAACAAGCATGCCAGGTTTCAAAGCAATCCAATCATAAATGTGCCCTGTAGGGTGTGCCAAAGGGAAATATTGAGGTCCTGACTAAACTAAGTTCTAAGAACGTTGGCCGCGGCAACAATTTTTGACGGAAATTGAAGAAAATCGATAGCTCCCATCTAGAGGTCATCCCAAAGAAGCATACCAAGTTTCAAAGCGATCTGATCATAAATGCGACCTGTGAGGTGTGCCAAAGGAAATTGTGTATGTACGAACGTACGTACGTACGCCGACGGGCGAGAAGTGATGGCAATAGCTCAGCTTGACTTTGTCAAGTTGAGCTAAAATTCACAAAGTAATTATTGATTGAAAATCCTCACACTGCTATCCTCTCCTTTATGACCCCCTCCCCTCTTCTTCATGCCAATCCACCCAGCACCCTCCTGTGGTTGCCTTTCACCACAAAGCTAATAATTTCCTCAGTCTGAAAGTGTGAACAGGACCAGATGTAAGAAGGTTGCTTGCAAGGTACTTTTTCAAGATCCTTCATATGCACACTTGTGTCCTGTACAAAGCTTCTCTTGTTATCACTAAAGCTTTTTTTCATTCCATTCGTGTTTTTCTGGGAATAGATGGCCCAACAGTTAACAGTCGTCAGCAAAAAGAAATGAAAGTGTCAATGACACTGTAGCTCAACTTGACAAACTTGAACTTGGTAAGTTATAAATGAAATGGCAAAATTGAAGATCATTGATACCAATGTCATTTTTTTTGCCAGTGGCAACATTTTTTGACAGAAACCGAAGAAAATCGATAGCTCCCATCTAGAGCCCTCCCCAAACAAGCATGCCAGGTTTCAAAGCAATCCGATCATAAATGTGCCCTATAGGGTGTATAAAAGGGAAATATTGTGGTCTGACTAGACTAAATTCTAAGAACGTTGGCCGTGGCAACATTTTTTGACGAAATGGAAGAAAATCGATAGCTCCCATCTAGAGGTCTCTGTAAATAAGCATACCAGGTTTCAAAGCAATCTAATCATAAATGTGCCCTGTAGGGTGAGCCAAAGGGAAATATTGTGGTCTGACTAAACTAAGTTCTAAGAATGTTGGCTGCGGCAACATTTTTTGATGGAAATTGCAGAAAATCGATAGCTCCCATCTAGAGGTCACCCCAAACAAGAAATGAAAGGTTTCAAAGCAATCCGATCATAAATGTGCCCCTGTAGGGTGTGCCCAAAGGGAAATATTGAGTCTTCTGACTAAACTAAGTTCTAAGAACGTTGGCCACGGGCAACATTTTTTGACAGAAATTTCAGAAAATCGATAGCTCCAATCTAGAGGTCTCCCCAAACAAGCATACCAGGTTTCAAAGCAATCTGATCATAAATGGGCTCTGTAGGGTGTGACAAAGGAAAATATTGAGGTCTGACTAAACTAAGTTCTACGAATGTTGGCCGTGGCAACATTTTTTGCCGAAAATTGAAGAAAATCGATAGCTCCCATCTAGAGGTCACCCTAAATAAGCATACCAAGTTTCAAAGCAATCAAATCATAAATGTGCCCTGTAGGGTGTGCCAAAGGAAATATTGTGGTTTGACTAAACTAAGTTCTAAGAACGTTGGCCGCGGCAACATTTTTTGACAGAAATTGAAGAAAATCGATAGCTCACATCTAGAGGTCACCCCAAAACAAGCATGCCAGGTTTCAAAGCAATCTGATCATAATGTGCCCTGTAGGGGTGTGCCAAAAGGAAATATTGAGGTCTGACTAAACTAAGTTCTACGGACGTTGGCCGTCGGCAACATTTTTTGCCGGAAATTGAAGAAAATCGATAGCTCCCATCTAGAGGTCACCCTAAATAAGCATACCAAGTTTCAAAGCAATGAAATCATAAATGTGCCCTGTAGGGTGTGCCAAAGGGAAATATTGTGGTTTGACTAAACTAAGTTCTAAGAACGCTGGCAGCGGCAACATTTTTTGACGGAAATTGAAGAAAATCGATAGCTCCTTCTAGAGGTCACCCCAAACAAGCATGCCCAGTTTCAAAGTAATCTGATCATAAATGCGACCTGTGAGGTGTGCCAAAGGAAATTGTGGACGTACGTACTAACGTACTAACATACTAACGTACTAACGTACGTACTAACGTACGTACGTACGCCGACGGACGAGAAGTGATGGCAATAGCTCAGCTTGACTTTGTCAAGTTGAGCTAATAAAAATACAGTGTTAGAAAATACGTCAATTGTGTATACATTTCCACAGAGAATTTTCGGCATCCTGAGCGACGTAACCTACTTTCAAACTGGGTTGTTTTGTTGAGTTGCATAAGTCACCTATTTTCATTTCGACACTTGAAGCTCCGACTGAAACGGAACAAAATAGAAATAAAAAATTCGCAAAAAGCAACAATGGACAATTGATTCACCTGTGATTTCAAATAAATGGTCTCTTATTTGATGAATGAAAATGCCCATTTATCATTCTCAAGCACATTCGATTCTTGAAAATATTCGTTTTTATGTAGGATCACTCAGTTCAGCCTTCATTTTGGCCAATTTTTAGAGGGTGACTTGTAATCGCCCCGACTATTTTTCTAGGCAACTTTGGACTTAGAAGGGTGACATAATCATCCTAGTTAGTCGCCCTCACGGCTGGTCCCTGTTCCCAGTTGATCAAAGCCCCCGGTCTTCAATCATGGTGCTGTACAACGTTGCATTGGATACATGTATAAATAAAATGTGTTCAGCCGCTAGTCTGTAGTACTTCATGATGCAAGCATCACAATAGAATAAGAAATTAATATTGGAGAAAAACTAAAAAACATGATGCTCTAGCACCACACCAAATATAATTCAAATCAGAGTAGCAGTGAACTGAGATACAAGGAAAATGTTTGTACGGAAGGGAATTTCAAAATTTCCAAGTCAAAAAGGGGCATAACTCTGGAGAAAATGAAGGAAGAAACTCATGCTAGGCAAGAATCGTTACCCCGGGAGCGCGGTGACTCAGTGGTAGACTGTTGGACTTCTATGCTAGAGGTCCCAAGTTTGGTCCCCGTCCGTGATGACCTGCGTTGTATCCTTGGGCAATGCACTTTATCCCAGTTGCCTACATGGGGGCACGATGATGCCATGTACTAAGGCATACTGTGCGTCGATGGTGCACATGTCTTCAACCGCTGTAACCCTGCCTGAGGAGAGCTTGAAAAGAGTTAGAATATTGAGGAACTGAAGTTGCCCGTCGATGCTCAGTGGTTCTCTCCATGTACTCCCGGCTTCTTCCACTTGTAAAACTGGTCACGGTCACAATTAGCCATTGTGCTTAAGTATGTGACCTAAAAAACAAATAAATAAATAAATAAATAAATAAATAAATAAATAAATAAATAAATAAATAAATAAATAAATAAATAATCGTTACCCCCCATGTAACTCTATCACTGTACCAAATATAATTCAAAACAGAGAAGCTGTAGCTGAAACTACACAGGAAAATGTTCGGATGAAAAGAATTTTGAATTTTCTAAGTCGAAAAAGGACCATAACTCTGCAAAAAAAATGTGTGGAAGAAACTCACGCTATACAGATATTGTTGCCCCCCATGATGCTCTATCACATCACCATATATCATTCAAATCGGAGTAGCAGTGGCTGAGATACAAGGGGAAATGGATGGACTGATTGACTCTAATACAACTATATCAGGGCTCGATTTAACTGGATTCGCATAGCAATTTTTGAATCAATTTTCAACTCTAGCTTATCAATTTCAAATGAAAAATCATGTAAATAATAGGAAATGCTAATCAACTTTATCCAGTTAGAAAACTGGTATTCAATTTTTAAAAACAAGAGGCCTCAGAGGGCCTGAGGGAATCTTATTATTCCCAACCTTATTCGCGACACACACCCCCTCTGGTTGTGGGCAATAATAATACCAGTATCATTAATATCCTTGAAGGCTGTAAGAAGTTATGGAGCGGACACGAATTCCGTCTACGCCCGGACGGACAGATGCGGACAGACGGACGACGTCACGGCTAGATTCCACCGAAATTTTTTCCGGGGGAAATAAAAAAGATTTTTAAAGAATATTCCTCATATTGAACTAAGTTATAATTTGGGCTCCCACAGGGAGCCCAAATATGAACCCAGGGACTTGGCTTTAACAAACTTGAATTTCACCCTCCTAAGAATTCTGCACACCAAATATCAAAACATTCCGACCGCTGGATCTGAAGAAGATTTTTTAAGAAAATTCCTTATTTTTAACTAAGTTACAATTCCGAGTCCCCACAGTGAGCCCAAATATGGACCTAGGGACATGGCTTGAACAAACTTGAATCTCACCCCCCTAAGGATGCTGCATATCATTTACATGAGTTTAAAAAAAGGTTCCCGCATGTAGTGACTGTAAATAGTTGAAAATGCATCTTCGAGGAAGAAAAAAACAAGAGGGCCCACGTGGCCTTAAATCGCTCACCTGACAAAGTGGTTCAAGAAGTATTTTGGATCACATTCAGCTCGTTATGGTTCATCAACACCACAGAGGAATGACATCATGAAATTAAATTCAGGGTGTCCATGTCAGATAATCATTATAATAGCATAGGTCTTGCCAACTAGATCCAATTCTCCCAGCTATAGATAAGCATTTCCAAATTTCCAAGCGTTGTTACGCCACTGCAGTTTGAAAGCCATAACTGATGAAACAAGGGACTCGATTTGAACAAGCTTGAATCTGACCCCTGAACCCCCCCCCCCCCCCCCCCCCCCCCCCTCGGAGATGTTGTATACCAAACCTGAATCATTCTGACTGGTGAATCTGAAGGAGAAGATTTTTAAAGAACAGTCCTCATATTGCACTAAGTTAAAATTCGGGCTCCCATAGGAAGCCCAAATATGAACCCAGGAATTCAATTTGAACAAACTTGAATCTGGTGCCCCCTAGATAAGTTGTATACCAAATATGGAAGAATTCTGACTGGTGGATCTGAAGAATAAGATTTTTATGGAATAGACCTGATATTGCACTAAGTTGAAATTCAGGCTCCCACAGGGAGCTCAAGTATGAACCCAGGGACTCGATTTGAACAAACTTGAATCTGACCTCCCTAGAGATGTAAACCAAATATGAAATGATTCTGACTGGCAGATCTGAAGAAGATTTTAAAGCATATTCCACATATTGCACTAAGTTAAAATTCGGGCTCCCATAGGGAGCCCAAATATTGACCCAGGGATTCGATTTGAACAAATTTGAAATCCCCCCCCCCCCCCCCCCCCCCCCCCCCCCCCCCCCCCCCCCCCCCGAGAGATGTTATATACAAAATATGAAAAGATTCTGACTGGTGGATCTGAAGAAGAAGATTTTTAAAGAAAATTCCACATATTGCACTAAGTTAAAATTTGGGCTCCCATAGGGAGGCCAATATTAACCCAGGGATTCGATTTAAACAAACTTGAATCTGACCTCCCTAGAGATGTTGTATGCCAAATATAAAATGATTCTGACTGGGGATCTGAAGAGGAAGATCTTTAAAGAATAATCCTCATACTGCCACCAAGTTAAAATTTGGGCTCCCATAGGGAGCCTAAATATGAACCCAGGGACTCGATTTCAACAAACTTGAATCTGAGCTCCCTAAAGATGTTATATACTGAATATGAAATGATTCTGGTTGGGGGATCTGAAGAAGATTTGTAAAGAATAATCCTCATATTGCACTAAGTTAAAATTCAGGCTCCCACAGGGAGCCCAAATATTAAACCCAGAAACTCGATTTGAACAAACAGGAATCTGGTACACCTAGATAAGTTGTATACCACATATGGAAGAATTCTGACTGGTGGATCTGAAGAAGAAGTT